>CM030838.1:2348982-2696482 GCA_018105865.1 Metaphire vulgaris
TGCTTAATGTAAATGTGAAATTGCTATAGCCTCTTAGGGTAGGGGTTAGTCAGGCAGGTTCATTTTATCCAAAGGGTCTCCGTGGTTGGGACGTTACGGCTACGAATGAAGTGATTTTTTGAAGAGAAATGCTTCTGCTTCGAGTTCTGATAGAAAATCTTGAGACGTTACACGCGAATTGTGACTGTAAGAGGTATTCAAGGACCACGAAAATATTTCACAGTACTCTCTACAATCAGAACAGTTCGCTATTTACTTTTTTCGCTTATATTTGAAAAATCAGTATCGGTTAAAGGCCAATTATTGAGTTTAACATCATCATCATCATCATCATCATCATCATCATCATCATCATCATCATCATCATCATCATCATCATCATCATCATCATCATCATCATCATCATCATCATCATCATCATCATCATCATCAGTGTTTAATCTAGACTCCTGGACTCCGGGGGTAAACTGAAAAAGCCGGGGGGAACTGGCAAAACCGGGGGGAATTCTGCTAGGGGCCGCTGTTAGTCCATGTAGTATTCCAAAATTTCCGGGGGAATTTGAAATTTCCGGGAGAAAAGGGCAATCCCCCCCGGAAACGGCCTAGATTAAACACTGATCATCATCATCATTTTCGTCATCATCATCATCATCATCATCATCATCATCATCATCATCATCATCATCATCATCATCATCATCATCATCATCTGCCTTCTTCGAGTCGAAGGTTGGTAGTCAAGTTGTCGCCACTTTTCTCGATCTTCATCAATTCTTTTTAGTTTTCTCCATAGTTTCCAAAGCCCGTTCAGTCTTCGATGTTCTTTCTTGGCCGTAACAGTGTTTGTAAATCAAAGGATTTTCCGTTTTAAAACGTGGTCGGTCGTTGTCTATTAATAGAAAATGATGCACGACCACAACCTCGTCCGACACTTGGACGCATGCGAGACGATGGGCAACGCGACCGCCATCTGCTCCGATAAGACCGGAACCCTAACGACCAACAGGATGACCGTCGTACAGAGCTACGTTGCAGGTGCGTTGAGAAAACCAACTGCAGCGCTTGGAGCTGGGAACAGCGACATTAGAGACCAGTTCTGCTGCGTCCACGCCAACACAGTTATAATGGACTGGGCTAAAACTGGGGCGCTGGACCCTGTCGACCTTTTTTAGGGGCCCGTCAGCCGCAGTTACAGCATTCCTTGTCAAGTTGATTAAGCTGTACTGCATGTAGTACAGTTTAAAACTTAGTTGACATGGCTTCAAGTACTCCTTCCATGCAGCGAATGTATGTAACTTATTCTATTGACTTATGGGCCTAATACAGCGTATTGCCCTTAAGAGTAGTTTTATACAGTGGCCACTAGATTCCAGACAGGGGCGCGCCTAGGGTATTTGGATATTCGACGCCCATGGCAATGGAGCTGGTAAACTAAAATAGCAGTTTAACAATTCCTCAATTAACAAATCAGGACATTTTACTGACGCACGATTAAAACTACAAATACGTTTTTCTTGCTTTTACTGATGCGAACTGGTCTGTGATCACGTGCTCAAAGTCAGTTTTCTCAGTTTATTCTCTTTCTACGCTGAGCAGTGAACAAGAGATCACATAGGTTTTTGGCGCCGCGTTTACATGGCGCCAGACATCTGCTGTGTCTGTCATGCCCTAGGCACGCCACTGATTTCAAAACCAAACTTTGATTTCTTAAATGCCTCTTTTAAAAATAATAAAATGCTTTTTCAATTGTTAATCGCTATGGCTATCGTTAGGTTGACCTGTTCAAAGCGCTAGGCCTACTGATGATAGTTTACGTTATCCGAGAGACCTCTTCTATGGAACTTAATTACACAATTGTTCTATTTGATTTTAGGTCGTCATTGTAAAAATTGCCCGAAATTCGAAGAGCTGCCCAACACCTGCAGTCAGCTGTTGATAGAAGCGATATCCGTCAACACAGGATACACTTCGAAGATTGTGGTATGAACATTTCCAGCGCTATTAGCGGTTTCGTCGGCCTACTGTACAGTATGTACTATGGCGAGTACATAGATGATTGCTGCACAAAGTCCGTGACGAGACAGGACAGCTTGGAAGTGCAAGTGGGGAGTGAAATAGAGGGAGAAATAGAGAGTTTTTTTATTGTCACTCTCGGTTAGTGCCAGCATCACAAGAACAAATAACGTGACGCATAAGAACAACCTAATTCGCTTGTGCTGATAATTAATAATGGTAAAAGGCAATCAGGCTGCAACTTCCTATAGGTGTCGTCAGGCCAAATTGTCACAGTCGAAGAAAACTTTTATTACTGATTGGCTTCTAAATTCTAAAAAGTAGATTTCCATAAATATTTTCTGTTTTCTGTGCTTTCCTCGACATCATCGAGCCAGTGACCGGTCTACCGTTGTGCAGGGATTTTCCTACACCGCCCCAGCAGGGGTTGTACCCCCCGGCTTGTGAAAGACATCCCTGTCCCTGCACCTCCTTCTCAGGGGGTGGTGTTGGCTATCCCCAAAGCAAACTGATGTTAAAACTATTCATTTAAAATTCTAAAATGTCATCCATTTTCAGATTGACTCATGTATAGTCATGGTCAACGTCATCCCATTGGGGCAGTTTTGGTATTCGCCATTCATTGTCATGATTATCTTTGAAAGTTTTAGAATTGCGATGATTCATCGGAGCTGTGCATTGCACTGTCTCTCATTCATATCTCTATTCTATGACATCTCTGCTTGGTTTTTCATGGCAATTCTATGTTCGATGATGTAAGGGTAACATTCAACAGTCTGTTACTTTACTTTTTTACTTGTATTTTTCTTTTTCTGCGGAGGGGGGGGCAAGCGTGAGCCCGCAAACCGCCACCTCCCCCCGCCAAATTCTATTCCCTTGGGTCTAATGAATTTAGATGAAACACTGGACATTGACACCCCCTGAAATTATGGGACCCCCCCTCTTCCGAACGCAAATTTCTGGGCAAATGCCTGTCGTTGCGCCTAAGCGCCGGCCGCGTTGGTCGTGGTTACAATCTTCCTGACAGAAAAATTATAACGAATCTTTTACTTTTTTTAAAGTCTGTAGGTGACGTAATGTGCTTGCCGTCTATGGTTGTGGTGTGGGTCTTCGGCTTAACTAACACGTGGCCTCATTCAAAATGACAATGGAAATGAGCGCCCGCAGAAATTTTTCCATAATAGGGGCAAACCACATTTTACCACAATGGTCATGGCTAATATTTTAGCAAGGTTTTCAAATTTCAATGTGAAATATTGGTAGTTGCATTTTCCAGGGGGGGGCAAGTGCCTCCTCTTGCCCTAATGTGCGGGCGTCCATGGCAATGGATCACTCAAAATGATCCATGACTCATATGATCCACTGAATCTTTGATTTTTGACCCGTGACCCATGGATCCGGACAACTTAGATATTCTATTCAATCCTTTGAAAACCGTCAATCCATGTCAAAGTTAATTAAGAGAGCAGCGTCATTATCTATGGAGTGGATACAAATTTGCAATGGAAATATTTTGTTATCAACGAACTCGAGCTTCTAAGCTGGCGGCGCTGCATATCTGCGCGCGCAGTCCTAAAAGTTTGATGGGTCGTGGGTCGGGGTCGGTGGTCACGACCCATCATGTGACCCGTCTGATATGGGCGACCCATTTGAACCCATTTGCGCCATCTCTGGCTTAGTTTGCACTAATTCCGGCCCTGGCGCCGGGCCTGACAGCCCTAACTTGGACCGGTCCGTGAGTTCCATTCCGACTGACTTCAACAAAACTAAGCGGATCTGACTGACAGTTCAAAAGGCGGAATGATAATCAATCATATCATAAGCGAGAGGTGAAAAGGGGAAACGGTTGGCCGTAGGATGTCCTTCACCAGATCGACCCATTAATGCGTGTTCGCGCGGCGATGGTTCGTTCTTCGTCGTTCAATCGATGTTTTCCAATTGAGCAAAACATTAGCGTCCTCCGATATAGAAAGACATTCGGACGAATCGAAGGGTGGCGGAGGGATGGGGGGGGGGCGTCACACCACCGTTCGCTACATCGATAGAGGATCGATTGGATCCGGTCTGAATGGAAAGGATTTCAGGTAGCAGCTTTTAATGGCAGCGGAACGATTAACGGCGTCACGTTCAATCCATTTAATATGCGGTCTATATACTCCAAGGCCAGATTCTCATAATTATAGAAAAATATAATCATTGAGCAATTATGACGATGACTATAAATAAATAAATAAATAAAAATAAATATATAATAGAAGCAGTTGGTAGTAGTTCTAGTAGTAGTAGTAGTAGTAGTAGTAGTAGTAGTAGTAGTAGTAGTAGTAGTAGTAGCAGCAGCAGCAGCAGCAGTAGTAATAGTAATAGTAGTAGTAGTAGTAGTAGTTGTTGTTGTTGTTGTTGTAGAGTAGTAGCAACAACAGCAGTAGGCCTAATAGCAGCAGCAATGGTAATACTAATACTACTACTACTACTACTACTACTACTACTACTACTACTACTAATAATAATAATAATAATAATAATAATAATAATAATAATAATAATAATAATAATAATAATAATAATAATAATAATAATAATAATAATAATAATAATAATAATAATAATAATAATAATAATAATAATAATAATTGTTGTTGTTGTACTAGTACAGTAGTTGTAGCAGTAACTGGGTTTTAAAAATTTGTTGACTTGCTAATTTAATTTTCTAACCCCCTCACCGCTACCAAACACCCTAGGGTTTGCCGCTGCTGAATCAATCGCCCCTGTCTTTCTGTTGCAGCCGGGCGTTAAAGGCGAGCTTCCGAAACAGCTGGGCAACAAGACCGAGTGCGCCCTGCTGGGGTTCGTTCTCGAACTGGGTCAGGACTACGACGAGGTTCGAGCGCGGATCCCGGAGGAGAAGCTGCTCAAGGTGTACACCTTCAATTCGGTGCGAAAGTCAATGAGCACAGTCATCGACCTCAACGGTGGCGGCTACAGAGTATTTTCCAAGGGGGCGTCGGAAATTATCCTCAAGAGGTCAACTTTTTTCCGCCATAGGCTCGCTATTGTTAATCTCTGAAATCTAAATTCTTATAATAAAATATTAAATATTGAAATTTTCAATTCTTTCAAAATAAACATCTAAACAAGAAAGTATTGAATCTATTGATGCAAAAAAACAAGAAGCTTCACATCTACGCAACGACGATTACAATGATGACGACGACAACGATTATGATGAATTGATGATAATGTCGTTGTTGTTTTTGGCGTGTGATTTGTTACAATGACCGACAATACATCGACTTGTATGTATCGGCACCATAGGCGTCTCGACACGACTGCCCTAATCAGTGGCGGTTCCAGGAACTCTTGATGGGGGTGTCATCCCCCAACGTGGAACCGCCCCTGACCTATATCGATGGTGGTATGAGATTAAATTAGAGCGTTTGATTTTTCCAGATGCGAGTGGATTTTCGGAGCACGTGGAAAACTGGAGGAGTTTTCCGACAAAGACCAGGACGCCATTTTGAAAGGGGTAATCGAGCCAATGGCCGGCGATGGACTTCGAACCATCTGCATAGCGTACAAAGACTACGTTTCAGGTAGATCCACAGATTTTAAAAAAACATAGACAACAAAGCCTCCATGCATCTTTATTAAGTTGAAACTTTAAATGCAAAAAAGTGCGACCCACCTTTGCTTTATTACAAGTAAAGAAATCCATTTGTATGCAATTGCGCATTCTAACTGGTGCGATTTGACAATTTCTGAACAATTGACCGCGTATAGTCTATACGTGTATGTATGTTACAGTCATAACACGAAATGACTAAAAGTTTCAGTCATTGTGTGTAATGTCCAATATATAGGGTCAATTATTGCATGCAATGGCTAAAATAACCAGTCATTTCATGCAATGACTAACTTTTCCAATGATTTATTTCACACTTTGACTGACCTAATTGATTCGCTAATATAATCCTACAAAACTGTGATTTCTGCGTCTCAGGCTGTGTTGATGCATGAAATGATTGACACTGTTGGTCATTGCGCACAATGACTGAAACTTTTAGTCATTTCGTGTTATGACTAATTACACGTTTTGACTGTAACATGTATGCAACTATGTGTAAATGCATGACAGAGACAACTGCACCGAACGAAGTACGGATGACCTCTGAACCCGACTGGACGAACGAGGCGGACATTACAACGGGATTGACTTGTCTCTGCATCGTTGGGATCGAAGATCCAATCCGACCAGAGGTCCCTGAGATTGTAAAAATAAAATATTCCTAAAATAACATATAAATAAGATAATATCATATCATGTAAAATAATTATACAGTAGAACTTCGTTATAACGGACACGGTTATAACGTATACTCGGTTATAAAAACGCAATGTACGGTCCATTGTGGTGCGCTACCGTATTGGCCGTGTTTTATCCAGACTCCAGGTCTGGGGGGGATTAACTTTGCTGGAGGGCGCAGTTCAATGGAAAACGTTTTAGTGCTGCGATTTGGGGGAGGGAGATTTAGAGGGAGTTTTTGTTGGGGGGAATCTTCCCTCTTAACATGCCTGTATAAAGCACTGCGTATTGGATATAACAGTGATGTCCAAACCCATAGAAGGTGCGAGCCGCAAATGTTCAAAAGTTTGGGGAAAAATTTTTTCAGTAAACCTGTGCGATTTTTAGGGACCATGGGGCAAACAGGCAAAAACTATTGCTCTAATGCGGCAATTGTATGTTTCTGTTGATCTGTTAATCTGCTCCTCAAATTTTCTAAAAACTTTTTGCGAGCCTCAGATTCTGCTAGAAGAGTCGCATGCGGCTAGCGAGCCGCATTTTGGCCACCCCTGGGACATTATAACGTAGGCCTACCTCGGATATAACGTTCTGAATTTTACGGACCCGCTAAGTACGTTCTAGCAACGTTCTGAAATTCAGTATGAATGAAATAAAAAGTGGATTTCGGAGGAAATAATTTTTCTCCAAAATTGGTTTCTCTCTCAGCTCGATTGTTGTTTTGGCGTTGGACGAACGATAGTAGTTCAGAACGATTCGGATACAGGCTATTTCTCGGGAATTTTCGTTCGAGGGGGTGTCCCATAATTGCAGGGGGTGTCAATGTCCAGTGTTTCATCTAGACTCCTTGGACCCAGGGGAATAGAAATGGCGGGGGAGGTGGCGTGGTTTCGATGCATGTTCCCCGGAAAAAGAAAATACAAGTAAAAATATGATTTTCGTTGTCATCATTTCTTCCGTTTTCATCCGGTCCATTCTAACTTTTGTGGAGTCAGTTATAGTGGCTCAAGTTTCAATTTTCAGACCAAAATTTCGCCCTTTAGAATTTTAAATGAATAGTTTTTAACACCAGTCTGTTTTGGTGATAGCCAACACCACCCCTGGGTAGTCGTGTAAGGGCAGGGGGGTGTGGCACGGGTGTGTGTGGCACAGGAGGTGTCTGTCATAAGCCGGGGTTGTAACCACCCCCGGAAGGCGCGTAGGAAAATCCCTGCTCTGATATGATCTGCATGGCTGCTGTATTCCAGGTACCGGAGGCGATACGCAAGTGTCAGCGGGCGGGAATAACGGTACGGATGGTGACCGGGGACAACATCAACACGGCGCGGTCCATCGCGACCAAGTGCGGCATTCTGCCCCCGGGCGACGCCGACGGGGCGACGATCATCGAGGGCCAACAGTTCAATCGAATGATCCGCAGCAACGGCCCCGACGACCCGGTGAGTCAACGGGGCTGCATGGGCGTCGGTAGAAAGCTTTTAACGGAGGAGGGGGGGTAGAACATTTTAACATTTTATTTGCCTGGGAGCAGAGAACTGCCAAATGATCTTAAATTAGAATTATAAGAAAGACAATCTAAATATACCTAATATGCTCTGCCTAAAATATCTAACAACCGAGAAAAACGTCCTGGTGCGTGAAACTATAGCCTACTACCGTACTGTACATGTGCCAGTCTGTTCAGAAGCATATTCTAGGGTTTACCACCCTGACGATTTTTAGCTTATCATTTCCAGGGTCAAATCCGACGTTTTTGTGACCATCAAGGGGCGAAATATGGTCGTTCGATGCGTGACATCTTTGATGCAGTGGCTATTCTAGCCACCTAGACATTGGAGGAGTTTAAAGTTTTCTCAGTGGAACAGAGATTGGGACGTCACTAGTTGTTGTCAACATTTTGGGAGAAAGTTCAAACTTTGGAGGGGGAATCCCCAGAGAAGGCCATAAACACTGTCTTTGATGAAAGAGCGATAATTCAAATAATTTCCTAATCGATTCATCGCGTGAGACCTTTTGATTGTCTAATGAGTATTATTAACCCCCTTTTATATCCGTCCATTTTACAATGAACGTTAAATATTAATTAAGGTTACCGTTACAGTGGATGAGTACGGAGACCTTCGTTACACGATCATCCAGGGGAATTGAATTTGGAAGGGTCCAAATAAATTGCTAGCCAATTAAATATCAATTTTCTGTTTAAAATATAAAACTTTTCCTCTGCATAGAGCGCCGACGAATTTCTGACTAATCGTCAAAGCAGTGCGCATGCGCGTATGTATGTGTGTATGCATGCATGCAGGCATGCATATATATATACAGTATATATACAGTATATAGGCCTATATATACTGTATACTGTATATATAATATATACTGTATATGTGCGTATTAACAACAAGTCTTTAATTAACAAATCATGACATTTTATTGGTGCAAGATTAAAACTACAGATGCACCTTTCTCGCTTTTAGTAATGGGAACTAGTATGTGACATGCTGTACTGTAAGTCAGTTTCCACAGTTTCCCTCTTTCTATGCTGAGTGGAAGTTCCAGGTATGTTAGTCCTTGGCCTTGGTCATGGTCTTAAGGACTCCTCAAGGACAAGTTTAAAGTCCTCGGTCCTGGTCCTGACCTTGACTGTTGAGTCCTTTGTCCTGGTCCCAACTGGTCCTGGTTATCCTGGCCCTAGGCCTTCTCTGGCCTTGAATTGAGTCCTCCAAAGCCTTTGAACTTGTTCACATTCCTGAAACAAGATGACATTTTGCCTGTCAAGGTATGTGTCGATGTTATTTCTTATTTGTCTGCATAATATTCCACCATTTTATATTTAAATCTGCTATTGTTAATAAATTCTTTTTCTTTGGAATGGCAATTGTTTTGAATCTTCGGTGCCACTGACCGGCATCAAAAAACCGTTCGTTGTTCTGTATCGATAATAATAATAATAATAATAATAATAATAATAATAATAATAATCCATCATCATCATCATCATCACAGCCCCTGTTAAGGCAGTCCCCCAAAGCCTGGCATCTCCCCAAATCCCAGCACCAGAAATTTTGCATTTAACTGAATGTCTTCCCCTCCAGCCAAGTCAATTCCCCCTTCTCCCAAAGGCCCCCCCAGACCTGGTCTGGATAAAACACTGATGATGATGATGATGATGATGATGATGATGATGATGATTATGATGATGATGATGATGATAATGATGATGATAATAATAATAATGATAATAATAATAATGATGATGATAATAATAATAATAATAATAATAATAATAATAATAATAATAATAATAATAATAATAATAATAATAATAATAATAATAATGTGATTTTAAGTGGCTTATGGGGCTAGGTAAGCATCTGTGTGTGTGAAAAGCACTGTTGTTGTTCGAAGGTTTCGCAGCAGTTGGTGGACAAGGTCTGGCCGAGGCTGCGCGTCATGGCACGGTCTTCGCCGCAGGACAAGTACGTTCTCGTGAAGGGAATAATCGACAGCAAGTTGAGCGCCAACAGGGAGGTGGTTGCCGTGACGGGAGACGGAACGAACGACGGACCGGCGCTCAAGAAGGCCGACGTCGGATTCGCAATGGTGGGTAGGCCCACTAGCATTTAGAGCTCTTTTTAGAGTAATAATTTAAACGATAATCAAATACAGTGTATAAGGGATATGGTTGCCGGTTTGCAGCTGACACATGATGCAGTAAAATACCGGAAGCAATCATTTTTACTGAAGTATAAGGGGAAATCGCTATTTTTCTCTGACTGTATAGTAGATGTGTGCTTGAGGTGTGAGGTTATGGATATGATGCAATGAATGCTATGTTAGTTGAATAGGTATTGGAGTTTTGTTTGTTTGTTTTACTTGGCTGTACTGTGTAAAGTGTGTGTTTTTAGTTTATTATTAGTTTATTATTGTTTTTTGTTCTATTTGATGCTGTGCTTGTCACGAAATAAAGAAGATTAAATGCCATTATGTGCTCTAATTAATCAGTAGAAAGAAAGCCCTTATACTAGAAATAAAAAGGATTCGATTATTCATTAATTAAGAACGAGCTTTTAGACCTTCTGCCTTCAGAAATTGAAGACAAAACTTATGGCTCTTGCGAGTCAGGTTCTTTCCATGCAAATTTAGCCTTCTCTTTGATACGTAGACCTTCCATTTGCTCAAATCTTTCTTATTTTCAAACAGTAAAGGTCCACGTTGATTTACTCTTTGTACAGTTCTTATTTCCTCGTTTGTATCTGTTAAAAGTTCAAGCATTTAATTGACCTCGATGACGTAATTTCTAGCCTTTGCCCGTGACCTCTGTGTAGCCTACGTTCGGAAACTAATAACTAAAGGATCAGAAGAATTTTAGGATCTACTTGAATTCCGCTTTTACTATAATAGCATAGCAGTAAATTTAAGTATTAGAGAAGTAGCGAGCACAGTAATTGAACGAGGCTTTTATGCTATTGTATGCTGCAAAGATGTTTGCTATTTGTTGACTCAAAGACACGAAGACAAAGAAGGAGAACGCAGGAACAAACCTACCAGAGGACAAGAAGGCAAAGAATGAGGTTGCACAGCAAAACCATAATCATGCGAATGAATGGATGGGTGGAACACAGTGGTTCTCACACAGGACAAATCTTACTGAGCCCTGTTATTATATAAGCCTATATAGTATATGCAGTAGTATTAATGATACTACTACTACTACTACTACTACTACTACTACTACTACTACTACTACTACTACTACTACTACTACTACTACTACTACTACTACTACTACTACTACTACTACTACTACTACTACTACTACTACTACTACTACTACTACTACTACTACTACTACTACTACTACTATTGTTACGAGATCGGGTAGGGTAAGATAGGGGTAGGATGGGAGTTTGGAAACCGGAATCTACCAGGATGGCCAGTTTACAACTCCCTAGATGTAAAATCCTACTTCTTACGGCGATGGCTGAGTGGAAGGCTGGGTAAGGCGCTTCCGTTGAGGCAAGCGACA
The DNA here is from genome assembly GCA_018105865.1 of Metaphire vulgaris. Classification (NCBI taxonomy): domain Eukaryota; kingdom Metazoa; phylum Annelida; class Clitellata; order Crassiclitellata; family Megascolecidae; genus Metaphire; species Metaphire vulgaris. The sequence goes on from CM030838.1 coordinate 2,360,319, forward strand.
GGGGCAAGGAAGAATGATTATGGGGAAAACTCCACGACTCCTAGCTAGAGAAAACCAAGATCTTTCACAAATAGACTTTATTGTAAAGGATATAACTAAAATAGAGCTACGGAATAGATAATACTGAATGCGGGCTCAGGATAGTCTCTGGAGGGAGGACAAACGGGGCAATGAAAATAGCAACTTACTGCATAAGCGTTCAGGGGCGCAGGACCCAACGAAGGCGACTCCCAGAAGAGGATCAGCAGACTCACGAAACCTCCGAAAAAAGCCTTGAATGTCGTCTGTTTGGGGTTTTTATAGTGGCTGGCCGCTAGGTGGCGCATTTCTCCCTTGGGCCCACGGGCAAGCGCTCCACAGGGCCAAGAGCCGCCGTTCGGCCAACTGGAGGGGAAGCAGCTGGGGAATGGGCAGCGGGGCAAAGGTGGAATCTAAAACCGTAACACTACTACTATTTCTACTACTACTACTACTACTACTACTACTACTACTACTACTACTACTACTACTACTACTACTACTACTACTACTACTACTACTACTACTACTACTACTACTACTACTACTACTACTACTACTACTACTACTACTACTACTACTGCTATTATTATTATTACTACTACTACTACCACTACTACCAAAACTACTACTACTACACCGTCGTCGTCGTCCTCTGCAGGGCATAACTGGGACGGACGTGGCCAAGGAGGCTTCGGACATCATCCTGACGGACGATAACTTCACGAGCATCGTAAGGGCGGTGATGTGGGGGAGAAACGTTTACGACAGCATCGCCAAGTTCCTCCAGTTCCAACTGACGGTCAACGTCGTCGCCGTCACCGTCGCCTTCCTCGGCGCCTGCATCGTCGAGGTATTACGCGTAGACTTGCACTTGTGCTGGCGCGGCATACGTTTGCTTCGCGTGGGACCAGGACCGGTGTCAGGTACCCGCAAAGTCCGCAAATGCGGGGGGAAGGGAGGCTACAGGATTAAACGTCAAAAGATATTTAAAGGTACAAGAAGGTACTTACAGCTAAATCCCTCTCCACATCCCCCGTCCGTGGAGGACCGAATGTTTATTCGGCGGGGCCCCCCAGCAACGGTTAGCCCCGGTCCTGCGTGCGATGTGGGAAGGGGAAGTGTTCCCGCTAAAGCCTTTGAAAGACTACTGCAGGCCCAGACTCCCCAGAGGTGAATTTATGTTTAGAATCGAGTCGTTTTGTTCGTCTTGCATGACCCAGAATTTGCCATCTATACGTTGTAAGCTACAATGTCCGCATCTTCAAGAAAACCTGATGGTCAGACTATATGCCACCCCAAAAATTTCCAATCACCAGTAGATGGGGATCGGAAAGCTAGAATTCAAATCTCTTGACCCCCCCCACCCAGGATCTCGGCCTCCAAGCCTCCAGATCCCCAGCGGAACACATGAAACCCTCGAAAATCGACAGGAAATCGTGTGACGCGCTTGAGACGCAACTGTGACGTGGCTGTGACGTAGGAGTCCCCGCTGAAGGCGATCCAGATGTTGTGGGTGAACCTGATCATGGACACTCTGGCGTCGCTCGCCCTGGCGACGGAGCTGCCGACCGAAGAGCTCCTCAACCGCCGACCGTACGGGCGCAACCAGGCGATCATCTCTCGGGTCATGACGAGGAACATCCTCGGGCACGCCGTCTACCAATTGGTCGTCGTCCTCTCCCTCCTATTCGCAGGTAACGAGCGATGTCACCACTGCGGTGGAGGGGTGTCGGTCGTAAAGGGTGATTTCGAAGACGCGTGTAGGACCCCGGCTCAAAATGGGTCCCGAGAAAGACACTTCAATGGGATCAAAGCAGTGGCGGCTCTAGGATTTGGCAAGTGGGGGAGCCGTTGGAGTGGCAACTTCTAATCATGGGGGGCCAACCATTTGTTGTTTAATGTATGTAGCATTAAGTATAGGGTCCCAACTGGGGGGGGCCGCTGGGGGCCAGGCTCTCAATGGGGGACGGGCCCCCCTGCCCCTCCCGGTGGAGCCGCCACTGGATCAAAGAGAAGGGGAACCTCTGGATCTGTGAAAGGGAGAACATAATTTTGTTTCTGAGACTGCATTTTCTGTCAATAGGCCTATTATGAGCGTACGCGAAATATTCGATCGTCAACCAAAGTCGTTTCAAATTTACTGACCACCATTATATATCGCCCAAGAATAAATAGCTATTGTGTAACTACTTTTAAAAGCGCTATGAAAATTCACGAAATTGTACATTTAGGCCTACTTAGAGTTTGCAAATTTTGATTGCATTTCTATATCAGCGGTGGCTTATGAAATAGTTGAATTCTCCATCCAGACGCATCTCTTCTGGCTGCATGGATGGGGTGGGTTTGGAATTGGACTCCGTAGCCCCGTTCTACAGTAGAAGAACTTCGTTATAACGTACCGCTACTATATCCGAGGAACGTTATATTCAAATACCATCCAATACGGTAACGCATCACATGGGACCGTACAGTTCGGTACGTTATAACCGGGCTTACATTATAACCGAGTCCGTTATAACGAAGTTCTACTGTAATAAGCGGGGTAGTGACGGGGAGGTATATCGGTATATATATATACCCCCCAAAATCAGGCTACCTTAAAGTTTTAATGTGTTTTTTAAAGATTTTCAACGTTTTAAAAAAAAGATTTATACCGGGTATATACTATACCCTCTCCCCCGAATCGCATTATACCCCCACCCCAAAGCAAAGTCCTGTCTACGCCTCTGACTGTAATCGGACCTCCCTTACCATTTCAGGAGAGAAGCTCTTGAATATAGACAGCGGACGCTATCAGGACTACCGACTTCCCCCGTCGCAACACTTTACGGTCATCTTCAACACGTTCGTAATGATGACGCTCTTCAACGAAATCAACGCCCGGAAGATCCACGGAGAACCTAACGTCTTCGACCGAATCCACACGAATCCACTCTTCATCGGGATCTGGACCATCACACTCATTGCTCAGGTCAGCAAGACGGCCACCGCCGTATGCCTCAATCCAGTATTATCTAATCTTCTACAACCAGCGGCGGTTCCAACCGTGATGATGACTGGGGTTGCATCCCCCCCCCCACACCGAGCTCACCAAAAATGCGTCTTCAATGGAAGATGATCGTCTAAACCAGCGTTTCCCAAACTGTGGGTCGCGAGACTCGCGACCCAAAAGTGGGTCGCAGGGTTCATTCTAGTGGGTCGCGGGGTAGCACAAAATTAGAATCAAAAGTGTCATTTTTTAACCAATATACCACAATGTCACAAGCCTTGAAAGTTACAAGTATAGGCTTAAGTTTTAAGAAATTTATATGCCTGCCATCCTCCATATACGGCTTACATTAAAATTAATAATAATAATTATGCACTTCTATAGCACCATTTCTAATACTCAAGGGTATCAATCGATGGTACTTCAAATCCATCCGCAAAAGACCAGGTCATTCCAGAGATCAGTCAGTGGGAAACAGCAAGGCAGACTATGGAGAAAATGCTAATTGAAATAGATCTGACAATACTCAATGAATTGGAAGATCTGACAGCCAGACGTAGAGAGTTCCAGATTTTTGGCCCAGAAATAGAAAAAGCTCTCTTACCAATTTCTGTGTATTAGTGTTTTATCCAATTCTAGTTGACTATAAGTTTGTGGGATCGCGGCGTGCTACAAAGCCGCTGCTAATGTGGGTTGCACAGTTCCAACAAGTCTGGAAAACCCTGGCCTATATTAGGCTACTTTTAAAGATTAGCCATATTATTTCTCAATAACGCAAGGAAAGCGTAGTCCGATCATTTTGCTCAGAAACTCCACTAACAATAGGAGACAAGGTCAGACGACGTGGACGATAGATCAGGCGCTTAATTAAGCGATTTTGCCATACTCATAGAATTTCTCAGACGCGTAACAAAGGTGTGTTCCCGGCAAATTTTAAAATAGTTAATTTTCAGAAAATTCAATATCTAGTTCTTTCATTTTGTCTTACTTGGCAAAAATATGAATAATTCTGTCTAATATATTTGCCATATTTTTCATTCGAATTGAATCAGAACTTTTGTTTTGCCATTTATTCAAACTCAGAAGATTCTTCGTTCTTCTCAACTAACGTTCGATTAGGGTCGCGACACGTTTAAAAAACCGCTAAAGTGGGCCGCGGTTCTAAAATGTTTGGGAATCCCTGGTCTAAACGGATTAGCCTTGATGTATATCAACAAAGATATGGACATATACATAGACAATGCTATAGAACTAATTCGCTTCCAGCAGTAGAAAACTCGAATTTGCACTGTGACTTTGTACAACCAGACTAAAATGGCTTTTATACATTGTAAATTCTGAACATTATATTTTATAAATCAAATATACAGATTTCTTCTAAACCGTTTACATATAATTCCTTTGACAATTGGCCGGATCTTCCTAGAAATTCATTGCATCCCTTCCACCAAGAGCTCCCGGAACCGTCACTGGTCAGAATAGCGTTGTGTGTAACAGAATTCTGTGTTAATTTCCAGATTTTAATAATTGAATTCGGTGGAAAGGCGTTTGCCACTGCAAAACTTACGGTAGACCAGTGGATGTGGTGCGTTCTATTCGGCGCTGGTGTTCTTCTGTGGGGCCAGGTAAGCTCCTCGGTTTCACATCGATTCGATTGCTCTCCGCGGTGTTGAGCAGACGACGGGTTTAGGCTAAGATTTGACTCTTGTAACAATGCATCCGCTGGAGTAGAAAAAGTCCGTAGACATAGCCTACTAGTCTACTACTGACAGATTTTCGTGGCACAGTTCAAGAACAATGGCCTGATGAGCGGTTTGACTTTTTCCGGGTTTCTAGCTCGTCCTAATGCCACATATACTGTACAGTGTTTATTCTAGGCCTTCACTGGAGAGAATTCCCCTCCCCCAAAGTTTGAATTTCCCCCCGAAAATTTTGACATTTTGGCAAGTAGTATGACCTCCCCAATGTCTGCCCCCCCCCCAATTTTTTAAACTCCCCCCAATGTCTAGGTGGCTAGAATAGCCACTGTACGTATAGTTGGCCATGGGAAAAGATTGGCTCGATTAAATATATTCCTACGTGTTAAAATATTTGCTCGCTTGAATATATTCCTCCTCCTCCTCCTCCTCCTCCTCCTCCTCATCATCATCATCATCATCATCATCATCATCATCATCATCATCATGTTTGAACTGGTTTATGTCCGGCAGATCATCTCGCTCATTCCAACGAAAAAGATTCCGAGCGTTGACGTCCAACCGGAAGCGGAATTAAAGTTGGTGGAGGAGGGAGATAATGAGGAGGGCAGGGAGGATGCGCTGAAGACTCACTCCAGGATCCTGTGGCTGAGAGGAGGAAAGAGGATTCAACGAGAGGTTGTCTGCTAAGAATATAGTCACATGTTTGGCGCTATAGAAGTCGATTCAACTGAATGTCAATAGTGCCTAATCATCATCAGTCATCATCATCACCACCACCACCATCATCAATCATCATCGTCGTCGTCGTCATCATCATCATCATCATCATCATCATCATCATCTAGCCTAGCTGCTTTCTGCCAGCTCATTAGCGGCAATAGTTGGACATGAAACTTCTCCATTTATCTTTTTCTGATGTTAGTCTCTTTCTATCGATTATTGATAACCGATATCTTTCAGTCTTCTTTTATGTTATCACACCACTTTTCCTAGGCCTTCCTCGTCCTCTCTTGCCTTCTTTGTAGGCCTATGTGTAGAGTGCTTTGTATGGGAGTCTGTTGCCTTTCACTCTATTTACATGTCTGCACCATCTAAGTCTTCTTCTTCTGATTTTAACTACAATGTATTATTGTCTCTTGCATCTCCAGTCTTTTTCTGATGTCTGCATTTCTTATTCTTTGTAGTCTGCTTACTCCCAGAATCTTTCGCAAGCAGCTCATTTCAGCCTCTAAGCAGACTGTTTTCGTCTTCCCATTTTGAGATCCATGCTTCTGATCCACATAGCCTACTGTACAGTAGTATTTGTGGTGCAATGATAGTGTTGAATATTTGATTTTTGGTGCTGATCTTTATTTCTTTTGCATTCCAAATACGCCCAAGTCTTCCAATTGTCTCAGCCCTCCCCGTCTGCCATGGGCGCCAATACCCTAGGTCAGTGGCGTAGCCAGGATTTCCCGAAGGAGGATAATGATTCCCAACTTCGGAAAGTTCTGACAAGCAAAGAAAAAAGGTCAACTATTATTTCCTTGAATGGAATTATATAAGTGTATGACTATGAGCGCGTACAACTGTATTGATACGCAATAAAAAAACTTTAGTCGGACAACCAAGGGGGGTTAACCTCCAAACACCCCTGGCTACGCCACTGCCCTATAGGTATTTCCCTGAGTGGAACTTTAGTGTCGAGGGCGACTATGGATCTGCGACTGCCTAAACGTTGCGGTTGTCTTCGCTGCGTTTTTCAGCTGAACGTGGCCGACGCATTTCGTAACGCACGGCTGATGTCCTCGAGAACATCGCTACGGTCGCTGACGGACAGAAGACCTGACCTCGAAAGAAGTCTCAGTCCCGACGGCCTTTCCAAGGTCAAGACGGCGGCGGCCAAATTGCCCGGATCTTTTATAAATATCGCAGATGACGATTAAGTTTAGCAATCATACAGTTTTACGTGTAAAATTTTATTTGATAAGCCCTCAAACATCGATACTCTGACAGTGGCGTAACGTGGGGGGGGGGGCACTTTGTTGACAGCTCCCCGGGCCCCGGGCGGGGGGGCCCCGAAGAGTGGTCTAAGCTAGGGTTAGGTTAGGGTTAACCCTAACTTAACCCTAGAAATGATGTGCTGACGACCTTTTTTTTGCTCGTCAGGATAAAAGGAGGTGATAACGTTTTTTTGCTCGTCAGCTCGAAACTCTGGGGCCCCCATGGCAAAGATGCCCCCCGGGCCCCCAAAAGTCACGCTACGCCACTGTACTCTGAACATTAAGGCCTACAGTGTATCTACGCTGTCTACATTAAGGGTTGTCCATTAATTACGTAAACAATTGTTTTATGCAATTATTAATCCCCCCATTGTCAACAACTGTCAAACTTTCAATGACCCTAATAAAATTATGTCAACAAATGTTGCCTCCAACAAGCAGACAATATTTTATACGGCTGAATTTTATGCTAAAACAGAATTATGTAAATTAAAATTTATACAAAAAATCATTACATTTTTTACTTGTTTAACAAATGTCAAAATGGCTATAACACTTTGAATTCTAGCTTCTATCATCTTCCCACAGTTGACGTCAAATGGTCCTCAATTGTAATATTATAGCGAGTGTGTACCACGGAGGACCAATGCACTGACTCATTTCATATTTTTTGGATTTATCAAATTTATTGCAAGAAGTACATTTTTACGTTAATTTATCTTAACACCCCTCCCCATGCCCGTGAAAACAACTGTCATACTTCTTCAAACCCACTCCTCTATTTTGTTTACTTAATTAATGGACAGCTCCTTTGAGGAGATCAACTGCATACGTTGTACAGGTTTGTTCATTTCGACCCTTGTCCGTGGAGAGTTAATTGGGGTCTCGGGGACAGGGAAATTAGTTGGGACCCTGCATATGGATGGACGCCCACACATTGGGGCAAGAGGGGCACTTGCCCCCTTCTGGAAAATAAAAATGCCAATATTCCCATTGAAATTTGAAAACCTTGCTAAAATATTAACCGTGACCATTTGTGTTAAGATGTGTCTTGCCCCCTCTTGGAAAAATGTATGTGGCTTAGCCATGACCATTATGTTTTGCCCCTCCTGGAAAAATTTATGTGGGCGCCCATGGCACCCTGAAAAACGTTTATTTTTTATCGAAAAGCGAGGGGTGGAATTTTAGCGACCATGCGCATTTTGTGACAACGTGCAATAAAAAAGTATATGATCATTGTATTTAGTGGGTCTCGTCAGCGCTTGAGATATTTTGGAGCGTTGCTACATTGAGCTTAGAGGCCGCATATTACTCAAAATGTCCTTTAATGCTTCGCGAGCGTCCCCAAAGGTAGGCCCCCTAATTATTAGGGCCTGTGGAACAACTTAGCACGAACTTATCATGATTTAAAGTGGCTTAGAAGGCATTACTGCCTGTGTGAAAGCCACTAGGGGCACTGACGGGGCTTGAACCCGCTCCGTCAACCTGACGCTCCAGCACGTAACCCACTCTGCCATCTTCCGCCACAACGCGACCATCTCTTCCTAATCTCGATGACCCTACTATAGTACCCTGCAAAACTAACCGCCGGCGTCACCTATACTGCAGTCGCTTTGCTGTTGCTGTGTTTAAGTCCTGCAAGCCCTCGGGTCAATAGAGACGTTCGTCGAATAACAACATATTAGGGGCCGTCCATAAAATACGTCATGCTCGAAAGAACGAGGTCTAAGAAAGTGTGGACCTAACAGTTTGCGACGGAGCTAGGAGGGGCAAAGACCACACGTGACGTCACATTTTTCATACATATGAACCTGAAATATGCGGCGATATTTTTGCTTTTGAAATTTGTCACAAGTTGTGAGTCACACGGGGAAGGGGTGAAAACTGTCAAAAAAGCGTCACGTAGAATTTACTTTATGGACGGCCCTAATAATAACCATTTTAAAAAATAATAGCAACAATAACTGGATTTTAAGTGGTTTAGTAGGATTTCCAAACCATCGCTTGAAAATAAATCCAAAGACTATATCTACACATGTGAATTCCGTCTATAATCATCTGTCTTCATCCTCCATTTGAATATGACGTTCATTTGCAAAAATACTTACTAGGGGCCCATCCATATATTACGTAGGCAAAAAGGCATATTTTCCATTATTGGACCCACCCCTATGCGTACGTACAAATTAGCTTCTCTATCCCTCCTGTTGAAAAATAAATTTTTGGCATAGTCCTGAGGCATTTGCTTTACTATTAAATTTGAGTTTTATATCTTGTTTTCTAACGTTGATATTTGTTTTTAAAAATTCAATAGAGCATTGAAATGTTATACAATTATCACCCTTAAATTATAAATCTGTGTTTGCGCGTACGTTCACGTTCAGTCGAGACCCCTCCCCGTACGCAAAATCACTTAAATCCCTTAGAGTCTAGACCGTTACCCGCCTCAGAGCGTACGTAATATATGGATGGACCCTAGTCGATTGTTGCATGTCTAAAGAAAACTTGAATCATATTCTTCGGTGATTATTGATCGCTATTTGTATAGTATGTATTTTCTATTAATAATAATAATTATATAGCTGTTAGTCGTAAAGCTGTGTTTACTGTTTCGAGTTGTATGTCCATTGTTCCTGTTAAAAATGGAGATTCGCTCACACGTACAAGTCGATACTCCACACCCTAATGCCAGCGGTGCTAGTCCCTTGACTGAATAGGGCAGATCAGTGTTCTATCTTTGAAATAGACAGAGAGAGACCAACCGGGGGTGAAGCGACAGGGCATTGGCGGCTCCACCGGGGGGCCCATGCCCCTATTGAGTGCCTGGCCCCCCAGTTGGTACCCTATACTTAATGCTACATACATCAAACAACAAATGGTTGGACCCCCATGATTAGAAGTTGCCACCCCAACGCCCCCCCCCCCACTTGCCAAATCCTAGAGCCGCCACTGGACGGGAGATATATCGGTATATATGCCTCCCCAAATAAGTATATCTAAAAAACAGTATATATAACATATATATATATAACGTATATATTATATATGATATATCATATATAATATATACAACAAAATATACCTCTCCGGACCCTCCCCAATTTATACCCACCCAAATCAAATTCCTGGCTACGCCCCTGAGACCAACCTCCCCCACCCCTTTGTCAACAACAGTCAAACTTTCAGTGGCGCCCCTAATGAAATTATGTCAACAGCTTTGAACCCCTCCCTACAATAGAAATACTTTATACTACAATTGATAATTCTATGATCAAATTTTAAAAAACAAAATACAATGACACAAGACTTTGACTCCCTAGGTAAGGGTGCAAATGGTTAAGGACTAAAGTGGTGGGCTGTTGACGGGCGAGCGAGTGTTTACCATGGAGGACCAATGCACCTACTATTAAATTAAAATTCATAATTTTTTAATTTATTAAATTTATTACAAAAAATTAAATTGTTCATGTCAATTTATCTTAACCCACCCTCTGTCAACAAGTGTCAAACTTTTTCAAACCCCTCCCCTATTTTGTCGACAGCCCCTACACACACACACACACACACACACACACACACACACACACACACACACACACACACACACACACACACACACACACAAGTAACTTTAAAACATGGCTCCTATTCCATATTTAGTTCATTAATAGTCTTACAAAGTTTCAAAAGAAATTTCTATCTTCAATTGATAAATCATGCAGACTACTGTCTCACATTCAACTTTAATCAAGACATTTCAATCAAAATCTAAGTAGGTTCATTCGTCCTTACTTCAATGAGACAACCAATCTGGAACAAGAGACACCAAAAACACCTAGAAGGAAAACAGACTTTGTAATCTTTGCAGAAGACGCCAAAGATAAAAATTTCATCTTCAAAAAAAGCACCACAGGTGAAAAAGGCTATTGTTGAGTAGAATAGTACAAAAATTGCATAAACTGTAAATGTAGACGACAATTTACTCAGTTAGGTCAATGGGTGGATTAGCAATAGCCATCAGTGATATGACAGAACAAAACGAGAACCATTTGAAGTGTGTTCTAATGAGATATCTATCATTACATATCATTAATATAGCAGAAGTCAATCAGATAAAGTTTAAATAGATGCTTGCCGTAAAGTTTAACTATCAACAAGTGTTGATATCAACTATATAGATAGTTGATATCAACTATCAACGCCGTAACATGTTACCTGCTATGAACTGTGAAGCTAAACAATAGAACGTTGCAACAAGACCAATAGCAGTTATATCAACAGCAATAATATTTACCAAGTGTCACAAATAACATAGATGGCATTCTCTCTCTCTCTCTCTCTCTCTGTCTCTCTCTCTCTCTCTCTGCCAAGATATCAACAATTCCAAAAAGCAATATTATTGTCATATCTGTTGAATATTCAACGCCGGGCAGTAGTTAACTACAAGTAGGTAACTACTTGTAGTTTAACTACACTTTAGTAGTTACAGAGTAGTTAGTAACTACGTGTGAAAAAGTAGTTAACTACAAGTAGTTTAACTACTTTCTGCAGTAGTTATCAAGTAAAGTAGTTAACTACTGTGGTCAACTACTTTTGTTAAAACATTATTTGCCGCTTAAACCCGCTTTTGCCAACAACGCTGACGCCAGGCTTCTCGGTGAGCTCTTCGATGAGACTCTGTCGTGTAGCGGGCACATCGTCGATGTAACCCATGCCTGCCCTTGTTGCCCTTGTGCATACAAGCTTACTTACTTACCTACCAGTAATATAATATTCTATTCCTGATTTCCGGTCTCATACTTACACAACTTTTAGTAGTACCAAAAATACAGGTTCGTGTTGTTTACTGAGGAGATATAATTAATAATAGTAATAAAAGTTAACAGAATTAACAGATTAATTCTTAATAACTCATAGATATCATTAAATATGAATAGCCAATTAGTCAAAAGCTGTTTCGTGAACCCACGTAAAAAGAGTGAACGCAGTGATGATAAAAACTTTATTGCCGACTGTGGTACATGTAAGAACTGAGTAATCATTCATTTCATTAATTACATAAGCAGAACTGCTGCAGAAGCAGCTTATATTGATAGAATTGATGTTCGTGTTGACAGTGTTTGTGTGGTGTTTAAAAAATGAAGACATTGAACAATGGATATTTTTATTTGAGCGTTGCAGGGTCAAAAGTAGTTGCAAAGTAGTTAACTACTCAGGAAGTAGTTACCAATTAGTTAATAACTACTTTGTGGAAAAAGTAGTTAACTAGTAGTTACAACTATATTTTTATCAAGTAGTTCACTACAGTAGTTGAACTACTTTCACAGTAGTTGGTGCCCAGCATTGTGAATATTATGAAAAATAACACAACATATCATGAACAAATAGCAAAATAAAACAATGTGCTTACCAAGAAATCAGAATCAAAATACAGAACAAGCCAGGAAACAAACATAGATAATTAGCGGTAATAACATATCTTAAAATGATTTCTGACGAAAATGAGAATTACAAATCTTGCAACAGATCATCCAAAACACTACTAAAATATGCAATCAATTCGCACTACAGCACCAAAAGTTAGTCGTACAAGGGAAATAAAACAGCACTTTAAAAACACAAACGACGCCGACATGGCGCAAAATAGAATCGTAAAGTCACGCAATAAAAGCACTTCAACGACAGCAAGCATCACGTGCGAGTTAGTTCCATGGATCCTGTTATGTCTCGACTGGCCTTTCATTACTCGATCGCACTAATATTAAGCAGTCAATGAAAATCATGAAAATCAGCCGACTATGTGCAGCAAAGCAACAGTTAAAACAACACTCTAGTCAATAAAAGCGAAACCCAACACCGGGGGGCGGGCGGGCGGGGCGATTCAGATGTCCATAGAGTTCGCCAAAAGTTTCGTTCTGCTCGAGACATCGAGGCCCACGCACCTCGGGTCGACGCTGTCGCCGCTAATAAACGAATTAGTCCGATCGTCCAGCACCAAACTGTTGTAATCGGGCAAATCCGCGCTCATGACGTCGGTCGTAAGGTGCTGCTGGTGCTGAAGAAGAGAAGCACGCAGTGCAGCTATGTACATCGTCTTGGTGATGGACAGGTACTGGACGTCGGTGACGGCCCGCAGCGTGAAGTCGGGCGTGTAGTGCGACTGGTTGAGCGTGACCTTCTCACTGACCGTACCGATGTTGACGCTATTCGTCAATACGTCAATCGAATCTGTTTTTGAAAAAATAAATACAAAAAAATAGCAAAATTAATGTTAAAAGTTCCACGGACAGATAAAAGAACCAACAAAGAAATTCCCCACATCCCCCACTGCTACACTTCCCCAGCAACTACATCCCCCAAGCTCGACATATTCCCCCCCGCCCACTGCTCCAGGTGTCACAAATCGCACCCTGCCGAAGAACAAAAAATAGAGAAAAACACACCTGACAAAACCTTCAATCCATAGAACGAAAAAGGTCCCTCGGTGAACGTGAAATCGTCGTTGCCCACGTCGATCTGCACCGTTCCGTTCAGAATGAGGACAAAATGGTTGGACACCTTCCCCCGTTCGTATATGCAGAGATCGGCCGCAGGATCGGACATCTGCAGGTCGACCACGCTGCACTGCTCGATCAGGTGCTTCAAAACCTTCTCCGAAATATACTGCGGGTGGAACTGCGACAGCGCTGATTGAAAAAGTGCAAAACAATCACAAATATGCAATGCAATCAACTCATGCAAGACACACACACACACACACACCCCTCACACACACACCCTCACACACACACACACACACACAAACTTCTCAGTCTAAAATGGGTCAACATTTCTGACACTGAGTCACTTAAATAGTTCATAAACTACTTTGAGTCATAAATTATATTTTTACAGATAAATTTGGCAGTACTGAAAGTATCTGTATCCAATTATCATCAAATAATACGGTACATACAATTGAAAACTCTCACTTTTTAGACACTTAACGATGATTTTAAAATTTTGGACATCAAACTATTGAAAATTAAATTTGTAACCGACAGTGATTTCTACCCAAAACCTGCTAAATTCACCACTATGCTGAGATAAAATTAATTGAAAACCTTCAGTTATAGTCCAATAGAACTGCTTTTTCAAATTTTGAAAACCCAATGACATCTTTCAAATTTGATCTCAGGCGATTTTGTTAAGTTATTGAGATGCAGAATAAAAACAAATTGTACAAATTGTACAAATATATAGGTATAGAAATTGTACAAATCTATAAGTATACAGGTAATATGCAAAAAACTCTCAAGCCATTTCTGAATACATACAAGTCAGAGACCAGATTCATGAGTAGAAGGCAAAATGCCTCCCTCATCAAACAGTCCACAAGGTCAAGAATCTACGACTTAACTCAAAGAAACATCTGAGGCATAAGTAAGCCTAAGCATTTGCCATCTTTAGCCATAATGACTTTCTTATTTAAAACATATATCTATGTTTTATTTCTCTTGAAATCACAAATTAATTTCAAGACCGCTCCCTCAAACACATATCACTAATAACAGCAGTGTTTGGCATAGAGTTGGTGCATTAAAATCAAAGAGCTCACATGTGGAAAGGAAATTTCTGGCAGCCTGCAGAGTCTTTGGAGTAACCTTATTATTTTTCTCTTGACGAGTCATTGGAAAACTGTTAATGTTAATCTTTCGGAAACTTCCCATCAGCTCTTTGTTGTTCACTAAAAAAATAATAAATGATAAAAAAATTAAAAAATTAAAACATTATTTAAGTTTAGTCAACCACATTACACACAGTAAACAACATAAACACCTCATATTTCTGCATTCATATCATACAAATTTTCACAATGCATAAGGAATATATTTAAATACAATGTACAAACAGCAGGGACATCAAAAAGGAGACAAAAGCTTACATCGTGCAAACAAAGAGAGCTGGACACTGGAAAAAGGACCACAGGTGAACTGATGCATTCGAAACATGGTGTTGGAGAAAAATGCTAAGGGACTCGTGGACAGCCAGAAGAACAAATCATGAGGTGATTGCAAAAATCAAGCCAAAACAAACACACCTTGGAAAGACTGGTTCTAGCTGGAGAAATCATTGATGCTAGCAGCTGTAGAGGGAAAAGAAAAAGAGGAATACAAAAGACAAGATGGATGGATAACACCATGGAAACAATGAACCTGAACATCAAGTAACTGAGAAATGCAGTTGGTCCAGGACAGAAAAGAATGGCAGGTCAAAGTCCATAATGTCACACAAAGTCAGAGCTGACTGAATGACTGAGAGAGAGAGAGAGAGAGAGAGAGAGAGAGAGAGAGAGAGAGAGAGAGAGAGAGATATCAACAGCAAGCCATTAGAAATTCAAGCCATTAGAAATCCAAGCCTGTTTCAAGCCCATTGTATTCAAGACTCATTTGATTCAAATATTCTACTAGCATAACATTTCCCTGTACTGAATACCTACTTTACCATTCATGATATACACAATGGGTGCTGCTACAATACAGTCAAACTATTAATAGTAAATGTGTGCCAGAAATCCAGGAGAAAAATCATATTCACTCCTTAAATAAGTGGGGAGTGCTGACTTGCAGTTTAGCCAGTGCTTGGGAAATATCAAACTAATGCCTAGGAGAATAAATCATGAATATGACTAAATTAGCCTGAGAAACAGCTAAAGCCAATATATGCTTTTGGTATGTATGCATGGGTTAAATTCATAGAACAAACACAATATCAGATACAGAACTTATGTTTAGAGCAAGACCATAAAGCATATGGGATATTGCTACAAATATATACCATGGTGGATTGAGGCGCTCAAGATAGTGGGACAATCCATTGAAACTCCTGCAAGAGTAGATATAGAGTGAAAACCATCAAAAGCCAGTAGATGTGAAGAATTTGTGATCAAATTCACAATAAACCAGTAGAACGATGTTTAGAACTGTGGCAATTAACCAGTACAACAAGGACACTGAAAGTGGCAATAGACAAATTAGAGTGAAAAAGGTTGGCTAATCAAATGCCTTGAGAGACACAGTAACTTAAAATGCAGCCACTATTCTCAGTAACATACTCATCATAAGTGCTTGGATGCAAAGTTCAAAAGAATTTTACACAAGTCACCTTGTCCACAAGAGAATCGTAAATCTCAAACAAGATGACGAAACACAAATGAAGTAGTCTTTTAAGCTATCTGTGGTCTATAAATTCTCAAAAGAGGACATTAACCAATTGTTCAATAATGTTAAATTGCAGGAACATGTATCATAGTCAGGCCCATCCAGAGGGGGGCCAGGAGGGCCATTTGGCCCGGGCCTCCATCTGAGAGGGGCCTCAAAATTTGTTGATATCCTTTTTTTGCTTGTCATCTCGTCAATCAGACAACTTTTACTAGTAGGAGGGGCCTCAAATATTGGCAAGGACCTTTTTTTGCTTGTCATGTCAAAAATTTGGTGATGACCATTTTTTGCTTGTCGCCGATTTTTTGAATGTTTCGGTTAAGAGGTTTTTTCCTTCTCGAGAGACCTAAAAAATTTTTAATTCTACCTGGCCCGGGCCTCCTTCAGCCTCTGAAGGGGCCTTTATACTAATAAACGTATCTAGCAAATATAAGGTCATTTACTGCGAACACGCTACGAGCTCGAAATGCCACGGCGGGGGATTAGAGCACTCTTCAGAAACGATCAATACTCCAGGTAAATATAAATATCAAGCAAAAAGGCCAAGCCTGATCATTGTACCTGAGAAAAGTCTCGATGGGTATTTTTTAAGATGACACTAAAAGCTGCCGCTTACTGATGTCAAATCAACCAAATTGACACAGTTCGCGGGAAAATGGCAGCGGGCCAGGAAGATGGCAGATTGGTAACACGCTCAACGAGCAAGCTGATGGAACGGGTTCAAACCCTCAGGAGCCCCAAAGGTCGACTCAGTCTTCCTTCACTAGAGGGCAGTGGTAACTGAGTAGAAGCTGTGGCTGAGAAGGTAAAACGTGGGTCTAGGAATAGCAATGGCAAACTACCCTAGATTAATGGCTTTAGCCACCTGCGTCGCTGCTTGCCTGACACCGGAGATCAGCACCGGGCCCAAAGCTTGAAATCAAGTATGGGCGAACCTTTATCTTTTTTTACTACCAAAGATAAATATTCAACAGAGAACACTATTTCTATTGACATTAGGAAATTATGTTCTTAAGAAATAAGATTAACTACCACAGAAATGGCTGTAAAGAGACACCGATAATTGACTTACAAACAATGGCCGAATCATCGCTGATCTCCGACTGAAAGATATCTTCGATGACATCTTCGAGGGTCACCATACCAAGGGTCTCGTAAAAGGGATCTCCAGAACCCTCGCAGTTGACACGCTGAATAAACGCCATGTGTGATTGACCTGCGCACGACCAAAATGTAACAAGATATGTCACTGGCTGAACACAAGGACTGAACTATCAACTCAATTCTGAAATCTCGAGCCAAGTTGTCATCATCAAGTCATCAGTCTGAATCATTTTGACGACATTTTGACTCGAGCAATGTACATCTCCGCATAATTTGTAGTAAAAATACATACACTATGACATACAGCCACAGCAACCATTTTTACAAAGTGCAAAATTATGCACATACGGTGAAATTGTTCAACTCATTAACTGAAATTTAATGTCCAAAGTTCAAAGGTCATGCAAAAGTCTTTATCAGACAAAGCTTATTTCTTTGTCCATGTTTTTGCCACCCTGATCAGGGCTGTCATGCCCATAGCCATTGTGGTTACTACATCACCTGTATATACTGATTGAATTTTGTCACCTGGGTAGGCAAAGCAACTCGCCTGCTCTAATTTGTTATTGTCCACAGTGATTTGAAAAGTTTATTTAGTACAGGGTGGCACAAAAAACTGGACTATATTAAATGCAAACCTAAATGTGACAAGGTCAGCTTTTTGCACCACCCTGCATTGATCATTACCTTGGTCTTCTTCATATTAATTTTCATGCTTAGCTTTCCCAAATCATAAATATAAAAAGTTATTCTAAAACAAATGATTCAAGAAAACAACTGACATTTAAAGCCAGACCTTATGATTCTTCGCATGAATTAGTTGTACTCGACTACAGAGAAACCGTAAGAAATCACCTTTTTTAAATTCTTCCAGCATAACGTTCAGTTTTGTGTCTTCAAACACAAAATTTACCGGATGATTGAAGAATTTGCACAACACCTTCAGCGATGTTGCAGTATCCGGATCAAGAAGCACAAGATCTTTCACGTGCAACAGAGCAACGACATTTGTCCTATCTGTATCGTAAACTGGAACCCTCGTAAAGCCAGTTTTCAGAATCTGATTAAGCACATCTGATGTCAGAATGGAATTGAATTCAACCATGTAAACGTCTTCCAGCTTTGTCATGATATCCCTAACACACTTAGTTGAAAGGTCGACAGCCGTGACAGTTGTGCCATGTTTCGTTTCAGCTTCTGTGTTAATCGGTTTCACCAATTCAAACAGATGATCGCGATTGAATGCAGTCGGAATTTCGTTTTGAAGAACCAAGTCCATCAGTTTGCCGAAAGGATATGAAACTGGGAATGTCAGTATAAGAAAAATGTTCGCAAGCCAAACTGTCTTTGCCCCGACCACAAGCCCGAAGCACGAACAGATGGTCTGTGGCAGAATCTCACCAAGCAAAACTATGCCAAATGTTGCCACAATCAGAGAATACAGTCCAATCAATTGATACAATATTACAGCAACTGCAACATTTGCCAGCGTATTTATAAACAGAAGAGCGCACAAGAGATAATTGCCTCGCTTGCGAAGTGGCATCAAAGACTTAACGTATCTGCGTTCTTTCGACGAGCCGTTGCTTCTCAAAACTTTCAGCTCAGACCTTGTCAACGACAACAGAATCAATGCTAGGCCGCTACAAACCGCCGAAATGCCGACAAATATCACCAAAAGTATGCACTTGGCCCAAACGGGAACCTCGGATTTCGAATGCTCTGGAACCGACTCCTTCGGAACTGCGACTATCTGCAGCCAACTGCTGTTGCCCTGATGTATCCAGGTGGATGGTCTGTCGTTCGATGAGTTTCTTGTCCTCAAACAAAACATCAAACGTTTCCCTTCGTCGGTCGGTTGAAATCTGAAACGGACTACGGCTGAGGAATTGTCGGACGCAGTCTCGATGTCCTTGATCTCCGTGATCCTCAGGTCGTCGCAGTTCGCCCCGTATTTGGAGTCCGCGTTCGTGAAGGCGACCTGAGTTTCGGGCGGAAAACCCTGTGCAGAAAATAGGCGGAGCAGAGTATTCTGGCCAGTGTCTACGCTGACCACTCCTTCGCTCGATATGGAAACGACCGACTTGGGGTCTTCGACGCGAAACGCGTTCATCTGGGAACGAACGGAACGCCATGAACAACTGAAAATCACGATTACAATCGTGAAACTCAAATGTTTTACTCGATTTCTGCCTCTGAATCGTTCATCCATTTTCAAGAATTTATCGAATCTTTTTAATTTTTATCACCTCCGTCGAGGTGAAGACTCGGCTCTGTACACAGCTTCTGTGGTATTATATAGCGCAGTATTGTCTATTAAATTTATACAATATACAATACAGGAATGTGCTTTAAAGTGGTTTATGAGACTAATTAAGTAAGCTTGTGTGAAAACCACTGTAGTAACTCTCCACATTCAATAACCTAGTTTTCCGAGATAACCTTCGAATCCGCTTACTGTATCAACTGTCACTCCCACCTCGTCCAAACTGTTCCATTTGTCTACAAGTTACCACAACCCTTGCACTAAATTTCTTTCTTTCTTGGACCCAGTCTCTGTTTAAAAACTTGCATTTGTGGCCTCTTGAGGCCAGGGGCGCCATTTGGGGGCAGGTGGCAATTTTAAAAATATTTTAAAATGTGTTAATGTGCAAAAAATCGCAAAAATTGGCAAAAAAATTGCCAAAAATATTGAAAAATGCAAATTTGCCAAAATTTGTCCAAAAATTTGCCAAAATTGCAAAAATTTGCCAAAAATTTGCCAAAAATTTGCAAAAAATTGCCTAAAATTTGCAAAAAATGCCAAAATTTGCAAAAAAATTATCTCGTCCCCAAGAAAGTGTGAAATGACGCTACTGCTCGAGGCACTAGTTCTGTTGATCAGTTTTTCGCGAATACGTGTACAGCTTAGGCCTGTTGTAATGTGGGCCTAATAGGCCTACTGCAGGGCGTTTAGGTCTAGGCCTATAGGGTCTATAGCGTCCTGTTCTCTATTTCCTATCCGCCACAACTGGACCGGTAGATTTTATTTGACACACGAGGACTGCCCGCAAGTCGATCCCGCGAGGATTGCGTCCACTCTAAGGCCCAGGTTTGTCCAATGAAGTATAGCTGCCATGCTCGAGTAGGGGCCTAGGCCGTATACGAACAGACTGACGGTCCGGACATCGCAGATTGAATCTGATTGGACATCTGATTCAATCTCTGGATGCTGCAAGAAAATCCAAATGGAAAGAAACGGTTACAAAGATGAATTCCAGTCGATCCAGCAGAACTGGCTGGCACTTAGCCTCAGTGGCGGCTCGAGGATTTGGCAAGTGGGGGGGGCGTTGGGGTGGCAACTTCTAATCATGGGGGGCCAACCATTTGTTGTTTAATGTATGTAGCATTAAGTATAGGGTCCCAACAGGGGGCACTGGGGGGAGGCACTCAATAGGGAGAGCACGGGGCCCCCTGCCCCCCCCCCCGGTGGAGCCGCCACTGCTTAGCCTATGCGCCGATTGGGTGCAGCCCAGCACCCGCCCAAAACCATCAGGCCGCTAGTTTCCGCTAATGGAGTGGCCAGCCACCTAATCCAGGTGGCCAATGCTCCTAAGGATAATTAAGGCATTCGAAAAAACCGTAGAAGGCCTACGCAACAACTGGAGTCAGTAAAATCCAAACGCCGGCGCCCATGCAGTGGCGTCGCCAGGATTTCCGGAAGGGTTGTTTGGATTTTGGTTTTCATGGTCACCAACTTTTGAAAAATCTTGACAAGCAAAGAAACGTTATCACCTCCAATTTTTTCCTGGCAAGCAAAAAAACAAAAAACCTCTTCCCCTCTTAATTAAACACCGTTACATTCTATGCCCATGCAAGGGGGTTGACCCCCAAAGTCACGTAAAAAAATGAAAAATGCGTGGAAGCTCATTAAAAATATTTTGTTTTCGGCAGCCAAGAGGAAGTTTAAACCCCAACACCCCCTTGGCTACGCCACTGCCGGCGCCAATACCTTTGCACCATTTCAGCCCGAAAAGATCATCGTCGCCCTGAAGCAGGTAAAGACAGGTACCGCACCTGGATATGACAATCTCCATCTCGAACTTGTGAAGAACCTGGGCTCCAGAGGGTATTCCTGGCATGGGCGCCCGCACAGTGGGACAGGAGGGGCACTTGCCCCTCCTGGAAAATAAAAATGCCAAACTTTCTGTGGGCGCCCATGATTCCTGGCTCGCTGATTGCTATAAGCCTACCAGGGTAGCCACAGAATCGCGAATCCCCAATTTTTGGAGACAGACGGAAGTCGTCGTCTTGGAGAAACCCGGAAAGGATCTGCACCTGGCATTCAATTATCGCCCGATTTCAGTCATTTCACTGCTTAGCGTTTGCTACAAACTCCTTGAATCAGTGTTTTATCCAGACTCCAGGCCTTTGGGGGGGAATTGAGGCTTTCGAGGGGGAAAATCGACTTGGTTGGAGGGGAGAAGACACAATTCAATGCAAAATTTTGTGTAAGTGCTGGGATTTTTTGCGGGGGGGATTTTGAGTTTTTTTGTGGGGGGGGGGGATCTCCCCTCCTAACAGGCCTGGATAAAACACTGCCTTGAATGAATTATGCTTGAAAGAGTCGACGTCAAAGTCCAGAACCTACTGGGTACAGAACAGGCAGACTTTCACCGAGGTCTTAGCACTTGCGATCAAGTTGTAGCCTTCACAACTTATAATTATTGAAAACGGTTTTCAATAGAAAGTAAAGACAAGCGCGGTTTTCCCGGATCTTACTGCCGCTTATGAAACCATTTGCATGACATAGGCCTACTGGTCTCAAAGCTGATCAAGCACCTTGATAAATGGTTTGTGATACTGGTCGAACTATTGATCAGAGGGCGTCGTTTCCGGTTTTACATGGGCGACGAAGTGAGCTCTTCGAGATACCAGAAATATGGCCATCCCGGCCCAGGGCTCGGTGCTGGCCCCAACTCTCTCCAACCTATAGGCTACATCAACGATATGATATATGTATGAACACATTGATTATATATGAACACATTGATCATGATATTTGAACACATTAATGATGATATTTGAACACATTGATCGTGATATTTGAATACATTAATGATGATATTTGAACACATTGATCGTGATATTTGAATACATTAATGATGATATTTGAACACATTGATAGTGATATTTGAATACATTAATGATGATATTTGAACACATTGATCATGATATTTGAACACATTAATGATGATATTTGAACACATTGATCATGATATTTGAACTAATTAACGATGATACTCTATAGAGTTATGCTGCCCACAAGAATTTCACAGGTTCTCTGAGGTTGCTAATTAATTAATCAGGGCCGACGAGAGGCGGGACAGGGTGTACATTTTTACCCGGGCCCGGCGATAAACAAAGGACCCGCGCTGACCAGAAAAAACAATATTTCAATGTAAAAGATGTAAGTGACGACATTTTTTTGCTTGCCATCATTTATTTAATATGAGACGAACTTTTTTTGCTTGTCGACATTTTTAAACAAGCTTAGAGGCCCGGAATCAATGTTTGTCCCCCGACCCGTATACATTCTCTCGACAGCCCTCTAATTAATTAGGCCCTACTACAGTAGTAAGGCCATTCAAATGATGCAACCAGTGTTTAACCTAGATTCCTGGACTCCGGGGGGACTGAAAAGGCCGGGGGGGAATTGAGAAAGCCGGGGGCAAATCTGCTAGGGAGCTGCTGTTAGTCCATGTAGTATGCCAAAATTTCCGGGGGGAATTTGAAATTTCCGGGGAAGGGCAATCCCCCCCCGGAAACGGCCTAGATTAAACACTGGATGCATCACACACACTTAAGACATGTTTTCCCTCTTATAATATGCACAATCATCGTCGTCGTCATCATCATCACCGTCATCATCATCATTGTCGTCGTCGTCGTCGTTATCTCAGTTGTAGTTGTCTGGTGTCTGTACAGTAGGCCAGCAGCGTTTGAATGTCGCATACGAATCTATAGACGTATCTCTTGCCGGCCGTTTTGTGTATGATGTTCTTGTCGTAATAATAGCGCAGACCGCGACTCAGCTTTTCGTAGTTCATCTTCGGCTTGTTCTTCCGCATGCCCCACAGCCTCGCCACCTCGTCCGGATCGGACAACTTGAACTCCCAGTCGTTTCCCGTCCACGAGATGAAGTCTCGACAGTTCGGGTTGACGAGCAACTCGAGCAGAAACTGCCACAACTGGATTGGACCGGTGCCTTTGAAACAGAACAGCGACGCGATCGTTATTAAATTAAGGTGGTCATGCAGGATTCCATTAGTTTCCCCTCTAGTATACATGTATAGTGACACATGTAGTGCCTCCTAAGCAGTGTTTAATCTAGGCCGTTTCCGGGGGAAAAATTGCCCTTTCCCTCCCGGAAATTTCAAATCCCCCCGGAAATTTTGCAATACTACATGGACTAACAGCGGCCCCTAGCAGAATTCCCCCCGGCTTTGTCAGTTTCCCCCACGGCTTTTTCAGTTCCCCCCGGAGTCCAGGAGTCTAGATTAAACACTGCTCCTAAGCCACTTAAATCGCGCTATATAACACTGGACACCCACGCAAAGACTCGCCTCGCCCCAGTTTAAGCCCATGTACAGTGTAAAAGAGATAAAAATGTAATCAATCAGTGTAATCAATGTACCGTGCAAAAGAGATAAGATGCGAGTCAAACTCTGTGGTGTAAATAGATAGGGAGGCGAGCAAGGGTATTTGATAAGACAATTAGCGGGGGAGTGTTCTAGAAAGTGTTCTCTGATAATTATATTATCAAATGGAAGAGTATCCAAAGGTCAATTTTGGGGTTTTAAAAATAATGATTAATTAATTGCGCTCAAGATTCAAGCTATTTATAGGCCTACTAACAGTTTTATACTCGTTTTGGAAAGAACTCCGCCAGAATATCTAATCAAATCATTAGGATTATCAAGATCTTGGATTTTACAACCAATCCCTCGCTATATTGTCTGTCTTTGATTAAACATTCCAATATAAACCGCAAAATTCAGTCGTCATAAAGAGTTTTTCATTTTGATCAAAAAGCTTTGAATCGTCGAGATGATAGACCTTGGTCATTACCAGAAGTACTGAAACCCATCTAAGGCGAATCAACTCTTTGAATATTAATAGTAAATTTATGACTCAAGCATCACTTAGCTTTTGAAAGCAGAAGTTGCCTGTCGCTAAACACTATGCCACGACACCAAATCCTGGTTAAAATTTAAATAAGGCAGTGACGTAGCCAAAGGGAACATTTTGGGTGTTAGAACCTCCTTGTCTGTTCTCAGCGTAGCCAAATGGGGAGTTTTGGGGAGTTAAATCCCCCGGCTGTTCCACCAAATTTTTTTGCGTACATAGTTGTTCGGGCTCATATACCTACAGTTCGCTTATTGAAGCAAACAGTGGCGTAGCCAGGATTTCGGGAAGGGGAGTTTTGAAAAAAATCGTCGATAACCGCCAAGGGGGGTCACCCCAAAAATCGCCTCAAAAAATAAAAAATGCATGGGAATACATAAAAAATCGCCGCCCAAGGTGGTTTAACCCCCAAAACCCCCCGCAAAAAATAATAGTTGACGAACTTTTTTTGCTTGTCAGGATTTTCTGAGGTCGGGATTCATCCACAACATACTCCCTTCCCCTTAGAAAAAATCCTGGCTATGCCACTGAAGTAATGTGTTCTCCTTTTACGGTTCTATCGGATTCTTACCAGCGATTTGATTGCAGAATTGATTGCCGTCGAATATTTGATTGGCGCGCTGATACTGTTGCGCAATCGACGAGTAGGCGAGGGCGAACGGGGCGTTGACAGTGGCGGAACAAGGCGAAACGCTGGTCGTCGGCGATGGCGGAACCAGACCCCCGCTGCTCAGCGTTGGCGACTCCTCGACACAAGGCGTCGGCGGCGGCCATGTTGTCACGTGCATCTCAGCTGCTTCCGGCAAAATCGACGGCATAAGCTCCTCCTCGTCCTCGAGTTGACATAGGAAATCTCTCGTAACAGCTGTTGATATTTCTGTAATAATAGATAGGCAAGGAAATCTCTGGTAGGATATCGCTGCAGATATGAAGAAGTATTTGGAAGGCACGTCGGGCCATTCGCCATTATGTTGGACGCATCATGAAGAAGTGTGGAGATTTTCTTCTTAAAAAGAAATTTTGCAGGGAACAATGTAAGAAATAAGAAGAGGGGGAAGATGAAGAAGAAGAAGAAGAAGAAGAAGAAGAAGAAGAAGAAGAAGAAGAAGAAGAAGAAGAAGAAGAAGAAGAAGAAGAAGAGACTTGCAGAGATTTGTAGTAAATTCGGCAATAAAGATTTTATGGGATAGGATAGATTTGTCTGAGAGGATCCGGAAAGAAACAATTGATGAAAAGCACGATCCAGAATTCGGTTTCTCGAATATCTTGACCTACAATTTTGTCCGCATCATCAGTGTCATCATTATTATCAAACACCTGTGAACGTTGATATAAAATGACAATCGCACGTCACCTACCTGTAGACGATAAACAAGCGCTGTTGTTGTTGTTGTTTTTGGTCGGCGACGCAGCCGACATCGTCTGATTGACGTAACCGTAGTCGTAACTAGGCGTGGCGCAATTGATTCCAGAAGATCCGTCGAAGCTGTTTCTGTAGATAGGCTGATCGCTGCTGCTGCTGCTGCCATTTGCCGTCGACAACGACTGCTGGTAGTCGGTTGGGAGAACCACCTGCGGCGAAAAAGTAGGCGCCCTGAGGGGCACGTCATCGCAGTAGGAGTTCGGAAACGAAAGATAGGAGGAGGACTGGTGGGGGGAAATATTCGGCGCGTACGGAGAGGGAGACGAATGGAAATCCGGAAAGAAGTGTCCGTACGCTGGGATCGACGGAGAAGAGAGGAAGAACGAACTGCCCGTTCTTCCGACCAGGTTTCCTGGAAAGCAGATAATTATCGACGTTAACATAAAACTAGGAAATCCTTCTTAATATAATTATTATTAATTTATTATTACTAATAGCCTATAGGCCTAATACGCGTGCGATAAAATTTGCGTAGGCTTACATTAAAATACGCTACCTCACGGTATTACCATGACGTAACCACAGAGGTCTATAGATAATAGAGAACCACAGAAGTGTGTTCGAGCTTGACGCCACCGCCAACGTATTTTACGTACAATACGCGTATTTTATGTTTGAACATAAAACACGCACAATAGCGCTTATCGACCAATCAGATACTTGACGTCGTGCATCTACAATAATTAGGCCAAGGCCGCGTACATGTTTATGCAAATGTGGACAGCCAGTGAACATGGCGTCAGGCAGCGCGTTTTTACTGTCCATATTTGCATATACGCACTTGCAATGCAAGTGACCTGATTACCGATTCTAATTTTAACTATAACGTGGTTAGCCGATAAGCGCTAAACGCGTATTTTATATTTGGACATAAAACACGCACAATACGCGTATTTGTTGACAAAAAATACGTAAAATATGGCCTACTCGTATTTTATTGTAAGACCTAAAGTACAGGTCGTATCGTATCAAGTTGTTGGAATGCCTTGCTTATTTAAAAAATTCGAACACTGGTAACTAAATAGTAGTATCCAGAACAATCTCTATGGTCACTGATCTATGCCCACCAGCAATAAATCTGCTTCTGCCATTGGCGTCTATTAATAGACGACAATGGTTTCTATGGTTTCTGCCCACCAGTGGGCGGAGCAACCGGACTTTTTTGGTAAACACTGGATATCCCTATTATTAGTGAGACGTAATTAAAAGACACCTAGAGAGTCATCGAGAGACGAGAAATTTGGCGAGTGGAAGGCGGAATCGATGGACGACTGATGACCGCTGATGGTCGAGCCACGGCCGAAGAGATCGACCGTCGACCGATCGACGCCTTCGGAGGAGAAGCTGCTGGCGCCCTCAAGGGGAGCTCGACCGCCGCTGATCCGTCTTAGGACATCGCCGTCGGCAGCGGTGGGTTCCAACGACCCCGAGGAGGCTAAAACAGCAAACGCAAGTCCCTCGCGTCATCAGCAAGGTGGGAAAGACTAAGAGATCTTCATTACAGTTACGCACCGGGGCTGAATTTGCTTCGATTTTTATCTAATCAATCACTCAGCCAATCAGCAGTCAATCAATCAATCAATCAACTCAACCAACCACTCAAGTAATCAATGAACACTCAACCAGTCTATAATTATTAATCAATAAATCACGCATCCAACCATGGGCGCCCGCACATTGGGACAAGAGGGGGCACATGCCCCCCCCTCTGGAAAATGCAAATACCAATATATCACATTGAAATTTTAAAAACTTGCTAAAATATTAACCGTGACCACAGTGTTAAAATGTGTTTTGCCCCTTCTGGAAAAATTTCTGCGGGCGCCCATGCATCCAACTACTCAATCAGTCAAGCAACCGGTCAATCAATCAAACAATCAACTAGTCAATCAATCAACCAAAACAAATCAATCAACCAGCCAAATATTGAATGAACGAATGAATCAATCAATCAATCAATCAATCAATCAATCAATCAATCAATCGATAAGGCGAATATCGATACCTTTGAGAAGTCGTTGTAGGTGACTCCAGAGGATGTCGCCCGTGTTTTCCGGTGCGATTAGCAGGAATCTGTCCTTTCCGAGGTCGATTAGGTCCTGTCCTCGCTTCTGAGACAGCGATTCCAAATTGCTGAAATCAAGATTGAACTCTTTGATGTTCCACTGCAACCACCTGTCAACGTCAGTCGCCGACCACCTGCGAGGATCTTCACAGACGACATTTCACAAAAATCTATCATTAACTTTATTACAAGATTTGTAAAAAAATTATATACAATAACGTCTATAGCACATGTATACAGTATAACTTCGCTATAAGGTACTTCGCGGATCTGTAAAATTCAGTATGTTAGATATATCCGAGGCAGGGGCGTATCCAGGAATTTGATTTGGAGAGGTTTAAATGTGGGGGTATATATTGTTATCTATATATTATATATATTATTTATATAGATCATAGGCCCTATATATAGATTATATAAGTTTTATATATGTGTGCATATATATACATGCTATATACCTATACTGCGTCATACTTACTGATTTTGGAAGGTATATATACCATCGATATACCCCTCCCCCGTCGCAACAACCATGATCCGAGGCACGTTATATCGAATACCATCCAAATACGTCAGCGCATCACAATGGACCGTACATTGCGTTACTTTGTAACCGATCGAGGATTCATTATAACCGAGTATAAAAATCATATCTACGTGTTAGACTAGGCTACTAGGCTACCGGTAAAATCATCGAGTATTTTTCTAGTCTGTCATTAAGCCCAACTGATCTGATTCCTATTTCATGGACTCGGAGAGATTGTACAAAACTAAGGAATGTACACGAACAACATTATTTTTGAAAGGTCGACACCGCAGCACGAGCCACCCGCTATAATATTAATGGCGCAGTGTTTATTCTAGCCACCTTGACATTGGGGGGGGGAGTTTGAAATGTTTGGGGGGACAAGATTTGTCTCTCCACGCTTTTTTTTGGGGGGGAATTTCCATCCCCAAGCCAACAGATACAAATTTTGGGGAGAATTTTAAAACTTTGGAGGAGGGGGAATCCTCCCCCCCCCCAAAAAAAACAGGCCTAGAATAAACACTGTTAATGGCGCCATCTAGGCTTTCTGCTTAAATGGCCTATGCCGAGTATTAAGTCCATGAGATCTTATACTGCGATGGACCGCCGGAGCTAGTGATCTGCCTACCGTGGGGAATGCATTTGTTGGTGACTTCTTCGTCGAATCCCCGATAGATGTCGTTAACGACCTCTTCTATCTTCTGTTGAGCTTCGGACGACGACAACAGCCTGTGCACGTCGTCATCTCTCCACGAAAGAATGTCTGAAAATAGGAAACATCCGACGAAGTTTAACGACGCCCGCCGTCCTTTCCACGGGACTCGGAAGAAGACCGCAGTGCTGCTGCCTTCGGTCACCCATTCACGCTCAAGGACGATTCCAGGATGTCATTTAGCCTGACATTAAGAACAGCTTTCTTACATTTCCAGAGTTATACATTTTTCAACAGACTTCATTCTTTCGTGCAGAGAAAATCCTCCTCCTTACTACTACTACTGCTACAACAACAACAACAACAACAACTACTACTACTACTACTACTACTACTACTACTACTACTACTACTACTACTACTACTTCTACTACTACTACTTCTACTACTACTACTACTACTGCTACTACTACTACTACTACTGCTACTGCTGCTGCTGCTGCTACTACTACCACTGCTACTACTACTACTGCTACTGGTCTGCCACTCTACTGCTGCTGCTACTGCTGCTGCTGCTGCTGCTGCTGCTGCTGCTGCTGCTGCTGGTCTGCTGCTGCTGCTGCTGCACTGCCACTACTATTACTGCTGCTACTGTTAGTCTGCTGCCTGCTGCTGCTACTACTGCTGCTGCTACTGCTACTGCTACTGCTGCTGCTGCCACTGCTCTACTACTACGATTACTACTACGACTATTACTACTAATACCACTACTGTAAAAGGCGAGTAGCGGCGTACCAACACAGAGAAAAATTTGTGTATCATTACGATGAATTTAAGTGTAAATGTTACCTTAGTCGAGTAACCTACGTGTAACGTTACACCAGGTTACACTGAAGTGTATACCGAGAAAATTTTGTGTAACGTTACGATGAATTTAAGTGTAAATGTTACCCTAGTCGAGTAACCTATAGTGTGGCGAAATCAGAAAATAGCAGTGAAAAGAATTAATAATCAATAATAAATAAGCCTGGGGTCCTATAGAAATAATACATAGATGATAATTATCCAAATAGTGTAGAGAAACAAAGAAACAAGTATTCTATATATGGCGCAAGACGTTAAGGAAAATGAGCAATATTAAGATAGTGAGTATAGCACACCTTTCTTTCGCCGGTTTAGAACTCCCTAAATAGCGGTACAGGTTTTGCATGCAACGCAATGTTAATATAACCCTACTTTTGCTTTCTGTGTAAACTTACTCTTTGCTTTGTTATGTTATGTTGCTTTGTACATTTGTATATTGTATGTATCCACTATTCCACCTTAAAACAATTTGGAGAAACTTAAACCAAGTTTTCCCGAATTTACACCTAGGCATGGTGTCAACTTTAAACAATGTTAATGTAACCCTACTCCTGCTTTCGGGGTAAACTTACTCCAAAATTTGATTACTAAGTTTTCCCGAGGTTACACCAAAGCATGGTGTCAACTCTACACCTGGTTCGCGTTTTGAGTACACATCTTGGTGTAACCTTACACCAAGCGATGGTGGCAGCTGAATTACCACCAAGTCTTGGTGTAACGTTACACAACTTTTTTCTCTGTGAAGGCTTTATGCTGCCCGGGGCAGTTACAGAATTTGCCGCCCCGAAAAACTAGCTAGTGACGACCATTTTTTCTCGCCGAGATTTTTCGGAAGTTGAAGGGGGACGCCATCGCATGTTTCGCTTCCGGGCTCCCGGATATTCGCTACGCCTCTGTCAGTCGCTTCTCAGGGCCGACAATATAAACCTCCGTAAATTAATTTATTTGACCACAAAAAATGCCGCCGTTGAAAAAGTGTCGCCCGGGGCATACCGCCCTCGCCCCCCCCCCCGCCCGTCCGCTCTTGGTCCGCCACTGAAGGCGAGTCTATTGTTGCGTTGTAATTTGTTTCTGCACCTAAGTCTTCGTCGCTCAGAGCGGTTCTTGTCGTCCATGACGTCGAATTGACTTCTGACGCGTCATCGTATTGAGTGACGTCACCGACATCGTTCCGTAGAAACAGTTCTTCCATTCTGATCTTCTTTCACTTCTCCTTTTCTCCGTCGAAGTTTCTCAGACGGAATGGAATCTCTCTTCGCTAAGCGTTGAGTCGAAGGCCTGTTTGCAGAATAAAACCAACAAATGTCGAATACAGTGGATCCCACTTAATCGCATACCGCTTAACTGCATAACCCGCATAATCGCATAACAGCATAAAAACCCGAACCAATGTTTTGTGTATCAGACGTCCCGGTTATTCGCATAGCCCTGTTAATCGCATAAGCAAGGGCTTCCACGGCGCCCATGCAATTAAGCGGGTTTCACTGTATTACAAAATAAAAGATGGCATTAGCCCATCCCGTCCCCGCCTGCGGATGGATTTGAAGTACCATCGATTGATACCCTTATAAGGTATTAGGACTGGTGCTATAGAAGCGCATGACTATTATTTATTATTATTCCTCTTGGTAGGCTATAGGAGCGTGGAGAAGATGACTGACTCGTATAATCTTGGTTTAACCCCTTAACTGGGTATTTAACTGTAACTCAATGTAAAATGAACGGATATATCCGGGGTCATCAGTTAAGGGGTTAAGTCCGTACGCTGATCCTGGTAGGCCTACTCTTCCAGTTACCATTGTTTGTTAAAAATGTGCTATATGAAATTATTGTAATCGTAAATCGTGTTCGTTGCAGCTTGTAGCCTAGTTTTACTAGCTCAGTAGCTCATGCATGTCAAAGTTAAAATGTTAAAGTCATAAGTTAAACTGCTTTTAATTAGTTATCAGTTAAAGTTAAACTACTACAGTGAAAAGTTAGTTACTTAAAAAGTTAAACTGCTTGATTTCCCAAAAAGTTTAGTTAAAGTTTAACTTTAAGAAATTAGTTATTGCCCATCACTGTTGATTTCTTCCTTCTATTTTCATCCCCTACCAATTTTCTATGAAATCATTTCATCCCCCCCACCAAGAAATCCTGGAACCGCCACTGACGACGGCGATGACGACGACGACGATGACGAAGATGATGACGATGATGATGATGATGATGATGATGATGATGATGATGATGATGATGATGATGATGATGATGATGATGATGATGATGATGATGATGATGATGATGATGATGATGATGATGATGATGATGATGATGACAGTGACAAGAACGAACCTATCAAAATCAAATTTGCTGCAGAGAATTATTCATCTAAATCTCTAAAAGTCCAAATTCAGTGAAGTTGATTCCAATCGATAATTCCACGTCGATCGTTTACATCCATTTTACGATTTCTGTTTTTCAATAATAATTATTATCAATTTCCTATTATTCAAGAAATCGTCAAGACGCAATCAATGCCGACGACTAAACTGCAGATTTCCATCATACGCTGTCAGAAGTCTAAAAAAATTTTTTACGACCTCATCGAGGAGAAAAATGAGTCAGAAGGGATAGTCGGGGTGGGGCAGGACCGTTTCCCTTCACTCTCGCCCCGTATTCCCTCCCCTCTCCCCTGCTCCTCTTCCTCCTCCTCCTCCTCCTGTCTGCTTCGTCCCATGGGTAGATTCGGTCTTGTTTGCTCTCTTTGAAGTCTCTTCCTCGCGCCATTTCTTGAGTGTCGCATGAGTGTTGAACTTCTTGCGCGCTCACTAATCGCTAGCGGGGGTGGGGAGGGAGGGGGAGGCCTAACTGCAGAGGTCTAACTGCAAGGGCCTAACTGCCCAGAATAGGCTTCTGCGCATGTAGGCCTACAGGGCCGACTGATAGGCCTAATACTGCAGGTTAACAAAATGCCTACATGGTTAAGAGATGAGGTGATCTAATTAAGTGGGGGAAGGGGTTGAAGATAACTTTATGATATAGGTTATATAATTTTTAAAGTTATATGATATTAATATTTTACGTTCTTCGAAAGGAATTCGTAGAATTCTCTCGATGGTTTTCCCAATTTCAATAGGCCTATAGTGCTAGATGTCTACTATAGTGTCTCTTTGAATGGCTCAGTTTACGCAAATATTTGTTTCATCCGAACGTTACTTAATTAGCTTACAGGCGATAGATAGACCAAGTATCGATTGAGATGTTGTCCACTATAGAGATAAACTGATTCCACTTCCCATGCCTTTTCATTTCTTCGACGTAGACTATACGTCGAAGGTGCAGTGTCATTTTGTCTTCCATAACTTGGGATTTGAAGCATAAATTCTCAAAATTAATGACCTACCTAAATTTTCTGGCATGCCAAGCGCACTGCCGTACCCACTACGCAACCAATACTGTGTAACGTTTCTCAGAAATTTATCAATTTCGGATGTGTAAGGGAGTGAAAAGTGACCATCGTGTCACTTTTCACTCCCTTACATATGGCATATGGCTTGCAGTGAAAATTTGTCGGAAAAGTCTCGAAACCTTGTCCCCCTCTCTCTCTCTCTCTCTCTCTCTCTCTCTCTCTCTCTCTCTCTCTCTCTCTCTCTCTCTATATATATATATATATATATATATATATATATATATATATATATATATATCCATATATATATATATATATATCCATATATATATATATATATATATATATATATATCCATATGTCCGAGTTTCTCTCGTTATCTGTTTATGTAGGCTTACAGCAGGGCTATTTCTAGGATTATTAATTTGGGGGTGTCGGGAAATTCTGGAGGTCCCCTACCCCAAAAAAGTATGACAAGCCAAAAAAGGTCATCCCATAGCTGAAATGGGGAGTTGAGGGTGTCGGTCTCAAATTGGGGGGTGGGTGTTAGGGGTATTAGGAGGGGGTAAAAATATCCCTGGCTTACAGTATTAGCATTTTGCAGCGTTACTTAATCACATCATAATCTCTTTCAATTCGAATTACGTTTTGAAGCTGAAACTTACAGAACACACACGTCGAATCATTCGTTAGTCTGTCTTTTAAGCATAAAATCTACCAACAGTCATCACACCAATCAGGCAGAACAGTAGGCCCATGTCCCACAATGCATTCAGGGGCGTAGCGACGGGGGGATATCGGTATATATATATATATATATATATACCCCCAAAATCAGTCTACCTTAAAGTTTTTTATGTGATTTATATGTGGTTATATGTGGTTATATGTAGTTTATATGGTTTATAGTTAAGATTTATACCCCCTCCAAACATTTATACCCTCCCAAATCATATTCCTGGCTACGCCCCTGAATGCATTCCAAATGCATGTTTAGGCCTACTAGACGAAACAATGTCATGCAGCCATTTGTGGTTTGACTTTTGGCTATGGCTGTGGATTAAAAATTAATTACTGCGGTGTATACAGAAATTGCCAAATCAACACAATATTTTCTTACAGAAACCTTTCGTAAAAGACACGGGAAAATAATGACATATTTTGAGATTATTTTCAACGGACCGCGCTCGTTGCAGTTAGACAAATCACGCAGACAGTGTTTATTCTAGCCACTTTGACATTGGGGGGATTTTGAAATGTTTTGGGGGACAAGGTCTGAGTCACCACACTTTGGGGGAGAGGGGATTTCCATCCCCAGCCAACATAAACAATTTTTTTGGAGGGGGCGAATTTTAAAACTGGGGGGGATTCTCCCAGAGAAGGCCTAGAATAAACACTGCACGCAGATCAGAATGCTTTACTCAAGTGGTTCTCAAACCGTAAGTAAAGTAAAGTAAAATCTCGTTAACTTATACAGCGCCCCGGAAAGCAGTACAGCAGTAGCTGCTTATTCTTATGCGCTTAATCTTTCTTGAAATAGCTATAGGCAAGATGGTTTGTCAACACCTCAAAACCAAGGACGTAGCGACGGTGGGGTATATCGGTATATATATAACCCCAAGATTAGGCTACCTTCAATTTTTTAATGTGTTTTCTTAAGATTTTCATTTAAAGATTTATATCCCCCAATCACATTATACTCCCGCCCCATCAAATTCCTGGCTACGCCCCTGCCTTCTCAGAACACAAAACACACGGATGGCTCTAAGAGTGCTGATTCCATTTGAATTTAAATGTGATGACCAAGATTTGCAATTTTCCGTTTAAATAACTGATTGACAAAGCAATTAGTAGCCTATGTATTAAATACAGCTAATTTAAAATTCAACTTGTATAAGGTCCGCGAGTCATCGCATAAATTTCCAAGGGACCAAAAACGCAAGAAATCCTTAAAAGTTTGAGAACTGCTGCTTAATTTACGCGCAAAGGATTTAACCCCAGCACTGAACATCAAAGCTTTTGGAAAACCGCCTCAAGTCAAGTCTCGTCCTCAGAAAAACATCACCACACTCAAACGGGACGCCTAGAACAGGGTCAAAGGTCGGCGCCCGAGTCGTCAAAACAGCGATTCGAAGTCAGAAAACGCTCCTAAAATCACGTCTAATCCCCTTTGTCGGTCGGATCTTCGTTCCCCCTTGAGCCAATAAATAGATTCATGAATGGAAGATGCGTTTTGTTTGTCCAAATACGCTTCATATAGGAGCGTCCTCTTTGCGTAGTTCATCCATCGAACTCAAGCAGGATGTCACGTGACTCCACAACCAACACTCGAGAAACAGCGGAGAGAACTCATTCGCAGGAAGTCAACTTCCTTCGACCCCTTCAATCTATCGCCATTCCTTTTCTCTACCCCTCTGCCCTCCCCCTCGCCTCCAACCTCCCCGCACTCATAGGCAGGGCTCGACGATGTAACGTAGGCCTGCGCGAACGGTGTGCTGAAATGTCTGACCTTGGTTTGCGCCTGTGGTCTTCTTTATGGATCGCAGGTGTCTGCGTTTTATACAGGTTGGTCTACGATTATTAGCAAGCGTGATTAATTAACATTTCCTGCAATTATAACAAAGCGTTTTAACCCCTTAACTGGGGATCCCGGATATATCAGTCCATTTTACATTGAGTTACAGTTAAATACACGGTTAAGGGGTTAAGACAATACTGAATGCAAATATTATTACAGGCCAGAGGCTTCTATCCCTATTTAAGGCGGGCGCAGCTACGCCCGGAAAAAATGGGGGAGGGGGATATTTTGCTACTAATCTGAACTAAACCGAGACTGATATTGATTCAAAATAACACTGACCGTGACGCAATAAATGATAGCTATGCCTAACACAAAGGATAAAAAGCTATATATAATACTAAGTCTACAAGGGAGCAAATTAACAGGGGGAATTTGTAATTTTGGGGGAATTTGTATTTTTTTGGTGTGGGGAATTGAGCACGGCTGCAAGGGAGATAGAAGCCGCTGTTGCAGGCCGACAGAGCGGGTTCAAGTCCCGTTAGCGCCCCTATAGTGGCTTTCACGCAGGCAGTAATGCCTCCGAAGCCGCTCTAGACCATGCTAAGTCATAGACCTACACTCCGTGAGGCTGCCAAACCATGCGCCAAACTGCAAGCAGATTCTACCACCGAATGTTACATTAAAACAACTATAACAATATCAGACATAAACCTAGCAGTAGGCAAAACTGTAATCGATTGTCAAACAAGGCTTCTTTTGCGGCGCGGAGATACTAACATTTGACAAAAACTTTTCAAAACTGTCGACATTTTGGAGAATTTTTTAATCGCCAGAAAGCAGAAATGCAATAGGCCTAAGTAAATTATGAATATTTTTGCTGTTTTCACAAATTTTCAGAGTTCAACTTGCTGGGGATTTGGTGATTTCATCCCTCCGCTCATTAGGATGATCCCTGTGTGGGTAGAAAATGTTTACTTTTACGTGTTCGGCCCCCTCCCACCCCGAAGTTTGTAAAATCAATATGAAAATCGAAGCAGCGCAACGTACTGAACCTTCTGGATGACACGTTGGTTGAAGGGAACGCGCCTGAAAGGAAAGGATGTAAGCACAATGGCGGCTCCACCGGGGGGCCAGGGGGCCCGTGCCCCCCTATTGAGTGCCTGGCCTCCCAGTGGCCTCCCAGTGGTCCCCCAGTTGGGACCCTATACTTAATGCTACATAAATTAAACAACAAAAGTTTGGCCCCCATGATTAAAAGTTGCCACCCCAACGGCTCCCCCCACTTGCCAAATCCTAGAGCCGCCACTGTGTAAGCATGATTTTAAACTTTCATATCGGTGCTGAATATTAGTCTTCTCGGATTGTGGGTTCTCAGCAGGGGCGGCGCTGGGTTTTGTTGGCTGGGTGGGTCTAATGCAATCTACACAACCAGGACCCAGCTCAGACTACCCCTCCTCCCCCCAAAAATCAAAATTTCTCTGCGGATTTGCACGATTTGCTCGGGTGCCCCTGCACGAGGCTGGGTGGGTCCGGACCCGCGGACCCACCCCCTAGCGCCGCCCCTGGATATCAGACCCAAGGCCGTGCTGGTCAGTGTGGCTACACTCATGTTAGAACTTAGAAATATTAGTTTTACGGGTCAGAAATTCGTGCCATATGCCACTTGAAGACCACAGCGCAAAGCACAAGTCCACGTCCATTGAAATTAATGAGAGGTGGATTTCAAGGATATCAAGTAAGTCTTAAGAAATGGGGCAAATGTTGCAACATTTGTCAGACACAAAACCACAAAAGTCACGATCTACCCAGAACCCTCAAACGGTTTGGTAAAATAGCTGTCTGTCTTTCATCATGGACAAGGTTTAATCTAGGACGTTTCCGGGGGGAAAATTTGCCCTTTCCCCGGAAATTTCAAATCCCCCCGGAAATTTTGGCATACTAGATCAACTAACAACAGCCCCTAGCTGACTGCTCCCCGGCCCTGTCAGTCACCCCACCCCCGGAGTCCAGAGTCTAGATTAAACACTGATCATGGATCGAAGTTTTAAGCCTTGGTATGTAAACCATAAGTGTTGCACTGGAACTTTTTCCATCTCTCTCTCTCTCTCTCTCTCTCTCTCTCTCTCTCTCTCTCTCTCTCTCTCTCTCGCTCTGCATGGGCTGTTATGCGTTACGTGAGTGTGTTTACATATGCATCAATACAGGGCGCGATTTGTAGGGGGAAGGGGGAATCCTCCCCACCCCACTGCCCAACTAGATCCCTACTGCTACATCCCCCACAGCTACAACCCACACTGCTATATTTCCCCAACAACTACATCTCCCAAGCTCGACTTGTCTCCCCCCCATTGCTCCAGGTCACAAATCGCACCCTGCATGAATATTAAAAATACATAGCAGAAATGGGGATTTTTCCACAGTAGGCCTACATCTAAATCTCGATGTTTCCCATTTTAAATAGAATTGATCTGCTCTTAGATAGGTGGATATAGATAGACACCAGTCTGGAACGAATACGTCGGTCACCTGTGCGAATACACGTGAAGCTAGTATTACGGTAGTAGTTAATTACACGTACGCGAGCACTCAACACCAGTCTCACTCTCTCTAGCACTTCTAATAACCCCTTAACCGTGTATTTAACCGTAACTCAATGTAAAATGGACGGATTTATCCAGGATCCCCAGTTAAGGGGTTAAAACAAACGACTTCATACGCCGGCTGTTTAAGATCCGGTTTCTTTTAGGCAGTGCCTGACTAACTTTTTGAAGACCAGGCTTCAGGTCTAAAAGATCCTCAACCCTCCAAGTCCGAAGTTTCAAACCTCTGCCAAGAAATTATGAAAATTAATTTTAAAATAATATAGAAAACTTCCTTAAATATATTTCTTAAAAATTAAATACAATTAGTACTGTGTTTTTATCAAAATCCATTGTTCGTGATTTAATATAAGATATTTATTTTAAAAATAATAATAATGGAACCAGTGGGTCTGGCGCAAGTGAGCCATGGACAGTGTTCTATCCAGACCCCAGGCCTTGGGGGGGGGGACAACTGACTTTACTGGAGGGTAAGAGGCACAGTCCAATCCAACTTTTTCGTGTGTTGGGGGAGGGAATCTCTCCTAACAGGACTGGATAAAACACCGTATTAGGAGTTTTACGGTAGCAATCACACTTAAGAAAATGGCGGAAAACTGACCATTTCAGACCAAATGACTTCTTCCGATGACAATTGAATTCTATGCGTCGTCCGTCGAACGACCGAACGCGTCTCAGTCTCGTTCGTTGAAGACGTAAACAATGGCCATGGCCAATGGACTAAAGAAGTTTCGTCATTGGCTTGAGGCCATGGTCTTGAAGGGAGAAATCAACGGACTGCGCTGGTGGAATCGCCAAAAGAGAGCGATTCGCATCCCGTGGAAAACCGGAGGACAAAAGGATTCGAAACCAGAAGATGGCAGGATATTTATGGGAGTTTACTTTCTGATTTGGATGTGAATTTTGCCCAGAAAATCTAATCGATTTGAGTAGAGTTAGAAAGAAATCGTATGAACAAGAGATCCGCAGTCATAGGCGTATAATTTTCCATTAGGCCTTTAGGCTCGAGCCCCTTCCCCTACTTTTTAAGAGGTCCCCACAGGGAAGGGAAGGCATAGACATCTGGATGGCTGCCAGATATCTCGATGTTTAAAGGACACCAGAGGCAGAGGTCACGAAGGAGGACAAAACCTTAGCCTAGAATTTACAAAGCATGCAGGCATCGAGCCCCTGAAAAGTGAAAACTCGACTTAATTAAATTAGGGCCTAATCGATCGGATAAAAAATCTGGTGACAGGCAGGTCCTGGCACACAATGGTAGGCCTAATCCATGTCACACACTGAGATAAAGTAACACGTAACTTTCATCTCGATTTCTACTTTCTAGTACCGAAATTGGCCCCTTAGGCCTATTGAATACCTACCTCCCCTTAGTAGCCCTCTGTTGGGACCCATACTTACTACTGCATACCTAGTTGAGGTGCGATGTAGGGCTTGAGTAGGTGGATTTTGACGTTGGAGTTAATTAGAACGAAGTTAGGGTGGTTAGGTTTGAAGATATTGAGTTCTGTAATGGAAAGAGGCGTGCCCCTATTGAATGCCTGGCTCCCAATGGCCCCATACTTTAAGTGCACTCATTCTAAGCAACTAAAATAAGCCAGGTTTATGAAAAATAGTTGACCCTCATGCATGGGTCATAAGAAGGAAAAGGTCGCTGTTCTGCCATTTTGGAGCAATTCATTCTTCATTCAAAATTCTGGAGTTATGAAAAAAAGGTCAAAACATCCTACTTGTTTCAATTTAGGCGCCCCCACCTCTAAACATTGTTTTGCACCCCCGTGAAAAAACCATGTTTTTTAATTTCTTTCGTCAACTAAGACCCTGTTTTGCACCTCCTTGGTGGAAAAACTGCCCCCATGAACTGCAGACGCCTCTGTCTCATTGACCCCATGCCAGGTTTATGAAAAATTGGCCCTCAACCATACCCCCCACTTGTCAAATCTTGGAGCCGCCACCGGCTATGGATAACCTAGTTTTAGATCTCTGTTCTTCTATATTGCAATGGTTAGGAATGGGCAAAATACATTGGAACATACAGGGAAGGGATAGATCAACCAGATTATCCTACATGGAAAAGAATATTCAAAGATAAGTTGCGTGAATCTCGCTACATCAGAGAGGTGAAGTGTCAGAGTCGACGCTTTTGCCATGTGGACCCATTCAGGGTTTACATTCTGGAGAAACCTACCGGTAAGCGTAAGCATGTACAGTTGTACACATTATTGTATCTTGACTGCATTATGTTCATGTGTCATTAAAAGCTGTTTGTTCTGTATCATTCCAAAATGGAATAGCACTTATCAATTTAACCAGTTGTACAGATTTCATGAAAATTGTTTGTTCAAATTATTCACAAATAGCAGAATGATTTTCTGCTGAAATGAAATTAAACTCACAAAGTTCTCATTTTAAAATGCTTTGTTTAGAAAGCTTTACAATTATTATGTGATGTACAATAGAACTTTATTATAATGGACTGAGTTATAATGTATACTTGGTTATAACGTACCACAATGTATGGTCCCGTGTAATGCGCTACCATATTGGATGGCATTGGATATAACGTACCTCTGATATTACGTAAAAATTTTACAGGCTCACTGAGTGTGTTATAACGAAGTTCTGCTGTAATTATAATTTCATAAACATCAATTAAATTAATTTATTAGGGTTCAATTCGAACATAATGATATGCAAACAATTTTTAAAAGTAAACTTGTGGCATATGCCCAGGATTTCACAGGCTTATTTTGTTGCTTTTTAGGACACGTTGATGAAGCATGTGTTACCCAACGTTGTTCTACAACCACGTATAAGCTTAATCCTCAGGGACCTTGGGCTTTGGAGGCACAACCTACTCTGGTGATGAACTTTTCTAGTACAAGTT
The DNA here is from genome assembly GCA_018105865.1 of Metaphire vulgaris. NCBI lineage: Eukaryota > Metazoa > Annelida > Clitellata > Crassiclitellata > Megascolecidae > Metaphire > Metaphire vulgaris. The sequence continues at coordinate 2,401,411 of CM030838.1, forward strand.
CTAATGCTTAGAATATCAATCAATGGTACTGCAAAACCATTCACAAAAGAGCAGATGTATTTTAGGGATTAGTCAGAGCAGAAAATAGACAGAATGAAAACCAACAGGAAGTCTGAGAGGTGTTTAAAGTCTTGCTTTGAAAGTGAACAAACATTGCCAGAGGCGTAACCTTGGATGAAAAAGTGGGTGGGCCAACCCTCATGTCTTCCCCCTTTCATACCCTCTCTCTGGAATGCCTTGAACCCATCCATTCGGGAATCACTTCTTACTCTCTCGCTCTGCTCAATGCGAAAGCTCAAGTCTCACTACTTTACCCTGTGACTCCATTGCCAGGAGCGCCTCTTAGTAGAAATATAAGAGGCGCTATACAAATGCCACATTACATTACATACCTTAGTCTCTCGAAAGTGAAAAGTGGGGGAGGGCTCAAGCCTAGCAGTCTAAAGGAAGTTAACACCCAAGAACACCTCATAAAATTTTGGAAGGAGTCATTTTATCTTTTATTTGTTACTGAAACATAAAACTTAAAAAGTGGAACAGTATTTTATGAGAGAAAGAGAGAGAGAGAGAGAGAGAGAGAGAGAGAGAGAGATACAGAGATACAGAGATACAGGGTCAAAGACACAGACAGAGTCTGTATGGATTTCAGAAAGATTCTCCAATTGGAATATTTATTCATTTAAATTCATCAGCTGCTGGTTAGGATTTGCATCTGATCTGTGAGTTTCACTAAAAACTGAATTGCTTTCTGTGTATCCGTATGAGAGTTTATTTGCTTAGTGCAAAAGCACAGAGTTTGTGGCACTTAATTCTTCTATATTTCATTCAGTGATTGTGACTGAAGACACAGTGTCCTTGTTTTTGCCTTATGCAATAGAGTTGTTTTTGGTTGGATGTGTCTATAGAGCTCTTCATTGTCAACCGTTTCAACCTACCCAATTCTTAGTAGTTTTTCATAACATTGCCTCACAAGATCATATACCGGTATTCATCTTATTTCTTTTGTAGTACCGGTAACCCATGTTTCACACTCGTAGAGGAAAGTACTAAAAATACATATTTCCAGAATCCTATTGTTTGTTTTTTGACTTATTGCTTTACTCTTACGTACCTTGCTCATTACTCTAAAGGTTCATAAGGCAATTTCTGCCTTTCTTTTGACTTCTGTCATGCATATGTCATGTTGCTTTCAAGATAGATGAAAGTTTCTACGTTCTTTATCTTGATTCCATCTGCCATAATTCTTCTTCTAATGTCTTTCTGTCCGAACACTATCAACTTTGTTTTTTCTATGCTTAAAGACAGTTCATTGCGACATATCTCATTGCTCCTCAAGACTTGTACTGTGTCTTGCAGATCATTTTTGCTTCCTTCCATGATGTTCATATCATCGGTGAACCTCGAGTTATTGAATCACACACTCCTGCACTTCAATGCCTTTTACATGTTCCTCGATCTTGTCCATTGCTTTTACTAAAATGAAGATGAACACAATGGGTGATACATTGTGCCCTAGTCTTGATCCACTACTTGTTTCCAACCACCCCACCCCCTGACTCTTCACAAATTGTATGTGTAAACTAGTAATTTCTGTGAATTGTATTTTCCAGCCGGCTGGTGAAGGTGGCACATGTCAGAAAGAGCCACAGACAGTTGAAGCTTTGATGGATACTCCAGCCGTGAGAGATATTTTTGAAATGGGATTTTCTAAGGACTTGATTAAAACTGTGATTGAAATGCATCTGAAGACCACAGGTTTGTTTCAAAATGACAAAGAAAAGTTAAGTGGGTTCTAGGAAAGATGGGCATACCGTTAATCCTCAAATAGAGGTTCCTGGCATTTATTAAAACAACTTACTTTTGCTCCCAACATGCTGTACCGGTAGATCATTCATCATCATCATCATTATCATCATCATCATCAGCTCAAAGTCCCCTCAGGAACCGTCGAGACCAGCAGCATGTCGAACGATCCTAATCAAATTTTCCCTGTTTTGTGCCGCATGAATCGCCTCAACAAGATTTAATCCCTTCTACTCTCTGAAGTCTTCAAACCATCGTCTTCTGGGCCTTCCCGGAGGAGGGCGTGTTCCCTCCGTTGTTCCCTCCATTACAACGTTCAGAATTCTCTTCCATGCAACTGATGTAACCAAACATCTGAAGCTTACTTTGTTTGATCGTGGTAATCACTTCGCTGTCGATCCCGTTTCTGCTCTTTACTTCTTCATTAGTGGTTTTATTTCCCCTCCATATCTTTAGAAGCTGTTGGTAGCATCGCATTTCGAAAGCCATGAGTCGCATACAGTCATCCTTTTTCAATGTCCAGGTCTCCCTTCCGTAAAGGAGAACAGAGAAGACACAGCCTCATAAAAGTCGGAGCTTTGTCTTGAGGGAGATCTTTCCATAATTTTCCAAACTGATCCAGTGCTGAGCTGGCCAGACCAATCCTCCTCCAGTCCTTCTGATCTCCTGGCTACAATTCCCATCTGCTTGCACCATGCTTCTAAAATATACAGACTGTTTGACAGTATCCAGCATTGTGCTGTCTAAGGATTTAGAGGATTTACAGTAGAAATATTTAAAATGATTTTGAAACTGCTGAAACTGCAAATTAATCAAATTGAATGCAAGAAAGTGTAAATAAATTAGAAATTGTTTAGCTATTTACTCATCACCTATGAGATAAATATCTCGCTGTACACTGTCCTACTGTACAGTAATGTACTAGATGGCTATAGGATATCTCCAAACTGGCATTTGGGTAACATTTCTTTCGATATGTCTGAGCACCAATGTATTTCCATCTAGTAAATGAAAAAATAATTGTAGTTGTCCTGTCTGCAGTGTCTTTTACAATATTTTTGTGTGTGTCTGTAATGTCAAGAGATGTGATACAAGCTAATTTAGGCATTTTTGTTTCATTGTGACATTGTCACTTGACGAATGTGTAAACTGTTCCACCAAGTAAACATTTCCGAAAGTTTTATTTATTCATATTCTTACAAATGTTCTGTTGCATTAAAGATAGGTTGACAGATTGAAATAAAAGAATCTAACAAAAGGGAGATGACTATTTAGACTTGACATTTTAATCTTGTGATTTTCATTATCGTTGAATTTATGTGATACCTCCAAGTGTTTGTGACTTTCCTTGTATTATTATTATTATTATTATTATTATTATTATTATTATTATTGTTATTATTATCAGGCCCGTCTTTATGTGTTGGAAATCGGGCACTGTGCCCGGGGCCCCGCGCATCTAAGGGGCCCCGCGCGCTTCGATTACTTTTTTTGGCTTGTCGGCCCTAGAAAAAGGGAAAAAAGGAGAAGAGATGTGGATGATGACCTTTTTTTCTTGTCAAGATGATCTTGGATCCAGCACACCTGGGGCCCCCAGGCCGCCAGGGGCCTCACACTGGTAAATGACGGGCCTGATTATTATTATTAAACTGATAATTTCTTGTGCACCATATTACCAAAATGTTAGGAGCAAGGGCACATTACAGAGTCAAATAGAAATAAATAAAATAACAGTCATCAAAAAACCGAAAAATGAATGGAAGATAATCTAAGGCAGAAGAGAATGATTGTCTAAACAAATAAGTCTTTTGATTTAATAAATCTGAAGAAAATTATCCTGTTCTGATACTTTAGGTCATGGTTTTCAAAATGCTGAGAGTCTTCTGGACGCAATTTTCCAACTTGAAACATCCAGCACTGGACTTGCTCCGGTTACCAAGAATGAGAACTCAAATACTGGTGTGTTCTTTTACATTCATTGTTTTTAGAAAGTAGATAATTTGATTTTCCAATTCAATTGCAGTCTTGAATTTAATGACATTTACATGATGTTCCATTCTGTGTGTGGTCATGTGAATGCCCAAGTTGTCACTTACACAGAACGTGTCATTAAATACTTGAGCACTTACATGTATGTGCAGAACTTTGAAAAGTAGCAGCATATTTATTACCACTAAGATCCTCACTAGTTTAGACAATTGACTATTTACTTGGCAAATTCATTCTTGGATTCATTTCTTATACACAGAATATACTATGACTTGTCACTGATTAATTATGTCATGTATTTGTGTTGCCTTCAGCTGAGAATAATAATGGTGACGTGGACATGAGAGTTGACTTGGGTGGTGGTGAAAATACTGAACCATCAGCATTTGCTGAAGAAAATCAGATGCTTCACAAGAATTTAGACGATGGTTTGCTAATTTTTATACTGTTTTTGAATACGGCGCAAATTTGTGTCTGCCTAAGAGCTGTTGAGAGAAAAATATTTGAACTGTCAACATGTCAGGTACCAAATTTAGGGTTGGCAGTGTGGCAGCTCAGTAGCTGATTCTGAGTTGTTGAGCAGCACTGTGTGCCAAAACACTTGGCCAAGTGACCAAATCCAATGTAATCTTTAAACTTCTATAGCACCACTTCATAATGCATAGAAGCATCAGCCAATGGCACATCAAATCACAGTCATACAAGATCCAGGTCATATCCAGGATATCAGACCGGACAATCAGATGATAGTCTATGGTGGATAAGTCACGTGAAAACAATGAGCTTTTAATCTTCTTCTAAATATGATAGTGAATTTGCACAGGCACATGCTGGGGCAACTAATTAGAGGGCACCGATAATCGGCCGACAATCGGTATTGGCCGATAATCGGCCCAGTGGCTGATAATCGGTATTTGCCATTTAGCAATCAACATCAATTAATTGTTAGTTATAGTGGAAAATAGAAATTATTAAGAGAAAAGCGACAGAAACAAGTAGCAGCCAGAGCCGATTGTTGAGTGGAGGGAGGTTGCATAGCCCATAACTGCAAAAAGTAACTACAAAAATCATGTCTTTTAAATTATTAAATATTAACATACCAAAATATTTATGTGATCTGTTTTTTAATAGGAACCCGGCATTATGCTGAAGATAGTCGGCTGAGAGAAGTGAGATTATGTAAGATTTGCATGGATTCTGATCTAGACACAGCTTTTGTGCCATGTGGTCACGTGGTCTGTTGTGGTAGATGCTCTGCAGAAATACAGAAGTGTCCAATCTGTCAGAGTGTCATCCGTCAAACAATGAAGATATTTCTCTCGTAAAGCGCTTCAACTACTTCGATCTCCAGTTGACAGTTTATCAATTTAATTTTATCTTTATTAAACGGTGTTTGAAACTTTGAAAGTGCTTCAGTTAATTAGCTTACTTATCACTTCTCTGGTAGCTGACTTTATTCTGTGTATGTGTTTTTTGCCGATGTGTTTTAACATTACAATAAGACCTTAAGAACTGGACCATTGGATGTATTTTGAAGAGGTTAATACAAAAATTGTTGGTTTTGCAGCTGTATTTTTTGCAATTTAAACATATTTTAATTATTGCACTAACTTCTGTTTATGTGAGACTCATTACAAAGGATAGTGCTTCAATTTACTGTTGAATATTTTCTTAAACATTTTATCAACATTAATTTCACGATTACTGACATTAGAATAACTTTTAGATGTGGTTAGGATTTTTTCAACATCTGCAACATTTGTAACTGTATATTTATTGGTAATAGAAATTTAAAGTTTTATCAAAAGATTTGCATTGCCCATTTCAACAAACAACATATTTATTTACATATACCATATAAATTTAATGCAGTCCCGTAGTTGTTGAGGGTAGCCATTGCTGGCATTTTGGACTAAGGGCCTCTGAAAGGTAAAGGCGTCCAGAGATGGCCAGGAAGTCAAAAGAAAGCACCTTTAGGTTTCAGTGGCCTCGAGGATTATATAATACGGTCAATGGCCAGCCAAATCATGTAGGTCTACTCGTTTACTGTACCGCCTAAGTCTTTAATACCCAGAAGCCCAACCTTCAGACCACACCTTCAATGGCATACCTAGAGTGCGGCAGGTAGGGCAGATGCTCTTGGGCCAAATGAAGGGCAATTTTTAATATATTTTTTGGCAAATTTTGCAATATTTTGCACTGTGATCATTAATATTTTCATTTCCTTGGGGGTTTCCCAAACATTTTGGAACTGCGACCCACTTCAGCGGTGAGTTTTGTGACAAAACAAAAGCTCTGATTCAATTCACACTAATCATAGCATGTAATATTTGCCAAAAAATGCATCAAAAATAAATCTGGCGAACGTTGGTTGAAATGGAATCTTTGGTTCGAACATAACAGAGATTGCCTATTGTTTTTTCAGAATAAATGGCAAAACAAAAGATCTGATTCAATTCGAATTTAATTAAACAAATTGTTTTAATATAAGAAATATATTAGTCAGCATTATTCATATTTTTGCCAAAATCAGATGAACCTAATTTCATGACAGTTTGGGAAACACTGCTCTGCTCAGAGTAGAAAGAGAAGAAACTGAGAAAACTGACTGAGCACATCAAAACTTGCATCCATAAAAGCAAGAAAAGAATTAAATAGTTCTAACCTTGCAATTTAAACATAGAAATTTTCTAACTCCAGAAAATTATCTTTTAAAATTTTTAGCACCAAGCTAACCTCTTTTGATGGAGGCATTGTGCTAATTTGTAACATACCTTTTTAATACTTTTAGCTTTTTACGCGTTTTAAAAATCCTAAAACACTGAGTAAGGCAATGGCTGTGAACGGACAATCAGATCTGAACCGCTAGGTAATTGACATTCAAATATGACAGAGATTGCCTATTGTTAGTGGAGTTTCAGAGCAAAATGATAGGAATACGGTTAAATTTTAAACGTAATTTTGTATTGGCCAGGGTTAGTGTCAAATAAAATTGCATAAAAGTTTAATTAAACGCTAATCATTTTAATATAAGCTGTGTATGGAGGATTGCATGCATATACATTTCTTAGGACCTAAGTCTGCTTGAAACTTTCAAGGCTTGTGACATTGTGGTAAAGAGTTGGCAGTGGTTATGTAGAAAATTTAAAGGTTTTACTTTTGAATCTAATTTCATTTCTATATCCCTTAACCATGTCTCATGACCTGGGTGTCATTATCCCTTTGGGATGCTCATTTGCCTGTGAAAGGAAAACCATAAGAATATCACATCATGACCCAAAAACAGTTTCATGAACAGAAGGGGCCAAACACTGCTCTGCAACACTCAGAGTAGAAAGAGAAGAAACTAATTCCAGAAGAAAATGTCACAGTGTTCTGACTGAGCACATCACAGACCAGCATGCATCCAAAAAAGCAAAAAAGTGCATTTGCAGTTGTAACCAGTGACTCCATATGAGTCATATTGCATCAATAAAATTAGGTGTAATTAAAAATTGTGCTTTTATTAATTAAAGACTTGTTAACCTGTTAATTTATAACGCCCTGTCATGGGTGCCAAATACAGTACCAGAGCTATGCCCCCACATACTTTAAGCCTTTAAGGTCTCAATACATAGGACCTTAGGCAGTGATTGCTGTATGCATTAAGCCTTGTCTTGTCTTCAACCATTCTTGTGTATTCAGCCTGACTCACTGTAAACATAAAAACCCACAACAGTTTACCTTAAAGGCATTTTTATTAATATATCAGCATATAGGATACACATATTAAAATAAGACTCCATACCACGTAACGCCACGAATCAAACCCCGTTACCTGCAAAACCAGCAAAATATAACAGCAAAAAACAAAACAGTTGACAAAATTTATCAGTCTATTTACAAAAGAACCAAAAACCAACCAAAATTTTACGATCTTTCGCTTGACTTTACCTATTCTATATATATATGTATATATCACATGATGCCTTAAAAGCTACACAAAGTGATAACAGTACAGAGTCTTCTTTATTGTTCAGGACACACATGCAAAGACTGAACCAAACACACACACACACACAAATACACACTGAAACTGGCTGAATTCTAGATAAGTATTCCACACAAACACACACACACACCATTAGCACACTTTCAATAAATCACTGCACGCATCATCACATTTATTCTCCAAGACCGAGTATTTTGTGCCTTAAAATACTACCTATATAATCAATTTCACAAGCATTACCATCATCTTTCATGCAACTGAAGGTAATATTTTAATTTAGTTACAGACACCCACATAGTTATATTATACTGTACATGTAATCAACTGAATAAAATGCTGTCTGTTTTACAGATTATTACGTCACAAATTTCCTACTATAATGAGCAAAAATATAATTAATAATGTGCAAAACAGATTAAAATATGGCTGCTGGTCGAAATCACTTCCAGCTTTACTCATAAAACAAGCGGCAAACATTTAGACAAAAACCAACGAAATAAAAGAAAACAATAACAGGAAGATGAAAATACAATATTTCCAACTAACATTGCTGGAGCATCACAAAAAACATCAAAGTATACGACACCGCACAAAACAAGTAATGACTGCAAATCATTGCTCACAATCAACATGCAGCTTTGAGGCTTAACCCTTTGAACACTAGGTTCCCCAGCATTATATAGGCTATATTAGGCCTATTCCGGCAGGCCGCTTATAGCTCAAAGGGTTAATTCATAAAACAAAGCACTAGGATTGCAGAGCACATCATCAACAGTAAAATGCACTGAAACCACAAAAATCAAATCGGCAACATGCACGCTCATGACAACAATATATGAATATAGTTCACACTAGAAAATTCTATACTTTGTTCAGGACAAGAAGTGAATATATTAATTCAAGAATGCTGCATTGAAACAAGTTTCTGAAATAAGCATGCGAACTAGCCAAAAATTAACTGCTATATCAACCAATAATATGAAATGTAATTATTACAGAATACACCTTATTAACACCCACAGAGTAAAAATTACTCATCACTAATCATCATCATCATCATCATCATCATCATCATCATCATCATCATCATCATCATCATCATCATCATCATCTTCACTTTCTGCCTGCATGGCGGCAATAGTTAGATACGAAACATTTCCACTTTGCGCGATCTTGCGCTAATCTGCATCCTTCAACAATCGACATGTTCTTTGCTTCCAGATCTTCCTTGATGTTATCCATCCATCTTTTTCTCGGTCTTCCTCTCCCTCTGTCTCCTACTTTGTGAGTATGCAGTGCTTTGTAGTCCCATCTATTGTTGTCCATTCTTTTAAAATGTCCAAACCAATTTAATCTCCTTTTGCATACTTTATCAATAATTGTTTCCGTGGCTCTTGTCTTTTGCCTGATGTCTTCATTTCTCAATTTTTGATATTTGCGGACTCCCATTATTTTTCTTAGACAGCTCATCTCTGCAACCAATAAACTTTTTTCGTTTGCTTTTTTTATTACCCAAGTTTCCGATCCATATAAAATTTGAGGTATTACTAATGTATTGTACAATTTCAGTTTTGTATTCATTGTTAAGCTTTTATTCCTCCATAGTGTTCTCATTCTTCCCATCGTTTGTAATCCTGTATTTATTTTTATTTTCATGTCCTCTGTGTGTTTTCCATCGCTCTTGAGTATTCCTCCTACATACTTGAATGTTTTCAACTTTTTCAACGTTTTCAACTTTTTTCCATCACTAACATTATTTCTTAAAACTCTTTAATAACCAATCAATAATAACAACAATAATAATATGAAACTGATATAGAGCAACAACAATGTTCCCAACAAGTACAATTAAACCATCAATCTTAATCATTCTCTTCTGATTAAGTGAATATATTACCATATCTATGATATCAGTCATTTTAAAACACTCCAATTCCATTAAGCTTAGCAGTCACAACCTGAACCAACTGAATATTAATAGAAAGTACCATATATATTTAGATAGGATGGCGTGTCAGCTTCAGAACTAGGGCCAATGAGAGGGGGGAAAGAGGGTACATCTTAACCAGGGCCCGGTGATAAACAAAGAGCCCGCGCTGACCAGAAAAAAATTATTCAAATGTAAAAGAGTAAAAGATGTACGTTACGCCCTTTTTTCTTCTTTTTCTGCTTGTCAGCATCTATTTAACACGAGGCAAACTTTTTTTTTTGCTTGTCAAGATTTTGAAACAAGAGGTCCGGAATCAATATTTGTCCCCCGGCCCGTATTTTCTCTCGACGGCCCTGTTCAGAACACAGCACAACACATCTTTCGGATACAGACTATAAAGCAGGGTCTAATCTGAATAAAATCACGTACCTCTTACTCCGCAGCATTCCCAATCCTCAGTCATTATAAATAGTTTCATTAAAATTATAATAAATACTTATCATTATCCTGACAACTTACATAGTTCCCAAGAGGGACAGAGACAAAAATCAAGGGTTGCTTACAACTTTATCATAACAATCTTGAATGTAATGCTATACATTAAACTCATGGCAAGAGCAACTCGGTTTTATGTTATACACTTTACATCGACAAATGGATTTGACTGTAGTTGCACATTCATTCGGTCTCAAAAATTAAAATCACACATTGTTCCAACTGCTCATGAGTTCTAGTTACAAAATTTAAAATGAAAAATGAATTAAAAATTTTAAAAGCAGATTTCCAAAAACAGAGGAGAATTCAATGGAAAAAAAATCATAACCTGTAAAACTTCACTCAGAATCTGATTAACAAACAACATTCATTATGCAATGCAGATTACGAGCCAAGACTTTCAACAAACTTATCAATTTGACAGCTTCCAAATGCACAAATTGTGTTACAAATAAAATATTTTAGACAGACAAATGCATCTTTTGCAATATTTACATGCGTAAGTCGTGAATAGGCAAACAAGAAAATGATCAACTTGACTTCACTCTAACAGTAATACTTGGCATAGAGTCCAAATCATGAACAAAATCATAACAAAATGATAGAAGATTGCAATTACTTTACAAAATCAAATCGACAACCTTTACGTGATACCAGAACACAAGAATAGATTTGAAGATATAAGTAAAATAAATGTACAGGTAAAAACTTCTCACTACTTCATACTACTTTCATCACAATAAAGAATAAATCTGGGTTTTACCACAAATTTTACCTCTCTAATTTACCACTGGGTTTTACCACAAAATTTACCTCTCTAATTTACCACGAATGACACAAATTTGCAACACTGTCTTGACTCTCCTTCCTCATTCTGTCACTAATCATTTGTTACCTTGCTCTCAAAACGAATAAGAAATTGTTATCGTTTTTGTCCGTTTAAATCTATGCACATAGAGTTGTAGACATCAATTGAAACAGTCAAAGACTTACAAAACTGGAAATAACATAAAAGTTAAAAATGCATAACTGGTTAAACTGCAAAGAATTTCTCATTTTAAAAAACATGCAATTTCCCTCACATAAAGTGTCTGAACCAAACCTCCATATCTATACCATAAATAATTGAAAATAGTTGTGAAAATTAAATTTATCTGCTAACTAACTTTGGCAGACTTGAACCTTAAATGATCACCCAAAAAATATACTGCACAGTGGTAGAAGGCTCTTAAACCAAACTACCAGTTCAGGATAAATTCCTGACCGACAGAAAACAGTAATTTTGTCTAGCGCAAATTTAACTGTAAAATTGTGGCGCTAAAATGTGGCAATACATGCATAATGAAGCTGACTGGTTGGCATATTGTCGTCATCATCATCACCACCACCACCACCACCACCATCATCATCACCATCACCACCACAATCGCTGCTAAACAGAACAAAGATAGAACTCGTTACAGTTCGAATTCAGACTCAAACACGTTAATTACACAAAACAGATCGACGGGCGCCCTGCAACAACGTCGACCGACTACAGCATTGGTCAGAAGCTGAACGAATCGGAAATTTCTCACTGTTTTCAACTGGACGACGAACTATTCAAAACCGGCTTTTCGAAAACCTTTCTGCGCTCTTTAAACGAGCCTACATTGTTGCCGCTCGGGCAATTCTCGGGCTTCACGCTGGCAGAAGAGACCGGCGCACCGGCCCTCGTCACGTAGGCACCGGCACTCGGCTTCCCTCGCGCCTCCACGGGGGGATGAGACCTTCTCGACGAGCTTGTTCGCAGGATTTCTGCGTAGACGGCACAATCTGACGACGACGGAGAATCGACACTTCCCTGCCCCCACGCTCGACGGATTCTCCGACTCGGAAAAGAACTCGGACGCAGAAATAGGCGCGGACGCATCCGCGCTCCGCTGAGCTCTTCTCTGTCCGCGATCTGTACTCGAAGTGGAATTGAGAGGAGTAGCCTGGTCGCCACTGCCCCCCGGCGCTCGCTCTGTGGCCGGCGAACGAGAAACGGAGGAAGACCTCAGATCGGACCGCGACGAGGCCGACGACGACGAGAAAGAAAGAGAAGAACCGAATTCTTTGTCTGCGACTACCGGTGTGTTGCCGCTAGTCTTGCTCTGTCTGTGCCTGCTAATCAGAAAGCCCTCGGGCAGTGAGTCAGTCTGCTGCTCTGAGCCGTGTTCAGAATTAAGAGATTTTCTTGAAACGTCAACCGAGTCGAAGAAGAAGACGTCGTCAGACGGAGACTTGGACTGCTCTTTCAAGCCGTGCTGTTTCTGGAATGACAGGCAATCTGGTCGAAGCACAGGACCTGGCGAGTCTTGTGTGTTACTTCTAGGTTTCAAGGCCTCTTTAATGCTTCTTCTGATCGGCACCGGTGGTCTGCAAGATGAAGGGCTTTGCGCGGGAGTCTCCACTCGATCCGAAACACGATCTCTTCTGCTGCTGCTGGACTTTTGGTCAACACTGGAAACCGACCGACCATCGGAGAGGACCTGAGGGCTCTTGGAGGCACGCAGCGAAGGCTCCAAACCAAGCGGCAACGAAGAACACAGATCTTCGGTAAGTGAAGATATCTGGCTCGATTTCCAATTAATTTCTTCAGGTTCCGAAGAAGCCGCAGACCGCTTTGGAGCAGATGGAGCGCTTAAGGCAAAGCAAGTCTCATCTGCACGGCCAGAATCAACCGACAGTGACGCTGCCGAATCCAAAGATGGATCGCTCGGACGGGCTGCTCTAGATCCGTGCTCTCGCAAACTTTTTCTGTGCTTTTGATTTTTTCCTGGTCTCAAAACATCTTGTCTGGAATGAGTATTCGAGTGCAGGCCGTTGATATTGAGCGACGAAAATCTCGCCTCGTCGTTTTCATCTTCGCCAACCAATCCGCCGATATTTTCTGGAATGCTTCCGATATCACAGGCTGCTGGAATCATGACGTTCAACGACTGACAACTTTCGTACATGTCGGGACTTTCGGTTCGCTCCGAACAGAAGACCGAGTCGTCGCAGGCCGGCGACGACAACGGCGCATAGTTACTTTTCGGCATGACGCGACTCATCGCCGGCGACAACTCGCTGAGCAGGTCTCGGCTTCCGCTCGACCCGGACAACTTCCACGCCAGGAACTCCTGCTCGTCGGAAAGCAAGCGTCGGATGCAATCGGGGGATGACGGCGAGCTGCTCTTTTCTACATTCTCACAAAGATTATTCTGTTCTAACGGCTGCTGCCTATACAACTGAGAACCGGAGCTCGGCAGCCGAGGCTCGACTTTCTCCATAGTTCCGGAACACATAGACGGCGGCGGCTTGAAGCTGCTTACCGACTGCCGACTATTGTCCGCCGCCGACGAAATTCTACTGTTGTGATAACCCGAATCGAGCTGCGTCCTTTTAGAACAGCCCGGAGTCTCAAAATGATCCTGGTCAAAGAACAATCTATCCGACCCACAGGAGCCCGTCGATGCGCCAGCGGAAGGCATCTGCCACCGGTCAGAATACACCAGCGGTTTTTCCGGTTCGGTGGGAGAAGATTCCGACAAGGGTCTCGAAGTCACACGACTCCCCTTGCGGAAAGAAGGCAGAGGCGACCTCATTGACAACTCCGGATCAATTCTGTGAGGCCGACCTGGGAAGGTCTGGAATGGTTTTTCAACGGATGGCATCAGGTGCTCACCAACAGAAGCAGACTGGAACGATCGAATTGTGTCAAAACAAGCTCCATCAACATCAGCACTAATGGCATCAGCCTTCGAAGAATTTGTCTGTGAAACTGAATCTAAAGAGAAAACAAAAACGTGAACACAGATAAACTCTGTACATAATCAAATCTACAACTTTCTTATGCAAAATACAGAAAACTAATTATTGACAATAAATGACAACAATCCTTGTAAAATGAAAAGTCAAATATGTACAATGAAAGTCATCAAAACGCTCATCTGCACATTTCTCAACAATAATCTAGTGCTAGTACACACTTTGTACCAACCAAACATAGAACTGTATGGTTAATCAATCAACACTCGTCAGAATAATGTAGCACAATGTAATATACGAATTGCATAGCACTGCTTCTATTTCCACTCAGAAGCACAAAGAAGTCGGGTCTAAATGTTCATAGCCTTGAGGGGTAAGGAGGGAGGAGTGAACGGACGAAGTCGGTCTATTCCAGAAATGAGGTCCAGTTACTCCAAATGCTCAATGATTTTTAACAATGGGTGCATCACCCACCCACCCACACACAAGTGAAACACTTATCCCGTAATGGGTATGGCACTATTTCCTCCCTGTACAACGCAAGCAGAGACGTAGATGGCTTACGCCATTAATACTGCGATGATCATGCACATCTTCATGTACGTAGAGACATGTACATCGCCACAACCTTCATTCATTCATTTGTTTCTCATTAGCAAAGCATACAGCAACATAATCATATTAAAGGCAAATGAGATTTAAGAGAGAAAATTTCACAAGAGTCATTATTCGTACTGTTTTGAGCCAAGCGATCAAACGACGTACTGTCAATGACATCTAAAGAGATCGAGCGGCGCTTTCCATCGACTAAGTCACCTGCAACAGAAGTCACAATTCAACTAATTGACCAAACAGTTAACATAATATCACGAGCAGAAAGTGTCCTTCACTAAGAGTGCAGTTCCTCCCTATGGGGTTCTCATGAATTATACAATCCCTCAGTATCATTTCATGGCTGCTATCTAAAGTGACTTATGCTCAGCTTACTGAAGTGTTCCTAAAGCGACATTAAAATAAATAAATATATAGTCATTGCAAATAAAACAGTGCATGACCCCCGCCCTCACACACATACACACACACACACACACTCATATGGCTTTACACCATTAATCTAGAGTAGTTTGCCACTGCTCTCTCTCTCTCTCTCTCTAGACCCACGTTTTACCTTCACAGCTCAACACTGCCGTCAATTTATCCACACCTAAGCGATTAATGGCTTAGTTGGTCATCGGCACCATTACTCAATGCTGGGATGATCACATATCCAAAAACAAGCAGCGCTCGACACTGCTTAACTTCAGTATTCAACAGGAGCCGGTCACAAAACACCAAGTATATATAATAATATATGCATATAATATATGTATATATACTTCAAAATCAGCTTGAGAAAAGTTAATTATATGAAAGCTTGCAAGGTCAGACACAAATATGGATTACTAAATGGGTCAACACTGTCAAGATACAAGATACAGTTGACTTACCAGTGCTGTCTGAATCACGGATAGTATCTGTTCGTTTAACTCTCTTCAGAGAGTCTCCCTCCTTTGGATTTGTCGAATCATTAATGGCAATATCAGAGAATTTTCCTAATAGAATTTGAAACATCCAAAATTAAATACATGTCACAGCAATACAGTAAAAGTAAAACAGGATACGATAAAACAATGAAATTGATGTGTCTTAAAAATTAAATCGTTTCAACCTTCCCTATTGTCTCAATTTTAACTCATAATTTCAACTAATTACTCAATAACAACGACATAAACAAAATTGTTATTAATAAAAAACAATCAACACTCAAAACTGCATCAAAATTAGAAAGTATTTTCTCTCTAAATGTTAAATTTACAGATGAAATGCTTTTTAAAAACAAGGAGAAACAAGCAAATGTCATCTGGACATTGGTGAGTGCTTCAAAAAAACAATAATTTTTAAATATTATGATAAAAGATCATCAAAAATGAAATAATAAAATCCATAATTGCATTTGATCAAAATGCTAAAATGAATATACAAACATACCCTGAGTGCTAAGCGAAGATGGCAATGTCATCGAATGAGTTCGTGAAAATAAAGAACGCCAGGTTATCGCAGATCTACGCATATTTTTCTTTCGACTAAAAAAACCACAAACATCAAATCAAGAAAACGTAAACAAATCAAAATTCCTACAACTTCTCTGCGTCAATGTTAAATAGAATTCCAAGAAAAGTTTAGTTTCTCATAAGATCTGGTCCTGCCATTGTTTCAGCAAACGACACGCACACCGGTGTTTTTCTACAAACTGCAAACACAGTAAAACACATTTACGCCAACTCAAATAACATAAACCCTTGGTCAAAGCAGACAATTTTATTTGGGCCAGCCAAGATGTGATATGCTTCTTCGAATTATTCACATAATGCAGAACTTCCATTGTCATGGACATTTTTCCACTCCATTAAAGTTCATACTGGTGAGGCCTAAACAAAGCTCCCTTTGGATAATATATAACTTAAACATATTCCTCATACAGGTAAAACTCTGAAATGCTATGAGGCAATACAACAACTCATTCATACTCTTTTGGCAAATCGATAACCGTATGGTACATGGAAGTCAGTGCCGCCGGGCCCTCGCCAACGCTGATGTATTTCTGCTCCTTTACCGCTGCCGAGCCGAGCGCGCGCTCCTGGGCCTCTTCCAACGACAACAGTTTCGCTCCCGATGACGGAAGACCGACCGATTTTGGTCGAGTCAGCTGCGAGCAAGAACCACCTAAAACATGAGCATTGTTCAATCAACATAAACCCGATGCACTAGATATATGGGAAGAAGAAAAACAACAAAATCTATTTAGTTTCTTAATTCAAATACAACAATCAAAGACAGTTTTCAAACATTCACAGTAGAATCAAGAATCACGTCATAATTTTATCAACTTCAACTGAAATTAATTGATAAATAATGGTCCTAATGGATAAAGAAGAAGCAACACAGTGGACGGAATGCTGCAGAGAGCTTTATTAAGCAAAGATGGATCCAATTATTCGGCAAAAACCTGTGAAAGAACTGAAGGGCATGTCACCATCTGGTGAAGAAGATCAAAGTGAAGACAGTATCTTAAAAGGAGAAGTTGAAAGGGCTGAAAATCATCTAAAGGATGACAATCATCTAAAGAATAAGAGCCCAGGCACAGACATGATCATGGCATTACGTTTCGAGTCTTGCACGACAACCTGTCCCGGATATTTAACAGCGCTGGTGCACAGGCCTGCGATGACGGAAAGGCGCTTGCATCTCCGGCCCAGCAGTCGCGTTCTGTTGTCCGTTCCCCCTCCGTCCAAAACGGCGAAACTGGGGAGAGATCTTTTACGTGGGGGACCTCGTCCTATGGAATGCACTGCCAGATGAAGTGACTAAAGAGACCTCTTCCGAACTGTTTGCAAACAAACTAAAGACGCACTTATTTACTATATCCTACACAAGTGCCCCCTGTAAAGTGCTCTTGACTTTGGCCTTCGCTATGCTTATTGCACTATATAAATTCATAATAATAATAATAATAATAATAATAATAATAATAATAATAATAATGGCAGAGATTATCAAGCATGGAGGAGATGTGCTTATTGATGAAATGTATAAGCTATGCAATATGGCGTGGAACACGGGAAAAGCTCTGGATGAACAGACAAAGTCAATTTTCGTTGTAATACTCAAGAAAGTAAGTATGATGGAGTGCAAGAACTATAGAACCATAGCACTGTCAGACACCTGGGAAAGGCAATGGACAATGTCTGGAAGAGCAAAGCAATAAGTCTCAGACTGAAAAGGAAAGTTCTTGAAACATGTATTTTCAGCAGCCTCTTGTATGGATGCAAGACATGGACCATCACAAAATAATTGGAGAGAAGGATTCTAGCGTTTGAAAGAAAATGTTACAAACAAATTTCTTTTCAGTTTTATGGGTGGAAAAGATCAGCAATGAGGAACTATGCAAGAAAATCCATCCAAAGAAAACCTTGATGCAAAAAGTGATACAAAGAAAACTGCATCTCTTTGGACATATGTGTCGTATGAAAGATGATAGAAACCCCCAGACTATAATGCTGGAAAAAATGGACGGTTCCAACAAGAAAGGAATGCCACACAGGAAATGGTGTGATGACATTGGTGATTGGCATGGAAAATGTCTGCAAGAACAGTGTCGTATAGCTGCTCTGCTTAAAATAATTAACACATTAAAATCTGCAACTCATTTTCATAAACCAACATAAGCCGGTTGACGTACTGAACGATCCTCTAAAGTTCAGCTGACACGTTTCATCGAAAACTTCATCAACGGCCGCAATCAGAAACTCGGTGACGACAGCCTGAAGTCCAGCAGAGCTCAGGGCGGCTATGCACGGTGCCTGATCAAGAAGTTTTGACCTGCAAACACAGCGAGTTAGTTCATCTTCATTTTACAAAATCAACCACCATCTACATGAATCATAAATCCCATAACCAAGTCTTCCTCAGGCAGTACACTTGATTCCATGGTCTTCGTTTTGAAACAACTTGAGACCAATGTTCCCTCTAAGCTGCGCTGTGCGCTGTCAGTGCACAAGGAATCCCTGAAATTTGGTATTTTGCGCACAAAAATATTTAGTTGCGCATGGGACATTATAGATTGAATATGTTATCAACTTATCATCTATTAAGTGAACAATGATATATTGGTATTTAGTACTTGTATAAGATGTAATTTGTCTTTGACATGGTCCGAAATAGCCTTGCTCAGTGCTCACAACACTTGGCCACAAGTTATATATGCTCACGAGGATCTATTTTTGCTCACGCAGGGCCATTCCTTAGAGGGAGCATTGCTTGAGGCTCATCTCTTTATTGATATGAAATAATCGCAGAAGGAGCACTTCTGAGTGATTCTTCCAAAGAGGCGCTATACAAATATTCTGTTACATTACATTACATTACAGTGCAATGCAGACAGCATTCTAAAACTGTTTAAACAAAGTATAGAGCACAAACATTCAATCGAACTGGTAAAAAAAGTTATGCATCGATTGGAACAGTAAATTCAAAACTAAAACACCAAATTGTGATTAAAAACGTGTAATGCTTTTATGGTCATCATAACTCTATGTAAACTTGCTTCACTGTACCTGAGAAGATTTGGAGCCCACACAATTGCTAGGTTTTTGTGGTGCATAGATGTCGTCGGATGAGATGAAGCCATGCGAGACAAATGCTTGAAAAGGAATTCCGCAGTCCTGCCATCATAGACACCGTCAACAAAATAAAAATAATTTTCCCGGAAATATAAGCAGAAGCTCAGTAACTAGAAGAAAACCCACTGCACAAAATGCAAAAGTAGCACAGGTCAGCCATACAGATATCTTGAAAACCATTTTACAGCAGAAGTGCAAAATGGGTAAAGCACTTATGAAATACTAGAGAAAAAAAATCCTGCAGAAAGCAGAAGAGAAACAGCTGGCCTGAAATGTGGCGGAGGAAGTTGTCGCTGCAACTATCAAGGTAGATCGATCCACTTTTCTTTTGGTGGAGCTGAGATCGTGGATCTTGCCTCACTGATTGCACTCTGCAGTGAAACAGATCAAAATCAGTGCACCATAAGCGAACAAAAACCAGATTATTAAGTTCTAAACATACGAACAACAAATCGGGTTTAACCATGAATAAAATGATGCTGTTTTTGCAGAACACATATAACTGTACCTCAAAACATGCAGACACCATAAGAATTTACAGCTAAACCATGCAGCATAAAAATTATATTACCATAATCATATATATATATATATATATATATATATATAAACCATCTCAAATCCAGGTATATATATATATATATACACACACACGGATGGAGTGGTCTTACACACAGCCTGGACTTGACCTGGATCTTAAAAGAAATTAAACATCTCTTTGGAGAATATGAAACAAAAATTGCCAAAGACAAAGACAAACATGACAACCAACTAATAAATAAAGAAGACACACAAAACAGATGGAAGGAACACTTTGAAGAGCTTTATAAATGGGAATACTGTAGTAGATAAAGAAATTTTGAAATATATCCCAAGCATGAATGAAGTAAATGCCACAGAAAACTTCATGAAAGAGGAAATAGACAAAGCAACAAAATAGCTTAAAACACATAAAGCTCCAGGAACAGATGGAATAACAATAGAAATGCTGAAAGGAGGTGGTCACACGATACAAACGGAACTAGATAAACTAACAAACAACATATATAACACAGAAGCAATACCTAAGGATTGGTGTAAAGGGATAATAATACCAGTTTACAAACAAAAAGGAGACAAAACAGATTGTAATAATTCTGAAAAATAACACTACTTAGAATTGCTGGAAAAATATATACTAAAATAGTCCAAGAAATATTAACCCTCTTACCCCGATAGCCCCACAGCAAGCGGGTCACTGACCCTGTGTCCCTACAGCAATTAGAACGCCAACCCGGCGGCCCTGACCAAAAAGTGAACTGTGAGAAAGTTTTAAATATAAATGCTATATTTTGGCATGCTAATAACTTATAATGATGTGTTGGTGTAAAATTAGTGTGTTTGTGAAGTTACAATAAGGAAATTTTATTTTTTTAACGGGTATTTGTCAAATTTATTTAAATGTATTTGGAGAGATGTCATCGAGAAATCAATAGCTGGACATAGCTGGAGGACGAAGACCTGAACTGACCTATTTGTCAAAGACCACCAGGCCGCTATAAGCAGCGGCTTTTAACTAGAAGAAAACCCAGTTAAAAATGCAAAAGCAGCAAAGGTCAGCTATATATCTTGAAAACCATTTACAGGGTCAGAATGGTTAAGGAAGCATGTGGAAAAAGTGATGGGAGAAGAGCAAGCTGGTTTCAGAGCTGGAAGAAGCACAATTGATCAACTACAGGGGACCCCCGTTATAACGCGGACTTTGGGGTCCATAAGATCAAAATCAGCGTTATAACAAAAACCCGCGGTATACTGAAATGGACCATAAATCGGGCTTAACCATATAAATTTTATTAGCCATCATGATCATAATGGAACAACCACGATTATCGAAAAATTTACAGAAAACATCTTCTTTATATTATAATAATCACAGAATAAATGTATATGCATCGTTCTATGAGGGTGGATTTGTTCAGAAATATGCAATTAGCGCACAAACGAAGTGTTTTGACAGCCTGCAAATGGTCTGGATCTGGCGCATCTCTTTGGAGATGAAGCAAAATTGATAAAACAGTAAGTAAACAGTTTGTGGCGAATAAATAAAGAATATTAAAAACAGATAAAGGAACACTTTGATGAATATTCATTAATTAATACTGTAGTAGATAAAGAAACTTTTAAATATTAATATTCATTAAGTAAGTCTCCACAAACTGTTACTCGGAAATAGACAAAGCAATAAAATAGCTTTGACAAAAAGTCAGTCATATGGAATAACAATGAAAAATATTCCACTCAAAACTAGAATCTAACAAACAACATATATAACTCAGAACGTCCTGAATTATTTATGGTCATATTTTACAAACAAAAAGGGACTTTATCTTTGGATGGCTGGCAATTATCTAAAAATATGAGTTTTGAAAGCCTAATGGTAGCCCCAGAATGGCGTCTCTGGTAGTTTCCGATTAGCGTCAGCCGTGAGGACCAAAAAGTGAACTGTGAGAAAGTTTTAAATATAAATGCTATATTTTGGCATGATTATAATGATGTGTTGGTGTAAAATTAGTGTGTTTGTGAAGTTACAATAAGAAAATTTTATTTTTTTAACGGGTATTTGTCAAATTTATTTAAATGTATTTGGAGAGATGTCACAAAAATCAATAAACAGCTGGAGGATTTTAGATCATTCGTGATAACAATTTTCGTACCACCAGGCTGTAATTCAGCTTCTAACAAGGGATCCAAGCCCGTCAGTCCAAAGCTATAACAAGTGATGGGAGAAAAGCGGGCTGGTTTCAGAGCTGGAAGGGTCCCCTGATCAACTATTCACAATAAGGCAACTGACAAAGAAGTATATTGAGGCAAACAGAAAACTATATCGCGAATTTCATAGACTATAACACAGTTTGGCAGCCTTGATAGTGGTGCTATAGCTAATGGTGATTGAGTTAGTGAATAAGTAATTAATAACACTAAACACTAACAGTGCATTATTAATAACACTAAATGCTAACAGTGCATTATAGCCAGCACATATACTGTAAGTGTGCAAACAACTTTGTAAACTGATGATTTGAATTATGAAAAATAAAACTAACAGTGAACTTGTCATAGAGTTGGTACGTTAGCAGAGGGTTCGGAAGCTCACGAAAGTACATTTTAACCAATGAACTGATGCAGTGAATGTCCTGAAGATACATATCTGTCGTCAAGTCTGGGACACGATTTTCATCAAATTCGTTCCTACGTTGAACAAAAGACTTAGCAAAATTAAACAACAAAGCAGAAAATACTCCAAAAATCAAAGATTACCTAATGGTTCCATACAGAACTGAAAAAATCTAAGAAACTATAATTTTAAAAACATTTTCTTTTTAAATTCAGCAAGAAAACAAACTTGCTTGTTAAAAAGTAAAAATATTGACTTTAATTTCTCAAATAACTAAACATGCATGCCTCTTTCTAACCTCTTGTTCCTTTGGCATATACACATTGCAAAAACAGTTCAGAAATTGAAGACACATGTTCAAACAACTGACAAGAGTGAAGGGAAAACTAATAACACAAAATCAAGACTTGCAGTAAGAAGCTCAAAGGAAGTATTGTTAGAAACCTTAGTTTCTGAAGATTTGAAGCCACACCACAAAGACGATAGATTCCATCCACTATTCCGTGCTTTTCCAAAACCTCGGCACAACACTTAAGCACCAAAGGAACTGAAAAATTCAAACATAAACAATAAATTCATATTATTTCAAAATATTTCAAATAAATAAATTATTATTTTGGAAGACATGGTCTGCTGTTCCCACATCTCATAAGTTTGCACTTCTGCCCAGATATGAAACAGGAAGTAGATTTGGTGCCAGAAATGGCATGAGTTTAAAAAAATTAGCATCTAAAATGTACCTGCTGACATAAAGGATAATCTGGATAAACAATAAGGCCCACTGGTTCCTAAAAGAAGAAAGCGTATCTGTGTGTGCAAGTGTGTGTGTGTGTGTGTGTGTGTGTGCATGACAAGATAAAGATCATAAATAAAACACTGCTCATGCAATACTAACCAGATGGAAAATAGGAAATGTGATTAGGATGAATCTAGCTTATGGGATAAGTCAGGGATAAGTCAACATTTTGTTAACAGAGGTATCCCCACTCAACACAGGCATAATATTTTCTACAAATTTTCATCTCATACAAGTAGGCATTACTCTCCCAAAACATTCAGTTGCCATGACAATAATGAATTCCTCGCTTCAAAGGGTTAAATAAAAACTGGTATAAAAGTCATCATCCCAAATTGTAACTACTTCTTAACCCTTAAACCGCCAGAACCCAGTATACTTGGTTACATTGCATATAGTTACAAAGCATCTAACCGTTTAAGGGTTAACTCCCAGTCAAAAGCATCAGCTATTGTGAGAATTATTTCAGTCAACTACACAGCGGCAACCAGCAACGTCTGCAATCATCCTTAATATTTATACAAATTAATATCTAATATAATTAGTTCTTACCATTTTCTCCTGAATTAAGCAAATGTTCTCCGAGATCACAGCCAAAGACCCTTTCCTTCATGATCCCCGTCTGCTTTAGTGTCGTACGACTTGGCCGCGAGGAAAAGAACCCGACGAGAAACGACGACATTTTCCCTCGTTTGTGTAGTACTGAAAGAATCACGGAAGGAATTATTCATTTTCACAGGCAATTTCTTTCTTTATGGTGCACTAGCAAAGGCTTTCTGCAACAATTAGTTCCATTCTGCACTAAACCATACATCTTCTTTCGTATCAGTTTATGGCATGTCTGATCATACGACAAAATCACTTCGATAATAATTTAAATTCAATGTGATTAAATAATCACTTTATTTTTAGTCTCCTTTGTTTCAAGCAAGATCATATTCACTACTTCACAAATCCCTAAACAAAATAATCTAAAGTGAACCCTATCCTCTGGAATGCCCTACCTAACAACGTGTCTATGGAATCTAACCTCAAATTGTTTGCAAAGAAACTTAAGACGAACTTGTTCGATATATCGTATAAGTGCAGAATGTAAAGTGCTCTTGACTTTGGCCTTCAGCTATGATTATTGCGCTAAATAAATTGACATTTTAACATAACATAACTGTACACGTGATAGCACTTTACATTTCCTCCTAGAGTCAGCCTCAGAGACGACTAAGTGAGGCAAGGCATTGCACCATTTTGATTACGCTACCGATATGCACTACTATAACTGATCTCTTTAGATCAGTTTTAAGACCTGGTTTAGTCGCGGCAGAAGCTGCAGTCACAACTGATGGCGGAATCTGGTTGGTTCCTATGAGTTCAACATATTCAGAGGGAAAATAGCCGACCTAAACACAACAGGATAATAAAACTCTTCATTGTAGCAACAGACAACTAACTTCAGATCAAACAACTCGTGTTCTTTTTCTTAAAGATAATCTCCATCTCAATACTGCTAGAAAGCCAGTTATACAATCTGAGGAATATGCACAAATGACTCATGGATAAAACTTCTACAAAAATTTATAATATAGACTATGAGTATTTGGGTGAATTTTCCAAGAACATGACCCAAAGTTTGTCAGCAATTATGCCATAAATTGGTTTAATGAAGGCAGGGCAAACAATGGAGAGAATGATAAATGGCACAATTAAAAACACTCGCTTGCACTACATAAAAATCAATAACATGAAATATCAATTTGCAGAGCTCTGAATACAGAATGCAATGATTAATAACAATATTCAATTTCCACAGCCTGGGTTGAAATAGACTGGGATGGGTGGGGAACCACCCCACTTATAAGAAGTTGTAACAAAAAAATATTAGCAGTGTGAATGTTGATAGAAGCAGTTACAAAGCCATCCTGCCAAAATACTTTCAAACTTGTTCTTGGGAAAGAGTAGTTTAGGAAAAATACTGTACCGAGTCATGAGGTTAAGTAGCATAGCATTGGCTTCAACAGAACTACCATCACTACTTTACGTTACTAATTATATATCATCTAATCATTACTGCTTACCTTAACCCCTTAACTGGGTGCCCCGAGTAACGCTCGTCCATTTTACATTGAGTTACAAATAGTTGCCCAGTTAGGGGGTTAACTAAACTTTAAAACACAAATGCACTTTGTATTGTGCTGGTAACTGCACATACTGTTCCAACGGTTATTTCGATTCAACATGATTTAAATCAACTCTTTCAAAACAACATTCTGACATTTTATAAAATCTTTTACTTCGAACTCCTTTTTTCCTCGCCACCAAGCTGACTCCTGGGACGTGGGGTTGTCGATGATCGACAGAATATCCCCAACCTACGAAGAACAACAAAATGGTCAACGAGAAGAAGCCATTGCTGCCAGTCTCTGCATTCAAATGCTATTCCATCATTATACACAAACAAAGCCAGTTCTCTAATTGCTGCCCATCTTCAACAACACACACACACACATACATGCACACACACACACACACACACACACACACACATGCACACACACACACACACACACACACACGCACGCACAACTGAATAATGCATTCTTCTACAAACTAAGCACTGAAACCGTATTACAATGCCATTAGGGGCCACAAGTTTCACATATTAAGTTGCAAATATATTGCAAGCCAGTTCTATACATAGCAGAACTTCAAAGTCTCAAAAGATCAGAATATATTAATCAGTCAAACAAGGCATATTTGCATGAAATTTCAATGAAAATAGTCAACCACCACAGGAGTTAAGAATTTCTATCATTTTCTAGAATAATTTTTAATATTCTAATGGAAATTTCTATGGGTGCAACCCTAGCATACAATGTCACTGCAAATACAAATAATGAGAAAGACAAGCCCTGGGGACACTTAGTATTAGGTTAGATTAAAAAACAATTTCAAAAATGCTTAGAAACTAGGGTTTTCAGAAAGATATGGAAATGAAAAACATATTTTCGAATAACAAATTTTCAAGGGAACACAGTGATGTAATGCTCATTAACCCTTTACCAACCATTTGTAACATAATGTAAAAAATACACACATATGAGTCATGGCTGGTAAAGGGGTTAAAATCGGACTACATTTGAAAAAGTTATAGCCAAAATACAAAGGGGTTCGAATTTAATGAGACACCATGTAGAAATGAGTAACAATGCCTTCAGCAACACTTGAAGATACACCAGTGTCATCCAAAAACACTTTAGTTTAAGCAATTCACAACCGAAAAAAATCCATTCCAGGTCATTCCAAAGCAGCAAACATAATTACAAAAATACCACAATACACTTGTCAAAACACAGTTGCGTACAAAACTGTAGTTAACCACGACATTTGCACCGATTTCCGAACCTCAAATGATATTTCATCTGTGGACTGGGCAACATATCGCCTCACGGCATGAGCTGCTCCGACAGCCGGAATGTTGACGGCAGCGTCCGTGTCAGGAACCATCAAATGCTTTCCGTGATTATCCATCTAAATTCCAAACACCAACGGTAATCACTTACGATCACAAGAAGCCAATGCACAGGAATACATATGAAGAATGAATGAAAATTCACTGAAAATATCATCTTCACTTTCTGCCTGCATGGCAGCAATAGTTAGATATGAAATATTTCCACTTTTCTCTATCTTGCGTCAATCTGAATCCTTCTACAATTGACATGAGAAATAAAAAGAACTATAAACTGATTCCCTGATGAAAACTTTTCATCACATGAAAACATCGAATTCCCCCTCAGCACTTAATCATAATGCTAAGTCCATTATAGTACAGCAGCAAATGATGTATTATTGCATTTATTGAGTATAGTTCTGTATTTTATTATTTTTTAATAAACAAATTACCATTTGAAAATAAATGGCTCACCTCCATCCAGCAAAGTATTGGCCCACAGTTTATCATGTTATCAGCCAAGACGGAAAAACGACTCAAGTAGGCGGAGATCTTTCCAATCGCCCTCTAAACAAGAAAAACGCTCAAAATCACCAAATTGCCACTACACAGAGAAGTCTGTAGTCGTAGCATAACGCTATTTGGAATCCTGCACTCTGCCGTGAAAGCTGCGGAGAATTTTAGCTGTGGGGTCAAGCCATTCAATAAGCCAAATCTGTTTTCAAGCCACCTTGTTGCACCTACATATGACACTGCAAAATTGCCTAGCACTAATAACAAGCTCAATTGCTACATATGAAGAATGAATCACTGAAAATTTCATCTTCACTTTCTGCCTGCATGGTGGCAATAGTTATATATGAAACATTTCCACTTTGCTCTATCTTGCGTCAATCTGCATCCTTCTACAATTGTCATGAAAAATATAAAAGAACTATAATTGATTCCCTGCTGAAACTTTTTCATCACATGAAAAAGAGTGCCAGAGTGGTGGACAGAATGAATGAACTGGACGAGAAGATAGCAATGGTTAGTGTGAATGATTTCAAAATAAACTTCACTACTAAAGGATACTAGATTTGGATGGGTACAACAGTGGTTCTCACACAGGGCAAACCCTATTGAACCACTTTAAACCTTGTTATTATTATTTAGTATTATAACGTAACTATATGGATCAACATGGCTGACTTTATCAACCAAGCTCTACATCTGTAGTCATAACGGTGCACTGAAAATTGACTTGGAGTCACTCTGAAGCCTAAGTTCCAACATGACGCCTAAGATGTTTCAAAGGATACGCCTCTAACAATCAATCAACCAATTCTACAATCATAATGTACTGGACAACAGGTGAGGTCACAATGTATGCTGCGTCAAGACAGTTAGTTAGTTAGTTAGTTAATATGCCAACTTATATAGCGCTATAGTCATAGCAGGCCAAGATCAAGAGAGCTTTACATATTGCACTTAAACGAGATGCTAAATAAGCGCGTTTTTAGTCTCGTAGCGAACAATTCAAGATTAGTGGCGTTGGTCACAATGTCCAGTGGCGCGTTCCAGAGGAAGATAACAGAAGTCGACGTGGTATTAGTCAGTTCCAGGGGAACATGACAACCAATAAACAAGTTTCAAGCCTTAATCCAAAGATTGTGAGAAAAATCAGCAGAAGAACATACAACAGGAGTGAATTTCCAAGCCCAATGAGTGCTTGCAATCATAAAAGCATGATCACTGATAGGCAATAATAATAATAATAATAATAATAATAATAATAATAATAATAATAATAGTCGAATGAGCAAATTGAGAAGTAAGCACAGTCCCAGTAAAATGACAATTCAAACATTATTACTCAAACTTTACCTACCTTTTCTTCAAAATTTCAAACAGCACAGTCACACAATACTGGCTATTCTTGTCAAGACAACACCTCAAACAGAAGCATAATTCTCACAGAAACTGGAAATAAGCATGACCCCACTCACCAATGAACCGGCTTCCTCGATAAGATCCTTTGTAAGTTCTGGAAGCATGCTGAACTTGCGGTCGTAAATGCACCGGTGAAGCTGTTTATCTAGCATGTACAGGCTTTCGTACGTCCTGCGCACTGTCCATCTCTTGGCATCGCAACTGACATTGACGACAATCCACTGTTCAGACTGAGCGTCCAATTCAACATCTTCATCTAGAGTTAACTGTAGCAAAACGACAACAAACACAGCAATGTATAACACATTAAAGTGAATTTTTTGCATTCTCTACAATTTCTGGTGAAAGTAATAGATTTTAACATAAAAAACACGAACAGGTCTGTGAAATTTCTGTATTTTTAAGAAATCTTCTATTGCACATTTACTTTGTAACACCTTCATTGGCATAAGTCCCATACTATAATACTTAAGCAACACAAAATAAAACATTCCTCTACAATATTTGGTGAAACAACCAGAATTTTACATGATGAACACTAATATGCCTATAAAACACTAATATGCCTATAAAATTTCTATATATCATGTAAAGGTACCTGTATCATGTAAAGAAATCTGCAATTACATATTTACATTGTAATGCCTCCAGTGGCATAGGCCTATGCTATGATAATGCAGCAGAAGTAATACAAAAGAAATCTAAAAATGTTTGCAATGCTCATAGCAGTAACAGTCGTGAGTTACCCCCGTGCAAACAAACTCCATTTTAAAAACCTATACAAAAAAGACTTCACTAAAAAAAAATAAATTTGCACTTCCTCAAAAACTTTATGTAATGGAAAATTTTACAGTCGCATCTGCGACTGACATAAAAAATCTACCTGGTACTAAAAATTACGAAGGAAGCAAAAACCTTGTTATACAGTGTAATAGTCTAACAGATGAAAATGAGGAGTAACAAAGATGATAACTTCATATCCATTTGCCAAGATGTTGTTTGGACAACCAAAATATTTATATAGTATTTTGTCTCAAAGCAGAAATGAGAAATGTGGTTTTCAGACTCATGCAAAAACTTAATAGAACTAAAAAGTTATTAATGAGGAAGTTCTACAATCTTTTGGTGCAAAAAAATTAATTGAACCATAAGAAAGCAACAGCTCAAACTTTTTTTGGACACATAATATAAAAAGACGGACTAGAAAACTTGGTAATAACAGGATAAATAGAGGGACATAGAGCAAGAGGAAGAATAAAATACAGATAGCCTAAGAGAAGAAACAGGAATCAAAGATGACATTGAACCGATAAAAACAGCAAGAAACAGAGCAGAGTTGGAAGTCCACGATCACTGAAATAGCAATACATACGGCACACAGCGCATGAAAAAGAAGCTGTCTCAAAGAATAGAATCTTTCCGACACAGGTGGTCAGTATACATGTAGTGCTGTGGAAACTCGACAGAAATTACTACTGTCCAACGATCTCCTCATAATTAACCCCTTTACCGGTCATTTTTCTGTAACAAAATGTAAACTGGATGCAATAATACATCGTTAAGGGGTTAACTGGAAAAAATTGTGCAGCTGGCTTCTTCCTTATGACAGCCTCAATCGCCAGGTTCTATTCAAAAGGCTAGAGTAATCTTTTGACATCACTGCTGCCGCTCTCATTTGGTCCAAATAATACACTGGCCTTGGTTTGACATTCAGTAACAAACTCACTTCTGGTTCTACTGAAGCAAAGATTAGTATTTTACTTTTCATGAAATGCATTTAACATAATCAACATATATAAACTTTGAGAAATGAACCAACGTGATTTCATAACGGTCAACTAACAGCAAACCAGGAAACAAACTTAAAAGAGAAAACATTGGGCAAAGCATCTACTTGAAAGTGATAAATAATAATTAGAAATTCTTTGGAAGCTAAATACAAATAATTGGCCGAAAAGCAAAATGGTTTTCTAATCGCATCTGTACTGAGCCACAGTCAAAATGATCTGTGAATTTGCACAAAACTATAATGAACATTTTCAGGACGTTGAACTGAAGATGAGGCAGCAGGACAGCTAAAGATCAATTAACCACTTCGCCGCCAGAGACCAAAATAATCCTGACGCCACATGCAAATATCATGAAATTTTATAATTTAATTTTATAATAAATTATAATATAATATATATATATATAGTATATATAATATAATATATTGTATAATATAATATATTGTATAATATAATATAATATAATATATATATATATAATATAATATAATATAATAATTTTATAATTTTATAATTTAATTTTTTATTTTGTTTACTGGCCTGAAAGTTTGTAGATACTATAAAACTAATAACCTAACCCTAACCCTTCTGCTAAGAAAAGGGATAGAGATGTGGCAGTTCACCATTGGCTGCCTCCACTGCAAGCGCTGGGGATAGAATTTTCGTCCCCCCCCCATTTCAAACAAAATTACGTCTAAAATTGTCCCAAAAGTTATCTACAGGCCAACCTTCTTTATTGTTCACACCAAGGATTAATAATTCCTTACGCTGGGGATTGCCAAGAGCCAATAGGAAAATGCCGGAAAATTCCGGCGCTATGGCGTGAGCAATTTTCCCCGTACGCCGGATTTTTCCGGCACAATGGCGGTTAAGCGGTTAATTATTGAACAATGGGAGAAAAAGAAAGCTCAATTTCAAGCCTGATTCAAAACATTAAGAGTATTTGCAGCTACACCAAAATACAAAAAGAAAGAATCAGCTAAAAACACATTACAACTTATCAAAGGATAAACATTTGATACATCCTGTCATAAGTAAGTAAGTAAGTAAGTAAGTAAGTAAAGTCAAGATTAGTGTGGTGACTAGTCGAAAAACTGTGTGAACACATTACATAACTAAATAACTAGTTCTGAGTAGCCATGATTTGAGACATATAATTCATTCATGTCATATAATTCCTGCTCTGGGGATGACCATATCGTGAATAAAGCTCATTCTGTTCTTTTTGTCCTGCTATATTGTCACTCCAGTCCACTGTTTGATTTTATCGATCCAATACATTCACCTCTGCGTATGTCATGCCACAAGATCCATCAATGCCACTGGCACTTTGCCTGTATAAGGTCTTCCTTAAAGAATATCTATTTCTTTTGATTTCATTTTTTCTCAAATACATGCACAGGACCCCATCAATAACTAACTGATCTCCAGATTTGAATACTGGTCCATAAAGTTTTATACTTTAATCAGTATTCCAAACTCCTCTTCCTACTTATAAATCAGATACTTTACACACACACACACACATCATCATCATCCTTGGAAGATATGTGTATTTTGCTTTTGGACTTGAACACTTCTAAGAAATCTGCCAACTGTATTATGACCTCAGATATGGCTTAACCCTTTCACTCTTGTGATCCCTGTAACCAATACTTATAAAGTCTAAATATCGGCCATACAGAGCGAAAGGGTTAAAACACACCCATTCAGTTGTGCTCTTAACAATCAATATCAGAAATCTGACAATGGACATGATTCTGACTAACAATTTAGCATTAACCCTTTTCCTGTTTGCCCGGTGAATACTCATCCATTTTACATTATGTTACAAATAAATGAATGGGTAAAGGGTTAAAGTGACCAGTGACTGAAGTGCGTTATTATTATTTTATTATGAAAATATGGCAATTTACTGATTGAATCGTCTTTATTTTTGCTTATTGAAACGGTTGAAATTAAAAGCTTTACGTGTTTTATGTAATGGAGAACTCCTCTGTTTACACTCAACTTCCTAACAGTCATTCATTTTGTTGTTGCACGTCATATGCAAATCTGTACAATGCATTTCCCCTGAGACACTATGACTCTCTCTCTCTCTCTCTCTCTCTCTCTCTCTCTCTCTCTCTCTCTCTCTCTCTCTCTCTCTCTCTCTCTCTCTCTCTCTCTTGCACTATGTCTTATAATGCCCAGGTTCTTATTCAACAACAGTTCATAAAGAACCATACCATAGCCAATTAAAATTCAACACTCCACAAGCCTCACCTATGCCAAATCAGCATGCTACAGAGTCACTATTGTGTTGACAACACATGACTCAATGTGAACATTTCAATTCAATTTAATATTGAGGAAACAGGCCTACCATCCATGCACCAGCATCTAAATCAATCATAATGTAATGTAATGGAAATATTTGTATAGCACGTTGTCTGAAGTGCTCTCACAGCAATTACTGCATATTGATGAAGCACTGAATTTTAAGCTGTTTCTAAAAGAAGACCATGGCATAGAAAAAAAGACCATGGCATAGAATTATATTTCAGCTGGTAATCTGTCTGTCTTCTACAACTAAGCTTAAGGTGGTCAGTAACACAACGGCTGAATATTTGGTGACTGCTAGTACCACCCGACGACTTCTGGCCTCAGAAGTACAAGATAAGAAATTCGTCGCCAAAAATATAAAACCATCTTATTCACCAAAAAATTTCAATCAAACTTCCAGTACACACACACACACACACACACACACACACAAACACACACGGAGAGAGAGCAAGAGTGTTCTTGAATCACGCACTTTCAGTTCTCCAAAGCCGACAAATTCGTAGTGAAAGTGTGCACATTCTGCCAGCTTTGGAAACCTTGTCTCGCCATCCTGCAGAGGGGTCAGTTTCTTCAGATTTATGGACGACCTCCGGTTTTCATCTTCCGGTCCAACATAATCTGGGATGGTGACAATAGCACGCTGAAAGATACAAAGATCACATATTAAAATCTAAAACTCAAATCACAGAAAAAAACAAAGAAGGTCTACAGCTATTAAATCAGCGATTCCAAAACTTTTTTGATCCATAGTTCCCTTGCCAAGTCCAGATTTTCCCAAGGCTCCCATGTCAAATTTTAACATGTGCAGTTTGTGCACTTTGCGAAATGCCACTTTCCGGGTAATAACTGGTACCAAAAGATCCACAAGGCTTGATAAACAAAATTGGAAAACTATGATTAATTTGTAATAATTAACGGCTCCCCAGGGAGCCACGGTTCACATTTTGGAAACCACTGTATTAAATCAAAAGTAGGAAAAATCAATATTCAAAATTCCTGACTTAACCCAAGAAATCTGTCATTTCCAACAATTTAGCAAATATGTTATTCTTGCTTCAAAACAGAGGCGGCCCCACAGGGGGCGCCCCGGAAGTCCATGCCCCTTATTGAATGCCCGGCTCCCAGCTGTTCCCCATACTTTAGTGCACTCATTCTAAGCAATTAGACTAGTCCATGATTATGAAAAATAGTTGGCCCCCATGCTTAGAAGTTGCTACCCCAATGCTTACCCCCACTTGCCAAATCCTGGAACTGCCACTGCTTTGTAAGGCAAGTTCAGCCACAAGAAAATTAGTCATTGGATGATAAATTCAACCAAATCAATCAATCAATCAATCAATCTGCTATTATAGTACCATCATAATGCCTAGGACATAGTCCTTGGTGAACCAAAACTTAAGCAGCATATGCCTAATGACTTCCTTGAAGAAGCTCAAATAATCAGAATATACCCAAAACCCTAATCAATAATTTAATAAACTAACACTCTAATGGAAAAATACTAAAACACAGTAGTTCTGTTCAAATACGAGTACACAGTTTAGGCTGAGGTCATTACAAGGTCAAATGACATAACATGAACATGTGCAAATATTCTTGTTGAACACTGCCAATAAAATGCAAGTACTTGTACTGGCTGACATTTTAAGAATGTATACCAGGATGGGTACTTAGAGATCATTAATGTCAAGTATTTGACCCATTAACATGGTAACAGCCATCATACAAATAGATAATTGGTGCTGTAGAAAAGAATGTGATTCAGGCCACTAGCCACTGACTGAAGTTCCACAGACAGAAGGCAACAATTTATGCTGACACCCCCCCAATCGGCTGGTTGGCAAAATATGCAGAGAACACCATAAATTAACACAACCACAGAACATACTGAGAGAAAGTGAACAAGAACACATTGGACATGTTCAATGAGAACAGTTTAATTACCTAAACACTGAAAACTCACACAATTTCAATAATAGAATGCTTTAAACATGGAAATATAACAGTAAAACTTAACTTAATAATTCAGGCAGTTTATCTTTGACATAAAAAGATGGCCAATCATGACATTCAGGCTGTAAAACTCCTTGCTATCATCCTCCATAAAATACTTTGCTGCGACTGCCTGCCTGGATCTACAACCTTGACCACCACGGACTACGGATTACGGACTATGGATTTCACCCAGATTGAGAATTCGTGAATAAGCTGGTGCACTGCGCCAAGCTTTCAGGCAGCGCTATAGAAATTCCGTTTTACTTACTTATTTAATAAAACACACATCCCAAGTAGTCTTTCATATAGTTCAGAAAAGTTTTGACAAATTAAATAGAAGACATGTTAAGCTTTCACAAAGGCAGATTATCATAAGCAAAATAACTTGAACACAGTCAAATGTTACAGCTCCTAACATCACTGATTTTAGAGTCACATGTCACTGCTCTAAATGTCACTGCTATTAAAGTCACTGTTCTAAATTCCACACGTCTTAAAGTCAATGCTCTAAATACCACACCTCTTAAAGTCACTGCTCTAAAACACCACACCTCCTTAGGTCACTGCTCTAAAACACCACACCTCCTTAGGTCACTGCTCTAAACACCACACCTCTTTCGGTCACTGCTCTAAACACCACAGCTTTCAATGCCACTGTTCTTAGCATTGCTGCTCTTAAAGTTGCTAGAATACAACCGGGCATAATGTCCGGAAAGAGGAAGTGAAGTCGACCAAACTGCAGTTGGAAAGATGACATAGAAGAGTGGACTGGGACGAAACTAACATCAACCATGCGAGCAATGTTCAGAAGATAGAGACAACTGGAATCATCTCATAGATTCTGCCACCTCAGCTTCAGACAATGAAAGAAAGAGGACCCTATGATGATGATGATGATGATGATGATGATGATGATGATGATGATGATACCGATGATGGTGGTGGTGGTGGTGATGATGACAATCAATAGGTTTATTTTGGTCCGGTTAACATGGATGCCTTTTGGTAGCCTTGAAGACCATGCCAGACCCAGAAAACAATAGCATGGCAAGTGAATTATGAGCAGTTGAAGGCACCAGTCAAAAGAGTGAATACCAGACTTCAATAGTTTAGTCATTTTCCTGAACATCAAGCCATGGGAGTAGCAGTAGGATTCTTGCCATGCAATCCGAGGGTAGCAGGTTCAAATCTGACCCTAGTCACTGCAGAGCAAAAGTGGGAGCGTTGTTCATCCCTGAAGAAGGAAATGGCAAACAACCACCCTCACTCATAACCATTAACCACCTCATTCATCCCATCCCCTGGAGGCAAAAGTCAATGGAACCAGCCGTAGACCAGACAATTAATTCATCATCTTTATATACATTCATACACAGTGTACACATACTACACATATGGTTAAAAATCCTATAACTGGCAGCCAATACACCAAAAAGATTGACCCCCCCCCCCCGTAATATTTCTTACAAATTGGACATTGTTACGGTTCATAAGCCCCTCCCAGTAAATATGCCATCAAAATGCAATTATCATACTGGGAATTACTTAAACACAATATACCGGTAAATGTCTTCAGCTTAACATCATAAAATGTTAAATGCCTACTATTATACTGACTGAATGAGTTTGTCAGCTCTCCTATCACCTAAATCTTTGGCAGTACAGTCAAATAAGGCATTAACGTACACCACTAAAAAGGACATTCACAGAAACAAAATCAACTACACACACACACACACGCACGCACGCGCGCTCTCACACATCCCGTTAATTGATGAACTTGTTACTAAGATCTCCAATTGCACGTCTTTACTTTCAAAACTCTCAAACATGAGCATATGGCAATTAGCAAAGACTGAAAATATATACTTAAACCAATCAAACACACAGATACAAACACACACAAGCAGCCAGGTGCACAGAGCAAATCAGTAGGATGAAGATCTACAAATATTACAAGACATCATGTGACCAAAACATGTGACCAAGCTTGTCATCTTGCCAAGATCAGCTCATGGACTAACCACATCTCATAATAGGCTTAAACATAACTCATAAGCGAATACACGCTTGTCATAATCCTACTTAGAACTCCACACAACGTAAAGTAACTTGATAATCTACGATCAACACTGACCATGTACCAAAACTGCCTATTGACTCATAAATATCAGCTGACACTGGAATAAACTAGGCAAATGCGGGACCATCATGTATGTCTGTCATAACATTTTAATACTAATTATGAGCAAAGCCCAGATCCCAGATGTTAAACGTCACCTAGAATAACTCCGCCTAACGTTAACCTTGAAGCGTTCCTAATGAGAGATTACAGCATCAATTACCTTGGCGTAGAACTGACTGGCTCCTGTCTCGTAGGTCATCGTTCCCGAATGCGTCAGCTTTACATTCACCGTTGACGAGTAAGAAGTTGTTCTGAAAGAACAAATAAATAGAAAGATTTTTCACAGAGAAATTTTTGAAATTTCTTTTTAAATTCTAATCTTCACAATTCTAAGCAAAACTTGTTCAAAACATGCATAAATTTGTGTACCAGTAATGCTGCATACCAGCAAAACACAAACGTCTATAAAACACCATCCTATTTTGACAAGTACATTAAAAACCACTTGATAAAAAAACTGAGTCAACCTATTTTTTTAGGTTCATTTCATGTGAATATATTCAGTCAACGAGGCTTTGAATTTCTAACAACATACCAAAGTGTAACCAATCGTCACTTGTGGCCCAAGCTTAGTTATGCCAAATTGTGCAGCTCAAAAGACAAAAACATAAAATATTTCTGGCAGTTGTTCAAACTTGGCTTTTTAATGGGCTCTTAACTGCAAAAATGTTAAACATAGCCTGGACAATACATTGGATTTGATCCCAAATTATAAATTATCTTTTCAACAAGCTCCAAATTGTTAAATTCACAGCATATCTATCAAGTGTGCAGCCACTGTGCTGGGCACTGGGTAAGAAAGAACTACTGTACAATCGTAAATCACTTCAAGCAAACCACACTGTATGACCTTGAGCCAACATAGCTGGTTCTCTAGGAATGACACTAAGTGATGTAGTGAAGAAACATGTCAGATAAGATTTGCTGCATAATCACAAACAGACTGAAGATGATGTAGATGTTGGAGAAGTAGGAAGTAAAAAATGCTAATACACTAAACAATACAGAAGATAATGATAATCTTCTTTTACATCCTGTGCCTTTCATTGTTACATCTCCACGACCATGGATTTCCACTAATCTCTGTTTCCGGCTTTCTTTATCAGTTCAATGTTGTCTTTAGTTCTTGTTGCTTCTCTTAGGCTGTCTGTATATCTTATTCTTTGTCTTCCTCTTGCTTTTTTCCCCTTTATTTTTCCCGTTAAAACTAGATTTTCCAATCCGTCTTTCCTTACTAGATGTCCGATGATGATAATACTGAAGCGCAAATGTTCGATTTTTACAGCACTTAGATAATAATGCTCCAATCATCGAACCAAAGTGCTACGCTAATCGTATTGATGCTAATTCCAAGACCGTGTACATATGAATGCCAGATATGCAACCTCTAAAGCCAGGAAGCAACTTGAGTCCGGACATAAACCGAATCGAGGACTTTAACTGAGATTCAGAGCAAATGCTCTATTGAATGATCTGTTGGGAGAAGCATGAACAGGCTGGGCAGAAATCTTGAAGGATATTGGAAAATGGACAGCTTGAATCATTTAACCACCACATACTTTGGACCTATATGCAGTGGCGTAGCAATATGCTCGGGGGCCCTTGGCGAAAAACGGGCATGGGGCCTTTCCAGAGACGATGTACTTTACAACTTTGTAAAAAATGTTTTTGCTCAGGTCGGGGGCCCTTTGCAGATCAGGGGGCTTGGCATTTGGCCAGGTCGTCCATATGGCTGCTATGCCTCTGTCTATATGCAATGGGTACTGAGCATGCTTAATTCCAGTAGTTTAAAGGTTATAAGAATGGTGTGGAGTCTATATACACAAATTCTGACCAAGCCAGTTGTAAGTTCAACCAGAGGAAAGCAACAAATCAGATAAAAATTGCATACCAGAGAGAACAATAAAAAATATAGCAAGTCAAAACAATTTTTGTAGAAGAAATAGCATGAAGAGAGAGATCATTTTTATCAGAAGATGATCAATTGAGAATTGTGCAGAATCACAGAGGATATTGTTCCCTGTACATATTTCACTTGCAATATTGTTGCCATAGGATCAGTATTGATAAGATAAAGTAGCAAAAGCATAACACTAACAATGGTACCATCGGACCATGTAAAATGTTTATGTTTATGTCCAGGACAATTTATATACCGCTGTAACATAGTTAAATACCAAAATCAAAAGCCCCTTAACTCTTAGGCAGCCTATGCGGTCGATATCGACCGCACAAGAAATCGCACCCATTTCTATATGTAGACCGCTATATTTAGGATTTATGGCTATTCTAACGGAAAGCCAACATAATTTTGCTTCTAAAACGTGCGAAAAAACGTTTATTTCATGAGTTTGACTGCGAAAATATGTCGATTCGTAGGCGAGATTTGCGGTCCTTCTGGCATTTAAACTTTGAATGCCCTTCTATACACAGGGGCAGATGTTTTATTCAACTAAAGAAGGTTTAGAAGCGATTGAAAATGGTAAGTTTGATGACATGGGTATTTCCAGGTCCGATGACAACGAAACCGAACAAATTCTGCTGGAAAGTATAAAAAACCAAGTTTTTGAACTTTTGTGACATGTGTCAAATATATGTATGTCATAATTGCTTCAACATCTTTCACACAAGATCCTTTCTAAACTAAAATATCACATTTTACATAATTTTTAATGTCAATTACATAGGCAGTGACATTTTGCGGGCAGCCCGCAAAATAGCAGCATGTCTTGTTGCTGACAAAATCTTTTAGGAGCATGTGTGACAAGTGCCAAGTGCCAAAATACATATGTCATAATTTCTTTGTGACCTTTCACACTAAATTCTCTGTAAACTAAAATATGACATTTTTACATCTATATATAAATTTTTAAATGTCTATTATATATGTGTGCATATTTCAGATAGCTTACTTACACTGTCTTGTTGCTTACACAATTTTTAATGAACTTCAAAGTCCAATTTTAATTTTTAATGTTTTTTTATTTTTATATCTTCTCATGAAATATGAAGAATGTCATTGCAAATGTTATATTTTTCTTTTCATATTCTTGTAGATAATCAAAAGCCCTTTCAATTGATATATACATTGTCAATATTGTTATGATATTCAAATTAAAACATTTTGGGAAACTGTGAAGGGGTAAATTCTCTAAAAACAACATGGCTGTCTAAGAGTTAACAACGCTGATATGTCAATGAGGGTCCGAAGGTGACGATGTTAAAAATCCGCTCGAATGATGGAAAGATCTCGCTGTCGCGTAAATCTGGTGCTAAGTCTTTAGAAGCGGTCCTTCACAAGAAAATTGTAGCCACATTGACAGGTCAACAAGGAACTGAAGATGATGTTGATGGGCCACAGGTAACGTTGAAAATAACGTTGAACATGACATTATGCATACAGTCAACAGTAAATTTGCTAATAACTGAACAGTCAGTTGCAACCAATTCTTTCTGGAAAAGGACTGCATTTTTTAACATAAAGTCAGCTCAAAGATGACAGGTGCTACCGCTGCTGCATTTCATCAGCAAATTGGCGACATGTGTTCTCAGGAGGCATTCAAAATGTAACTCAGGCCCAATGCCAATGGGTCATGTATCAGACCACTGGTTTCAACATCAAAACCACAATATAATGACACACAGTGTGCATAGCACATAAATGAGCTATACTCATACTGCTTAGTTAAAAACATCCTGAATAGAAATTAAAATATACAGTAGAACTTCGATATAACAGTATACTCAGTTATAACGTACGACAATGTACTGTCCCATTTGATGTGCTACCACAATAGATGATATTGGATAAAACATATCTCAGACATAGTGCACTAAATTTTCATCATCATCATCATCATCATCATAATTGCTCTCTGCCAACTCATTAGTGGCAATAGCCAGTCAGAAAACATTTTCAGGCCTTTTTGTCCAATGTTAGTTTTCTTCCTTCTACAATTGCCAGTTGTATTTCTTTCACTGCAGCTTCCTTTTTTTACCTTCCTTGTATGTGTAGAGTGCTTTTTTGGGAAGTCTCGGCCCTCCATCCTGTTAACATGTCCAGACCATGTTAGCCTCCTTTTTCTGAGTTAATCCATTATGGTATTCTTTAGCCCAATCCACTGCCATATACCTTCATTTCTAAGTTTTTGAAGTCTGTTAATTTCAAGAATTCTTCTTAGGCAGCTCATTTCTGCAACGAGTAGCATTTATTCATCTTCTCCTTTTGTGACTCAGGTTTCAGATCCATATAGTATTTGAGGAATGACAACGGTATTGTAGATTTGGATTTTGGTGCTTATTTTGATTTCTTTAGAGTTCCAGATGTGTTGCAGTTTTCCCATTGTTTGTATAGTCCTTATGCTATTTTCTATTTGATGTCTTCTTGGTGGCTTCCATTGCTTGTTATTTGTCTTCCTACATAAGTAAAGCTTTTGACCTGTTCAATTTCTGCACTTCCTAGAGTTAATTGCATCTTCTCCTGTTTTGCTGACCACCATGGTTTTCGTTTTTGCTGTGTTTATCATAAAGCCGAATCTTTCGCTAATTATATTGACTTTGTCTGTCAGTTTTTGTAGGTCTTTCCTGGACTCTGAAAGCAATGTGACGTCATCTGCAAACTTTAGATTAGAAATATTTTCTCCATAGCACTTTACACCAATGTTTAAGTCTTTGGTTGCTATTTTGTATATGGTTTCAAGAATTATGACAAACAGCATTGGTGAAAGAATACATCCCTGTCTTGTTCCTACTTCTGTCTTGAACCATTCTGTTAGGTCATGTTCCACCCTCACTGCATTTTCTGCTTTTCTATAAACCGTTTGGATTCGGTTCATTAAATTTTCTTCAATTCTTGTCTGAAACTAGCAACAACTTTGTCCATTTGCCTTATCAGAAATACAGTATACCCTAGTCCTAAGCAGCACCATCTGATCATACAGTCAGTTTTTTAAAAGTAAAAACCTACAATATTTGCAAGAAATATCAAAGATCGAATCATTAATTTCTACTTTGCAAGAGCGGACGCCATCTTTGTCTCGGGTCTAAAAGAGTTGAACGCTCATCAAAGGAAGAAGTCGAAGAAGATGATCGTAGCGTGCTCCGCCCGAACTACAACACAAACTCAAAGGAGTAAATTCCAATTTTTCCACTAAAGTATTCAATTTCAAGTTACTTTTGGCTCTCAATAATAATGACACAATATTTTCAAACTGAAGTTAGTCTCAACTCTGCTCTGCGTCAAATAAGTAGAGTAAATATAAGTAGAGTAAAGCTCCGTTGTACAGTACAAGTCTAGTTCACCTATGAATGAGTACTAGTACTTCCCCAGCAAAACAGGCTTGTCTGCTACAATGCTCAAGAAAGATTAGAAATAATAAGAAAGGGACAACATAAATGTATTGGTCAGGTCTGGAGCGGACAAGTTTATCAGATTGATTCTTGAAGGGACCAAAGGCTAAGGGATGACCAAGAATCATGTTGTTTGACTGGATGATGAATGACTACAACACAGACATGGATATGGGTTGGGTCCATGCATGGGTTGGATTGGACTAGGTCAGAAATGTTCATGTCTATGGTTGATTGGGTTGGTTTAGCCACATAACTTATTCTACTGATTTTAAATTTCTACGAGATTGTAATGTATTACAGTGGGTTGGGTTGGAAAAAGCAGAGAAGAGGGTCCAATAACAAAGCTACTAAAGAACCAGCACAAGGGAGAGATCTTGATGAAGAAGGTCAAGAACATTATAACAAAGGTACACTCGGTATGTATCTTTTGGCTGACAACTACTAAGGAAGGGAGTAGAAGCCTAAACATATACAGACTCTAATCATCTGTTATTTTGGTTTCTTCAACATTTGCAACTATCAGTATTGAGCACATAACAGGAGAATTTATTCATTAATGGGTTTGTTGCCTCACAATGGTTTCATGGAGATGTATAAAAAATTGTTTAAAAAGTTGTTGCTGCAACTGGAGCTGGAGAGGTTACTCATACCTAACTCCAATACCACGACATCAAATACTTTAGGCTTAAGGTACAGCATTCAACTGCAAACTCATGCTTGCATTGAGATCCTATTAAACAAGAGTGAATAAACTACAAAGAAGAATGTCCAGGAACTGAGAAATGCAGTGAGGACAGAAAAGGATGGCACATCAAAGTCCATAATGCTACACAAAGTCGAAGGCAAGACAGACAGACAGAGAGAGCCAGACAGAGAAAGACAGAGACAGAGAGGCAGACAGAGAGAGAGAAAGAGAGAGAGAGAGAGAGAGAGAGAGAGAGAGAGAGAGAGAGAGAGACTGGCAGACAGACAGACAGACAGAGAGGGGCAGTAGGATATATCCAAATAATATTTATAACTATATAGTTCACCCCTTAATGTCACACACACACACACACACACACACACACACACAGGTCCATCTCTAGGGTACAGAAAATATTTGCCAACAAAGGCAACATTGACACAACAGTCAACCTCTTTGCAATGCACTGTTAAATTCTCATACATTAATAAGCAGAACCTGAGTCCAACTTTAATACCAACAGTACAGCAACTATAGTCCAACTGTTAAGCTGTGTTGATATGTCCACATACACTGCAATTGAAAGTCAAAGAATATCAGATGCTTAAGAAAACAATAGCATCTGTCATATATATATATATATATATATATATATATATATATATATATATATATATATATATATATATATATATAACTGCAACTGCATCAGTCTTCCTATGATTTCAACTATAAATCAGTTTCTGTGGCTACAACTAGGATGCAGTTACTAACTGATTATATTATCAACTATTACATTGTAGATAAGATACTAAGTAGATAATGGTGGTAGGGTAAATATCACATCTCAGGGCAATTGTGAGTAAGAAAGTGAACTCCATGTAAGCAGTTGTACAAACACGAGTGCACAATGTATACTGTATAGGCCCCATAGACTAAATAATAAAAGTCCAGGTTTAAGTCATTCAGTTGCACTTTTGGTCAACAGGCTGATCTGCCACTCTATCCTGTTCAAGGGGCCCAAAAACAGTCAAAGTCACACAATTAAGTGTCTGCACTGCTGTTCAAAGTCTGGTCAGTAAAATTTAAAGGGTTCAAACAGGAAACTGCTCATACACATCTGCCGTTGCTGACTATAATGAAAGGCATCAACTATTACCACTAATGCACTAGGCAGCCAGACCATATGAGCCCAAACAACCACACAAACAAACGCATACAAAGACACACACACACACACACACAGCAGACATCCTCATGACCCAGATACCACAGATCACCTACAATGATGATATCCAACCACTGACCACCATCACACATCTGGTCAGGATAGTGGTAAAGCAAACCAGATCAAGTGCCACTGACATCTCCAGTATTATACCCAGTTCAGGTCTACTTCCTACCATCCAATGGCATATTAACCACAGTAATAGCTAAGAATTTTGCACAGAAAAACCACCATCTTCTTCTTCACGTGCCATGTATTGCTACGTCAGTGACCATGGATTTCCACACATCTCTGTTTCTGGCTTTCCTCATCAGTTC
Organism: Metaphire vulgaris; assembly: GCA_018105865.1. Lineage (NCBI taxonomy): Eukaryota > Metazoa > Annelida > Clitellata > Crassiclitellata > Megascolecidae > Metaphire > Metaphire vulgaris. The sequence goes on from CM030838.1 coordinate 2,445,822, forward strand.
AATGTTGTCTTTAAAACGCCATACAAAACCTAAACAGGCCTGTTTACAAATGGGGGTCATTCCACGTCAAATCAACACGCTTTTGAATAAAATCGGACGTCACCGTCTCAGATTTTGACGAAAATTGGCACAATTGTTCATCTCAATGAGTAATGTTGAAAACCATAATATTAAAGTTTTGGGTCAACCCATGTCCAAACTATGGGTCATGAAACTTTGGTCGACAAGATAACTCGCGACACTAAAACTGTAATATCTCCACTTCTATGATAGATAGAGACATGATCTTTTGCACCAAACTTTAGCTTTTTGAAAGCCCTATCTGGGCCAATCAACAGGTACACCAAGAGTTTGAAAACCAAAAGAACAGAAGCAGTCGTACCACATAATTTGACATTTCACCAATACATATGCAACAATATTTATGATTTTATTTGTGGATAAGTCTTACATTGTGAGGAATAAATGGTGAAAATTTCAGAGTGGGCACTCTTATAGTTTTTATGCAATGATTAAAAGAATATTCACAAATGCAAAATCGCAATTAAAACATTCCTGTTAAACATTGCATTCACTAAGTGATTGAGCTAATTTAGTGTGCCAGTTACATCTGACACTTAGGCAAATCTGTGACAGTTTACCTTACATTTAAAAGTATTTTTATTGAAGTATTCAGTATAATAAGCTGTACTTAATACAGTACTTTGCAAAATATCACGAATACATAACAGAACAGCAGAAGATGGATCTCAACAGCATAGCACAGTTCAGGAAAACTCAGGGATTGAGAGAGCTCAGTGCAGGTGCAATCACATCTCAGCCATCACTCAGACTTTAAATTAGTTACAAGGTCTGTACACAGTACAGAAAGATGATCACAGCACTGTTTGCATAGTCTTTTAAATTGAGATACGCCGTCATTTCACTGCTTGAAGCCATTGCTGGCAGTCTAACGATTTCACTGGTGTTCATAGGCTCTCAAATACAATAGACAAACTTATTTAGACAGAAAAATCAGCTAATCAGTCCAACTTATGATGCTTTTACATCAGTATCAGCATGTGTTAAAGATAGCAGGCACAAATATTAGGCAATTTCACATTCATTTTTCTTCTAACACTTGATCTTAAGGATTCTTGTTCAGAACTGCAGTCAGGATTAAACTGGAGAAATACTGGACCAATATATACAGACTGGTATTTTAATAATAGCATGAAACTTTGTGTCTGCTAGACAGCTATTCTATGTATTCTAAAGTAAAAACTAATGAAATACCTATGTTCTAAGTTACTTGTTCTACATGAAATTACTGTATCAAACTAAGTTACCTAATACTGATTTAAGCCCTTGCAAACAGAATAACAACCTTCAAACACAAGAACAAAGATATGAACACAGAAAATAAAGCACAAAACAAGAGTAAAGTCAAGTAAATAAAGTACCTTGAATAGATTTATATTCTTCATGCTTTTTGTTAACTGTGCTATGATGTTGAGCTCCATCTTCTGCTGTTCTGTTATGTATTCGTGATATTTTGCAAAGTACCGTATTAAGTACAGCTTATTATACTGAATACTTCAATAAAAATACTTTTAAATGTAAGGTAAACTGTCACAGATTTGCCTAAGTGTCAGATGTAACTGGCACACTAAATTAGCTCAATCACTTAGTGAATGCAATGTTTAACAGGAATGTTTTAATTGCGATTTTGCATTGGGGCGAATATTCTTTTAATCATTGCATAAAAACTATAAGAGTGCCCACTCTGAAATTTTCACCATTTATTCCTCACAATGTAAGACTTAACCACAAATAAAATCATAAATATTGTTGCATACGTATTGGTCGAAATGTCAAATTATGTGGTACGACTGCTTCTGTTCTTTTGGTTTTCAAACTCTTGGTGTACCTGTTGATTGGCCCAGATAGGGCTTTCAAAAAGCTAAAGTTTGGTGAAAAGATCATGTCTCTAGCTATCATAGAAGTGGAGATATTACAGTTTTAGTGTCGCGAGTTGGCGCCGGTCGACCAAAGTTTCATGACCCATAGTTTGGACGTGGGTTGACCCAAAACTTTAATATTATGGTTTTCAACATTACTCATGGGGATGAACAATTGTGCCAATTTTCATCAAAATCTGAGACGGTGACGTCCGATGACTGTGTTGATTTGATGCGGAATGACCCATGGGCTGAGAGACGGCTTCAAAGAAACTAATTCACATAAACCAACAACACTAATTACAACCAGTTGTGTGTTAAAGATAACAGTTAGAATACCTCTGACTGAAGAGCTGCAGGCTGGTAGCTAGCTAGCTAGCCATACATGCCTAAAAGTCCAAAATCCTTCAAATAACCGATTTCTTCCATAAAGAAACATTAATGTTCAGACATCGTGTGTACAATACTGTGTATTTTCATGCAGAACTATTTATTTCCCTGTCACTTTGCAGATATCACATTTGGACTTATTTGGAAGTTTTATTTCAGTTTTTTTCTCAAGACTTGTAGCAGGACAACCCAATCACAAAATAGCTCTTATACGGTAATCGTCCATATAGATAGAAACAATACAGATTACTGATGATTTAATATGCATATGACAGTAAAACTTACTAATCACAACAGCATGCAACTGACGTCTGTCACTCATGTGTAAATGATTAGTCCTGTGGATAAATGAAATTCCTTGGTTCAATTATGAATAATTATTACAATGGTGTTTTCAATTATAGGCATAAGGATATCCAGACTAGAGGCAAGACAGAAGACTATGGAGAAGACCGGTCTGCCGAGAGGGGTGGGGTGGGGTGGGGAATGCCCTGGGCCAGTGGCGGTTCCACATAGAGGGCCCGGGGGGGCCCTGTGCTCCCTTATTGAATGCCTGCCCCTCCAATGGCCTCTGCTGGGACCCTATAGTTACTATTACATACCTAGCAACAAATAGTTGTCCCCTGCTTAGAAGTTCCCACCCCAACGGCCCCCCACTTGCCAAATCCTGGAGTCGCCACTTCCCTGGTCTGTAGGGGGTCCTGAGCAATTCACAATCAATATATATATATATATATCTCATGCAATATTATTTGTCATTGAAATCACTTTTGATGCAGACTAGGGGTCTGAGCTCGTTGCATACGTCTAGAAAAGGCTGAGAAACAAAAAAGTCTTCAATTTTCACACTTGTAATGCATTCCTGGTATATCTCTAAAAGGCTGAAATTTCTAGGGGCCAGTGATTGTGCTCTCTGCCCAAGAGCCTGGAATTTCTCTAGGTGGGCCTGGAAAAGACTAATATCTGGTAGACCTGATGAAGACCAGATTGCAATCAATGATGCCATTGGGCTGGTCCATAGCAACAGGCAAAGGTTGCATGTATATGTTTGTGTGTATATGTTTGTGTGTATGTGTGCGTGTGCATGTGTTTTTTATACAAAATTTAGCATTACTGATTCCATGGCCCTTTTTTCAAATTACCTAAAATTCATCTTTTCAAAGTTCAGAACCCTTCTGAGTGATTCTTCACAAGAGGTGCTATACAAATATTTCTGCTACGTTACATAAACTAAATCACCAAATATGCTATAATACAGAACAAAAATTTTAGCAGTTTCACTTTAAAAAATCCTTACTACTGACATCTAAACAGTCCCCACAAAAACTCAGCAATATGATCAAATAAATGAAGAGCTTCCCTCTGGTGCACTGATATTTATGTTTTATTCACTAATTAAATCATAGACATTAATACTTACTAGATATAGAGTCTATCTATGGTAAAAGCAGCAAAAAGTTGAAGCAAGTTTTCCACCATTTTATTAAACAGTCTATGGGTTAAATGGTTCCGGATGTCTTGTCTGGTCAATTGAAGTCATCTCAAAGAAAGTCTATTCTCCTCCCTAACTATAATAATTTCTAAAAACAAGCAAAAACACTTATAACAATTATTACACACTAAACACCAACTTGCTCTCATGTACACCTTCACAGAGCAAGGGCTCATTGAGTCAGCAGCACACCTGCTGAGCATGGCATTGTCACATGACAGAAGCAACCTACACAAGACATGGCATGTGTATTCTAATGACAAGTGCATGATTATACTGGTACTATGGAGGTCCAATGTTTAATGGAGGTTACATGCTTAATATAACCCTTGGTAGATCCATATTCAAGGATTTCATAAAATGAAAATTTAATCAATAGTGTAACCAAGCATTTTATTTTATGCAGAGTGCCTCGTAGATAAAATAAGACAATTGAATTTAAAAAGCAAATCTAAAAGGTATTTTGCATCAAAAAACACCAGGTACATTTGTCAATGATCCAGGTTTAAGACTGCTCTAAGACATGTATAATGAAAAATGTTTCATCAAAACTGCATACAATCATAATTAATCACACATTGGACTCTAAGCCATGGACATACTGGTCATATAGTGGCAGGCATGGGAAGTTACCAGAGCTCATTGAGGTTAACTAAACAACTGTATGGACCCCTAAGCCCTGTATAATGGGGAGAAACAACAACAGGAAAGGAAGGCCATGCAGAATATGGCTGGATGATATAACAGTAACTGACTGGGGCAAGAATCATCTCAACACAATAAGGCGACTGGCCAAGAACAGAGACCAATGGGATGAATGGTAAAGGAAACAACTGACACCTATAGGCACTGAGCCTATGGAGCTAAAGAAAAAGGTGTATACTCCATAGGCCAGCGTGGGCCCTTTGAAGAACAAAGGGTTAGTGACTTCAGTTTTACATGGCAACAGCTGAATGAGGGCAGTTTGCCTGTTAACACAGGATGTAGTCCTTAACAGCTGAGTCAAATGGGGGTGCTTGGGGGATTGGCAGATCAGCGCTAACCACTGCTCAGGGTTTAATCTAGGCCGTTCCAGGGGAAAATTGCCCTTTCCCCCACCGAAAATTTCAAATTCCTCCCGGAAATTTTGGCATACTACATCAACTAACAGCAGCCCCCTAGCAGAATTCCTCTCCCACTTTGTCAGTTCCCCAGAGTCCAGGAGTCTAGATTAAACACTGCCACTGCTCCACCTAACCACTGCTCCACATTGCACCCACGTAAAAGAAACCCTGTATAAATTACAGTCTTTGTAACTAGCCATAATAGCTTGTATAAAGAAATGTAACAAAACTGGACCACAGCTTAACAAATAAACAGTTTGAGAAGGAAGCCCGCAGCAGTGACAAATGGGCCCCTAATGTCCACCATGTCCAGGGTCCCATTTTGTAGCCCAGTATGCCACTGCTCCCAGCAGGCTACATTGGTACAGTGAAACCCGCTTAATTGCATAGGTGCCGTGCAAGCCTTGCTTATGCGATTAACTGGGCTATGCGAATAGCCGAATAGCCGGGATGTCTGATAATTAATTGTACGCACAAAACACTGGTTCGGGTTTTTATGTTGTCATGCGATTATGCGGGTTATGCAATTAAGCGGTATGCAATTAAGTGGGATCCACCGTATCTACTTAATGCTGCTGGGCATAATGGATGAGCATCATAACAAATAGATCACTGTCTTATGTCAAAGCAAAAGCCCCAATAATTCAAACCTAAATAAACAAATCACAAGACTGCAAAATTCTAATTTCTAATCAACATGTTTAGGTCCATTCAAAATGTTCGGATAATATTTGAACACTTTTATTTTCTCAATTATAGAGTCTAAAAACATAAAAGAAAACTGATACAATTTCCAGTTTAGAGCCGTGCTTATCTCTTGTTTTAATGCTGAAGACAATAATTATATTCACTTCCTGTAGTAACTTATTTTCCTTTTCACACTAAAGTGATCATATGGGCAGGAATATACCTCACCCTTCTCTCCCACACCTTTCTCCTGAATCTAATGCTTCACATCAATTACTGAAACTTCACTGAACCATTGTGATTAGTAACAATAATTATTGATGACTAAGTAGGTAAATAACAATCTCTCTGTAGTTATAACTAGAGAGATTGAGTAAGATGGATCCTCCTCCACTATAGCGCATGAATGGAACATTGCCCTACACTCCACTAGTGGTAAGTTGGCACAATGGGCCTCTGCTGTCCAAGCAATTCGATGACGATGACGACAACGACGATGATGTAGTTGTGACAGAACAAAACCAAACGTTTTGTGTTCATCTGACACTCAATAGTGTATGGTTTACTGTGCAACGTAATATCTTGTGAATTTGTTTACCGGTATTGTCGTGGAAGCTAAGCACACACAAATCAACATTGTCTCTGGCACTTTTTCATCAAACTCAAATCATTACTGTCCTGCCCTGCACGCGTCTCATTGCATTAGAAGTTTTGCAATTGTGTGCAGCTGCACTGTTGGGTATTTGTTTTAGTGGCCCTTCCAGGTGGACAGCTACGTTTATCAGCTTCATTGCCCATCATCATTAACAAGTCAACATACAAGTTAAACTTGACATGTTATTAGGACAATTACAATTCTACTCAATGCTCATAGACATGCGACTGCCTGTAATAAAAGTCTGATTCCTGAGAAATGAACACAGAAAGACACCTTATCCCATGGCCTACCACGAGACGATCAATGTGAAAACGTTAACTTACAAATTACACATATCATAGATCTCAGTTTCATAACTGTAATGACATTTCAAGCAATAAGGAATACAATTACAAAGCGTTACCCCAACACACTATCTAGTTTTCAAATCCGATAATATCAAGTAAGTAAGGTAAGTAAACACGAAATTTCTATAGCGCTCGCCGAAAGCTTGGCGCACTGCGCCAGCTTATTCACGAGCGTATAAATTTGAAGTTTTCTACTCAAAAGTACACCCAGTCTTCGGGTCACTGTTTAGAAATTCTAATTTTATTTCAAACAAATGAAAAATCTCTTCAAAGATTCGTAAAACAACCCGCAATATATTCGGCTCAATGAGCAAAAAATGTCTTCATAACACTAGTCTCAAATAGTAAATTACATTCACGATTAAATTAAAGCCTGAAATCTGACTGTTGTTTTACTGTCTGTACTATTCATGATTTAAGAAACGCCATATCTGGCGCTTCATAAATCGTGACCATTACAGACGGTAAAACAATAGCGGGCGACTGTGGCGACAGCTCACTCCTTGAAACTCACCTAACTTCGCGATCATTAAATAGAAAACAGAGATCCGATTTCAAATTCAATCGACTGGTAAGTTCATTTCGTCGTACTTCGAAGAGACTCGATTTCTATTTCTTTGATATTTTTAAAAATTACTTTACATAATATTAGGTCCTTCCCTATTTACGCAGACACACGAACAAAGACTAACAATATATGTACTCGGGTACTCAGTCACGTGATTTAGAGCAAGCGATTTTTAATCGTCGATGTGTGCCTGCAGCGCAAGGCTGCAATAGACTTGGCTAGAAGTCTCACAAAATATCTACGACGCAGTGATGATGATGACGATGACGACGACAACGATGATGATGATGACAACTGCGTTTATCGTGCTCAGTAGGATCTGTCCAGTTCATTGACGTAGCCACGGGGGACACGAGAAGGGCCCGCCCCCCCTATTCGGGTCGGAACCGGTCGTGAGATTCGTCCAAAACCACTGAGAGAAGTTAGGCCTACTATATCTGGGGTGTAGACTGTAGAGGTTAGTAAGAGATCGAGGAAAACGCGGCCCAGATAGTAGAGTTTAAAGCATTTGCGACGACGACCTTTTAATTTTGGCTCGTCAAGACATTTTGGCCGAAAATGTCGCAGTGATTCCTTCCATTCTAGAATCCTGACTACACCACTGGTCCAGTTTGTAGTCTAAATCACTGTGACTGACCATCAGTTCATTAGTAATTGATAATCGCATAAAAGAACTTTTCAATTGCTAAATCCAGTGTTTTATCCAGAGTACATAGGGGTTGTCCATTAATTACGTCAACAATTTAGGGGGAAAGGGTTTGAAAAAGTATGACAGTTGTTAAGGGGCTGTCCATTAATTATATCAACAATTTTGGGACAATTTTTGACCCCCTCCCCTTGTCAACAACTGTCAACTTTCACTTACCCCCCATAATTACGTCAAAAACTTTTGGACCCCCTCCCCCCAAGATCAATGACAGCTGGGTCCAAATAACAAGGTTATTATTTTTGCGGTGATGACCATTTTTACCAGTTTTCCCTTTTTTGCTCATCGAGTGTCAAAATGTGGTGGTGACGACCTTTTTGCCATGATTTTTTCCATTGTAATAAGTAGTGTTTCATGAAATTTCCTATTTTTTGATTACTTGTGAAAGGTGAAATTGTTGACGTCAACTTCTCTTGACCCCCCTCCCCTGTCAACAACTGTCAAACTTTTCAAACCCCTCCCCCCTAAATTGTTGACGTAATTAATGGACAGCCCCTGACAGGGGAGGGGGTCAAGAGATCCAATCAAGAACTGGGCCTTTGATCCCACAGGTGGTATAGAGACGTTTGAGAAGGATGTCGTGATCTACGGTGTCAAATGCCGCTGAAAAGTCCAGCAGACATAAGAGCGCAAGGCGGCCGTTCGAGACCGCTTCCACGATGTCATTGTAGATCCGGAGCACCACTGTCTCTGTGGAATGTCCCTTGCAATATGCCGACTGGTCCGTGGGCATATATAAGGCCATTCCTGATCAGATAGGCAACAAGCTGGTCGTTCACTGCCCGCTCCAACAATTTCGCAAGAAAAGGGAGGTTCGCAACTGGGCGAAAGTTGCCGGGCTCACTCGGGTCCAAACCCTGCCGCTTGATATGTGGCCTAACCTCTGCGCTCTTCCACCGTGCAGGGAATTCACTACCCAATCAACACAGTTTGTTGGCCCTATCATATGGCCAATGAATTTTTTTTGAGGGGCCAATGTCAATAATTGCTATTTTTCTGCAGTGGGCCCTCGAAGATTTTGCAAATTGGTCCTATAAAGGTCCTACATGTCGGGCCCTCAAAGGGCCCTCAGTTCATATCTGCAGTGGGCCCTCATAGATTTTGCAAATTGGCCCTATAAAGGCCCTGCATGTCGGGCCATCAAAGGGCCCTCAATTCATATCTGCAGTGGGCCCTCATAGATTTTGCAAATTGGTCCTATAAAGGCCCTACATGCCCGGCCATCAAAGGGCCCTCAGTTCGTATCTGTATCCGGCCTTCAATGGCCCTTCAATGGGCCAGCATATTATACTGCACCATCCTACCATATATAAACTCTCACACCCTTCACTTCTAAAACATAACATATTAATTTTTTTTAAATCGATGACAAACATAGCATACAACTTACAAAGCAAGATCGATGATCAATTGTGATAGTGTTTATTCTAGACCTTCTCTGGGAGGGGGAATTCCCCCCATCCAAAGTTTTATAATTTCCCCCCAAAAGTGTGAGGATGGGGGGCTTTTTTGGAGAGGGCAAAATGTAAGGATGATGACAATTTATTTGGTTGCCAGGGCATTTGAGAAGGGTAAATGAGAACTTGAGAAGGGTAAAGGATATTAGGAAGGATGGATGATCTTCTGTTTTGCTTGTCAAAGTTTTTGGAGACTCAGACCTCCCCCCCCCCAAACATTTCAAAATCCCCACAATATCAAGATGGCTAGAATAAACACTGATTCTGATACATGTATCAACATAATTGCTGTGACAATTTTTGAACAAAAATAATGCTAAAAAATAATGCTAACGGCACTTTCACATAAGTGGTACAACATTTTAACAGCCAATATCAATTATTGATCAGATCTGACAACAAAAATATATGAAAATTATTGATCGCCATCTACAGCCTCAACTGATTTACTAGTATAGATGTTATAAAAAATACAAGCCAAAAACGACAATGAAACCTCTTAAACAGATATTAAGTTTGCTTACTAATTGGTTACAACCATGGGCTGCTGGGCACCTGCAGAATTTTCACCAGGAGGAGCAAAACACAATGATCACGTTTATGCAACATAAATTTTTCCAGGAGGGGCAAAACATTTTAACACAATGGTCACAGTTAGTATTTTATCAAGGTTTTCAAATTTTAGTGTGAAATATTGGTATTTGCATTTTCCAGGAGGCAAGTGTCATCTCTTGCCCCAGTGTGCGGGCGTGCATGGGGTCAGCTGCAGACTGCACAGTACAAAAGGCTACAATGTCTGCCAAAAGCAATGAAAACTAGTCAAATTGAAAGTCCAAAAGAACAACTAATTTTAATAAAATGACCAGTTCTAAACAATTTCTTCACTATATCGTGTAATAAATAAATATGTGACATTGTTTTAACAGAAGCTGTAGGTCAGTTATCAGATTCGACACTGTTGTCAGACTCCTGGTCTGAGGGAAGTTGTTCAAAACGTCTTTTATCAGATGACTGCTTTGCAGCAGCAGTCAGAAAATGTTTCCGACCACCATTTCTGTCCCGAGCCTGTCTCAGCCAGACCTTAATTTTATCTTCAGCCAGCCTGTTGACGGTATCTCTCGTTTGTTCGTTAATTCGCACAGCATCTGCAACTTAGACAACAGTATTGAGACATCAAATACTGTTGATTTGAAATACAAATCATTTTTCTCTGAATAATACCTCATGTAATATTCACCCTAAAGTTGCATTCTAGATGATGTATACCTATGGTAAAACATGCTAATCTGCTCTGAGTTTCTCTAAGAAGATGCGTCTGCATTAGCTCATACCAGCCACAGCTGCTAACGATTGGTATCTCAAGCAAGTTGGTCAATGTATTTACAAGTCACTAGAAGCCTGCACTATTGCAGCAACACTATCCATGGTCCCAACAGTAACTGAAGGAGCTGCACAGTACAAGCAATTACAACAAAAGACATAACACCTAAATATTGGCACTGGTCAATTTAATATGAAGCCTGACATCAGCATATATTTGGGTGAGCAGTAATAATACATGCTTTATTATTATTATTATTATTATTATTATTATTATTATTATTATTATTATTATTATTATTATTATTATTATTAACGTACTGATCAAGAGTTTGGTGTAATTGGACTTCTAGCTTGCTGCTCTGGAATCAATATGGTGCATAGTCTGTTAGTTTAACCAACTTTCTACACATAACTGCAAATCACTTTGTATTGTTTTAAGCCCATTACAGTCAGTGTCAATAAATAGAGTTTGTCTGTAACAGCTGTTTTGAAGATGTATTGTGAAAAAATGCAATCTATTGCAATGACTCAAACTCTTATCAAATATATACAAACACAACCACTGTGACCTGAAATCTGCAAACAAAATAAAGAGTGCATATACCACATATGGAAGGCGACAATCCCAGTGCTTGGAAGCTGTGCTTTCCCCTGTTTCCAGCCCAGTTGAATTGGCAGGACAATTCGTTCATCATAATCGCCTTCATCATACCATTAACTGTATCGGTGATACTTGTCGCTTCAAACGTGGACAAGTATCTTGCCTAAACAGTTCCAGTTAAACCTTCATAAAGTACATCGTATTTTACTAGGTAGGCTACATGTAATGTACACACACATCCAATACATGATAGCATTGGCTAAAGTATAAATTTTGGGCCCTACTGGCATGTTCAACGTTCTCGGCAGAGTACATCTTGCTGTAGGCTAATTTGAGACATAAGCCGAATTTTGCATATTTAAGTGGGTCAAATAGGGTAACAGAAGGCCCATTAAGAGATAAACATCTGAATATTTATTCAGAAATAAACATCAGAGATGAAATGTGGGGGCACACTCAACCTGGATCTTACTGTACCAGTTAATAAAATTAACACCATCTAACCAAGCCTTGTCCAGCTTGCTCATTCTGCTTGACAAAAGATGCTGCATCCTTCAAATCTTTGACTGCATCAGCTGGCAGTTTCATTCCTTCAGGCATAGTGGGAACATCCAAGCTGCTGCCTCTTGTTCCACCTCTGTTGACAAGTGTAGTGACACTCCGCGACAATATCTCAATTTTGGAATCAATTCGATTTAATTTTGCAAAAATCATGCGGTACTCTTCAGAGGTAACAAATGCTGGAACAATACATCCACAACAGTACTGGACAGCATGTTGATTTAATACAATATAATATAATAATATATATAACGAGGTTTAAAGTGGTTGGTAGGGACTGCCTGTGTGAGAACCACTGTTGTTCCCGTCAATCTAATATCCTAAACTACTGAGGTTTATTTTGAACTCATTCACAGTTGTAGCCGTTACTATCCTCTCATCCAGTCCATTCCATCTGTCCACCACTCTTGCACTAAAAAAGTTCTGTTTGTGTTTCTTGTTCTCTATATAAGCGAGTCTCTATATGAGTCTCTATATAAGAAAGAATAGTAAAATGCTTTTAAAATTACCGTTAACAAACTGGAGAACAAGCTAATTGTGTCTATTCAAGCAATTCCTTGTATTTGCATAATGCATCTGTTGGACCAGCTGACATTCAATGCTGTTATACTACAGGCCAACATTTTTAATTTTGAACCCATTTCACAATATTTTGCACCAACTGGCTGTACATAAGCATGTCATATTCTTATGACAGTGAGTGGGGGGCAGTGATGCAGACTAAACGCTCGAGATTTTGTTCCGTAGAGTTTGTTAATTAATTCGACAAATTCCGATATTGTTCTTGCGAATTTTTAAAATTTTACTCTTTAATTTTAAGACGTTTTCAGCTGTTTATGTCGGTATATTTTTCTTTAACTATTTTTATTTAACTCCATACAATTTATAAACTTAGAATCAACATGACCTATCATCGCTCATTTCATTACCGTTACTATTTGTAATTTAACTAAGCATTCTTTTAGTTTTTCTTTTAAATTTTTAAATTAAATTATTTCACTCCACACTAATATCGGCTGCACTATTGACCTCATGCTGAGCTTGTGAATCGCTGCATGAGCTGAAAGACAATTTGACTTTCCTTCACATTTTTACTTTCCTCGTTAATCTCATCCTGACATCATGACATTACTTCCTCTCTATTTGTTTATTCTAACTGTTCATTTCTTTTCCTCGAAACTTGATGTACGCAAACCGATTAATCACTGGACCTACCGCACTGCCGTTGATCAATACTCACATTTGAACAAAATTCCTATCTCCTTTTCATTAACCTCCGTTGCTCACATCTTCGTATTCACCGTTCACATTTCCGTCTCATGCGACGCTCAGATATCATCTTCATCCTTCTTGCTCTTTCAGGCGATATCCACCCGAATCCTGGACCATCCCAACCACACATAACACTCTGCACTCTCAACATTAGATCCCTCACTAATCCTCAACACACACATTCACTACATGAACTCACTAACATAAAATTAGACTCCCTCTTTCCAACGCACACACTTCACTCCTCTACCATAGACATAGTTGCACTAACTGAAACCTGGGTATCTCCGTCTACTACTTCATGTCAACTGATTGAGGTAACCCCACCTGGCTTCTCCCTCCTAAGTTTTCCTCGTTCAAAAAAGTCTACCAATTGCTCTAGTAATTTAGGTGGAGGCACCGCTTTCCTTATTCGCGATCATATACAAATTAGCAATTCCTCATCAATTAATTTCTCCTCATTTGAATGTTCATCTGTCACTCTCAATCTTCCTCTCTCAAAACTAACTATTTTTAACATTTACCGCCCCTACATCATCAAAATATTCAACCTCATTCATGACATTCCTCGACGAATTTTCCTCCTTTTTAGGCTCTGCAGCTACAACTCCACATGAGTTCTTAATTACCGGTGATTTTAATGTACATGTTGATAAGTGTGATGATCCCAACTCTATCCAATTCATACAACTGCTCACTCAGACTAACCTCACACAAACACATATCTCTTCCTACTCACACTTTTGGACATACTTTAGACTTGCTCATCACGTCTTCTTCTTCATCACTATCTCCAATTTCAGCAATTAGCCAATTCTCTCCTTCTGATCATTTTCCCATCTTCTCCATTTTAAGTATCTGCTCGCCAACTCCTCCGCCTCGTGGCACCTACTCATTTCGCCGTCTTAACAAAATTGACGTAGCCTTGTTCTGTGACAACATTAAATCATCTGAACTAATTACTAACCCCCACTTCTCTGCCGTCACTGATCAATAAATACAATTCTGTGTTATCCGGTCTTCTTGATAAACATGCTCCTATCATCACAAGACCTATTTCATCACACAACAGCAAACCCTGGTATAACTCTTTCATTCATGCTTTCAAGTCATTTCGTAGACGTCTTGAACGAACATACCATAGAACACATTCTCCATCTGACCTTTTAAATCTTCGTTCCGCCACCAACCGGTACCATAATCTCCTTACATCTGCCAAAAAGAAGTACTATTCTAACATCATTTCAACAAATAGCTCTAACCCACGTAAGCTCTGGAAAACCGTAAATGATCTTTTCCATCGCAAAGAATCAAAACCTCTCCTCAATCCATTTCTCTGTCAGAACTTGCTGAATCTTTTGCTAATTTCTTCTCTGCAAAAATCTCTAAGATTCGCAGTGTCCTTAAGTCTTTCACTATTACTCAAACCACCTCTCCTCATTACCCTTCTCCCCCACAACCCCCATGCAATTTATCCAGCTTCACTCCTGCAACTGATGAAGAGGTATCCAAACTGCTACTTTCTCTCCCAAACAAACAATGTGATCTAGATCCCATACCTACTTCTTTACTCAAACAGTGTGCCATCGTGCTTACGCCTATCATAACTAGAATCATTAACCTCTCTCTTACCTCAGGCACTTTCCCATCTTCATTCAAAAACTCTTTTGTCATTCCTCTCCTAAAAAAGCCTGGTCTTGACAGAGAAGATCTTAATAACTATCGCCCCATCTCAAATCTTTCACTTCTATCAAAACTTACTGAGAAAATTGTGCTTTCTAGACTGACCGAACACCTTTCAAATAACTCGCTATATAATGCTCATCAGTCTGCCTACACTAAACATCACTCAACTGAAACCGTTCTCGCCTACATTCATGACAGACTCTTAACCGCAATTGGTCTCCGACAAGTTACTGGCCTTTGTCTCCTTGACCTCTCTGCTGCATTTGATACTATAGATCACAAAATTCTGCTCGAACGACTCTCTCTCTGGTTTGGAATATCTGAAATAGCTCATAACTGGTTTTCATCTTATCTTAAATCCCGTCTTTTCAAGTGTCCTGTCTTAGCCAAATTTCTCTATCTCACACTGTAGATTTTGGAGTGCCTCAAGGATCTGTTCTTGGGCCTGTACTGTTCAGCCTTTACACTACACCACTCTCATCTTTAATCAATTCCCTTAATTTAAATCACCAACTCTATGCTGATGACACTCAGCTATTCCTTTCCTTCTCACCTCTTTCATTCAATGCTTCTATTATTGAGCTCGAATCTGCATTCTCATCAATCTCTGCTTGGATGTCATCTAATCTCCTCGCTCTTAACCCTTCTAAGACAGAGTTTCTTTTAATTGGACTACCCCAACAACTCAAAAAATTGACAATCCTAAACTAGTTTTGGCTTCTGACACCACAATAATCCCTGTTCCAACTGCTAGAAATCTAGGATTCAAATTTGATTCTTTTCTAAACTTCGAATCACAAATTTCCCAATTATCAAAAGCCTGCTATGTTCATATTCGTGACCTTCGCCGCCTACGTCCTGGCCTAGATACTAAAACTGCCTCCACAATTGCCACCTCAATAGTCCACTCCAAATTAGATTATTGTAACTCCTCTACTATAACCTTCCCAAAGCCTCTATCAACAAATTGCAATCAATACAAAATGCACTTGCTCGTGCTGTTACTAAGTCACCTAAATTCTCCCATATTTCACCCATACTAAAATCATTACATTGGCTTAAAATAACTGAACGTATCCAATATAAGATAATAACACTTACACATAGCTCACTTCAGTCATCAAAACCTGTCTACCTTAGGTCACTATTAATCCCTCAGCCTCCTCGACCCACACGTTCGTCATCTCATCTCACTCTGTCACGCCCGCTAAATCAATCATCCCTGAAAATTTGCAACCGTGCCTTCTCATACGCTGCACCTGAACTCTGGAACTCGATCCCAGCTTCCCTTCGCACACTTGGACACTTTCAAACAATAAAATCTGATTCCTCATTTCCTATAATTCCTGCACTTTCTCCTCAAGTCTTCAGGTCTAAGCTTAAATCCTTCCTGTTTCTTAAATCATTTCCGCCATAGCTGTAACAACCTAGCCTCACTGCCCTTCGGATATTGACTATTGCCTGGCTGATCCCACACCTTTCCTATAGCTATTTTAAGAGAGGCTGAGCGCCTAAGAATAAGCAGCTACTGTTGTGCTGCTTTCCAAGGCGCTATAGAAATCCACGAGATTTTACTTTACTTACTTTACTTTATGCAAGTCCACACATATCAGCAACACATTGACACGACTTTCCGATACTAGATGCTTACACTTTTATACACAACAGTGAATAGAGAAACCAGAGAATTACAGGTGTAACAGTAAGCAATGAGTTCTAATCGCCAGTTTCCGCCCACCCTCCACAATTATAATTATAGATCACGTACGCGCTACATATACCATCACGTGGCGGCGCAACAGCGCATGACAATGTTTTAAGAGCCAAGTCAAGTTTCAAAGGGAAGCCTCAAATTGCAAAGTTCACCACTCGCACATTAAGTGCAGACAATTGAACTACAAGATTTGTTTTAAAATGAACTTGTTACAAAAATAAATTCAACTCACTTCACAGCGTTTAACGAGAGCAGCAGATCGCGGCCATATATCAGTCCCGCAGTAACATTTATTTGAATTACAAAAACTTCTAAAAGTTATGATTAAGTGTTATTCAAAACAATGATGCACTAATTTAATTTATAATTAATAAAAGTATAATTAATTATAACTTTATGAGATTATTATTTGTTATTTGTTGATTTACACTTGATTAAGCAGCTAAAATAGTGCACCGGAACTATAGTGCGTATTACTACGCCGGTAAGCATTAGGCGTCGACTGGCCGCGTCTGGGCCAGCTTCATTGGCCCACTGTGGGCATAAATCTGTTGGCGGGTCTTCGGCCAATATCGCCATGTGGCCCGCACTTACACGCGTCGGCCCTGCAATGGCCCAACGTTTGGTGTTTATTGGGTACTCATCAGCGAGACTGACAACAGAACCGCAATGTACGGGGCTAGCTTCCCAATAACTGCTTTCAAAAGCCACATCAGCATTGGGTCAGCAGCACACTGCTTGTTTGGCGCCTTAGTCACCATAGCGATGACATCCTCAGGTGAGAGTGGAGAGAGTGAGGTCAGCTCGCACCCTGGACCCGCCGCATAACCAGCAGGGTCAGCTCCGGCTGTTCTCTCCCTGACCGCCGAGACTCTACTGTCCAAGAAACTATGATAGTCATGCCCGACGAGGGTCAGAGAGGAGTCGATGAGCACCCCTAGGAGGCGGAGCTCGTTGGAAGGAGCAACTTCTTTACCACCTATCTCGAATGGTGTTGGGTCGATAAGGTGATGACATCCATGACGAAATAGACGAGAATGCTGATTCAAGCAAAGTAATTGACGTGTCAAATGAGGATGGCGAAAAGGACAGGAATAACTGAGTGTCGTCGGCATAGAGTTGGTGATTCAAGTTGAGGGATTGATTAAGGATGATAGTGGTGTGGCATAGAAACCGAACAATACAGGCCCAAGGACGCGTAGCGACGGTAGCGTAGCCTAAAATGCTTAGCGAATATAATAAAATATCTACTAGAAAACGAAGTAAATGCATCAAACACCTGATCAATGATGACATTTATGTTTTGTTTTTCTGACACTGCATGAAAGCATTTCAAAATTCTCTCACTCCAAAGTTTTCGAAGGATGCAAAACCAGTGGCGTAGCCAGGATTTCCGGAAGGGGGTGTTGAAAAAAATTTCGTCGATGACCGCAAAGGGGGATTTTCACCCCAAAAATCGCCAAAAAATTAAAATTGCATGGAAATACATCAGAAACATTTTTCGCCGTCCAAGGGGGTTTAACCCCCAACCCCCCGTGGCTACGCCACTGTACAAAACTCTCTTGCACGAGCCATAGTGAAGACTTAGAAATATGCGATAGGCCTAATATCACGCCTGTGCTCAAATCACTTCGTTGGTTACCAGTGAAAAAACGAATTGACTTTAAATTCTGCTCAATGGTCTACAAGGTGCTACATTTAAGAAAGCGAGCCCCCACTTTTTTTCCGGCCAGAACCGCTACCGTTGATCGTCGATGTGTTAATCTGCTCAATTTTTAAAACTTTTTGCTAGCCGCAGATTCTGCTACAAGAACCGCACGCGGCTCGCGAGCCGGTTCGGCTTCGCCACCCCTCGACTAGATGCCTTAAATAGACCCGAGGCTAATATTGTAGCCACATTATGCTCATTGTGATAAACTATAATAGCCTAATCAGTGGCGTAGCCAAGAGCGGGTTTGAGGGTTGAATCCCCCTTTGGCTGCCGAAAGCAAAATATTTTTAATGAGTTTCAATGTATTTTTAATGTTTTGACGCGACTTTGAGGTAAAATTCCCCTTGGCTAAAAATATGTAATTGTTTAAGAGGCGAGGACCTTTTTTCTTCTCAGGAAAAAACTAGAGGTGATACGAGTTTTTTCCTTGTCAAGATTTTTCGAAAGTTGGTTACGGTCAAAAGTCAAAACCAAACCCCTTCCGGAAATTCTTGCTACGCCACTGTACTTGATACGCCAATTTCTATGGTTGCCATGGAAATCACTTAGCAAAGGTGGTGCATATTGGTTCCACCTCTGCCGTGTTTACCATAAATAGACTACCTTAAATTCTATCTGATAAGTAGCGTATCCAGGGTCGGATTAAGGTCCGAGTGGGTCTGGGGCTGAGAAAAAAGGTCGTCGCCTATACTGAAAATCTCTGACAAGCAAAATAAAAAAGGTTATCTCCCTTCCAAAATCGTGCTGACAAGCAAAAACAGGTTATCTCGCTTCCAAACGTACTGACAAGCAAAAAATATGGAAAATCGGTGGGCCTATTTTTCATGGTGGGCCTGGGGCTTGCAGCCCCCTCATCCCCCGCCTTAATATGGCCCTGAGCGTATCATGCAGTCCGCCTATGACTCTAATTCGTGCTCTAAGTCCTAAGAGGTCTACATGCCCGTAGCCTATAGGAGTGTGTACATTAATCTCCGTTAATGGTCGTTAACAATAGTAAAGTCAATAGGTGAATTCTGTGATAAAGAATCACAGCGAAAACGCTTTTGTTCGTCCGTACTTCTCTTCGAAGTTCGAAGGCACAAAAACTTTCGGAAAATGTCGGGTAAATCCCAAAAAACAAAAACGACGCTTTCCTCGGCGGACATTTTGAAACCCTCTGTTCCCGAAGAGAAAAGGAACAATAATATAATCTGTCACACAGAATAACGTAGGCCTACATAGTGTTTCGTGCTGTCTCCTGTTGTTGTTGTTGTAGGCCTATCACTACACTATTAGGCCTACAATGCCTTTGCGGCCATGTACTGTAGGCCTATTGTGTCTACCTTTAGCACAAGAATGGCCTGCGCTTAGAGTAGATAGGCTACGAAATAAGCATATATAGTTGTTGGTCGCAGTCAGGTCGAAATGGCTATACAGACTGTAACTTCTTGTAGAGAAGCAACAATCGTCACTTGTCGGAAACCTGTTACATGAATGTAGAGAGAGCAAAGACGACGCTTAGGCCGACTGATTGAAATCGAAACGATAGCAAATACATTATACATATCTCTGTGCTAAATTAAACTAAGTCAACGCATGGTAAGTGTTGTCGTTTATAACACGGGCGTCGATAATAATCCTACTGTTTCTGGGACAACGTTTGGCAATTTTGATAGAAATATATTTAGGAATTTTAAAGAAATTATAGTTTTTCTGCTGGTTTTTTCTGAGACACCCTATATATATACAATGGCGTATTTAGAATTTTGGTGAGGGGCCAGCCCATGGCGAGCGCGAAGCGCGAGCCTATAATGGGGGTCTGAGGCGTAGCCCCCAGTGGGGTCCAGGGGCAAAGCCCCTGGTGGAGGGTCAGAGGGGCTTCGCCTCCTGAAGCTGGCGACATTTTAAGATTTTCCAGATTGATTTTTTCTGAAAATATGCATGATTATGTTCTTTTCATCAACATGTGCAAGCCACCTTTATTGGAGAAAAAATGGAATTCTGTGGGCTGTGACTAAGCCCTGTATGCATATTAGGCTGAAAATGTAAGACTTTGTATTGAAACCTAACGACTTTATATTTCTACTTTACTAGGCCTATAAGGCTACAATAAAACCTTAAAACCTTATATTTCTACTTTACTAGGCCTACAATAAAACCTTACACCAAACTGAATATTCCTATTCCTTACTGTTTAACAGGCAGTTGAAGACAAGGTATCAATCTACCATCATGTACCATACCAGTATCTACTTAATAACATCATGAAACGGAAGTGTAATTTGCAATGGCAATGAATGACAAAATAAATGAAACAGACCTGGTAGAATGTTGGCTTTTTAGACTCAAAATCTAATGTTGTCTGGCGAAATCGCTTTGAAGGTGGACCAGACGACATTTTAAAAATATCATGAACACTAAGCTAGAAAGTTCTTGGAGTAATGATTACTCCAAGAGTAAGTTACGCAGGATCATAGATGTGACGTCACACTGCTTAATAAATAAGGAAATCTAACAGTGTTCTGTTTTTCTCATCAGTAATGCATGACTTGACTCCTACGTGTTGTAACTGTTGTTTAACACATTGAATACCCGTTGAATTTAACTCATTGAATAATTCTTATACAGTAAGTCCCAACGCTGGAGTGACAAGATTATAAAATTAAGATTATGGTTTAATTAGAAGACCAGAGGCATAAACTTGAATTAACTTTCTTTACGTACGTGGGGCAACTACAGCACTTGATTGGCCAGAATGGATGGGTCAGGAGACTCAGGACAAGCTAGGCCAAGACCAAAGGGGGGCCATGGCCCAAATGGCCCGATAGTAAATACGCCACTATATATATATATATATATATATATATATATATATATATATATATATATATATATATATATATATATATATATATATATATAGACGAGAGTTATCCACACAATTTCTTAATGTCTCCGGACACTCTTTTTTCATAAGTCCTTTGGAACAGTATTTAATCTAGACTCCTGGACTCCGGGGGAATTCCAAAATTTCCGGGGGGATTTGAAATTTCCGGGGAAAAAGGGCAATTTCCCCCGGAAACGGCCTAGATTAAACACTGCTTTGGAAATAAAGTACCAAGGGCATAAATAAATAAATAAAAATAAATAAATGTTTGTGTGTGTGCGTGCGTGCGTGTGTGTGTGTGTGTGTGTGTGTGTGTGTGTGTGTACCGATATACTCCTCCGTGACTCCGTCGCTAGGCAGTTGGTTGTATTTGCTGGTTTTAGGCGTTCGTGGGAGATTGTTATACGAGCGAAACGACGATAGGCTAATTGAGTTTTGAGTGACAGCACTTTAAACGACGCAGGGATATTTCTAGGATTGTGAATTGGGAATTGGGGAAGGGGGTGTCCGGCCGGAGCTAATTAGTATGCATTTTGTATGCATACCATTGTAATATTACCAAATTTTGGGAGGGTGTCGACCTCAAATGGGGGCGTTGGGGGTGGGGTAGGTGGGTGTAAAAATATTTCTGAAACGACGAGTCGACGACGCAGCACAGTCGCCTGTGGCGTAGCCAGGCTTCCAGAATAGGGGACAGTATTACCTATACAGTAGTATTGTACAGTAGTGGTCCAACCAGGGGTTTAGTCGAGTGTCGGGGTTTACTCCCCGGCGAGCTGTGTAAAATTTGGGATAGGCCTAATACTAGGATCAAATCTTGAACGTGGGATCAAATCTGCCTACATATGACCGCTATTATGTCCAACCCCCATTAGATGAAATTTTCTCTACGTTTCTGCAGCATGAATGTCACAACTAGTCTTGGCCTGAATCGAGGGGGCCCAAATTCCCTTGTCGGCTTTCTTGGGTTTGTGCTAAAGGGGGCATTAAAACCAGTGATGGTTCCAAGAATTATTGGTGTGGGATGCAATGAATTTCTAGGGAGCTGGTGGGGGTGATGGAACCAAATCCCGAAAAAGGTTGATAAGGTTGACTAGCAAAAAAGGTCACCAGCTCTATTTCGCACAAAAGGATAGCGGCTCGGACCCGGTAAACCCTGAAAACCCCGACAAGCAAAAAAAGCTCGGTGGGGGATGCATCACCAGTCATCCTCAACATGGAACCGACCCTGATTAAAAAGGACCTTGTACAACCAGACTAAAATGGCTTTTATACATTGTCAATTCTGAACATTATATTTTGTAAATCAAATCTACAGATTTCTTCTAAACCGTTTACATATAATAATTTCTCACAATTGGAGGGATCTTCCTAGAAATGCACTGCACCCCCCACAAAAGTTCTTGGAACTGCCACTGCAGACTCCTTATCATCTTGAACTTTTCACCATCCCCTTCAACAACTTCACGCTTATTTTTGTGTCCTAGAGGAGACTTAGTCTCAATACAGCGCGAGCATTTGGATGATGAATACTCGCGATCATTCTCGACCACTAGACTCTTCCCCAACCGGCTAATAAAATAAAATCAATTGTTTGTAAGTAAGAGTAGTAGTTTGTAAGTAAGAGTAGTAGTAGGCCTATATGGATTTATATTTACATATATTGGTGTACCGGTAGTCATTATACTAGTAGAAGTAGTCAGGGTTGGAGTTGCCGGGGGGTGGGGGTTTAACTCCCAACTAACTTTGCAACCCTCCCAAAAATCGCATATCGAGTATATGCAGTTTCTGTCATTCATTGGATTTCAGTCCTCACCCCTACCCCAGCTCAAATTTCACAACTCCAACACTGGTAGTAGTAGTAGTAGTAGTAGTAGTAGTAGTAGTAGTAGTAGTAGTAGTAGTAGTAGTAGTAGTAGTAATAAAAATAATTTTACTTTCAACCATAAAATTGTTTGTCGTGAGGTATTCATGTTGTTCTGTCAGCCAAATGTACAATGGCTGAACTCGAAGAAACATTGAAGAAGGATTACATGATGAAGCGATCCCAAATGAAGGGTCGCTTAAAACAAGAAAACTTTCGAGGACGGTTGTTCATCTTGTCACGCAGCTTCCTTCGGTACTGCGAGGGCACGACTGAAGTAAGTAAGACCACTATCATTATATAGGCCTACCTATATTACTGTATACTATTTATTGGTTATGCTATATCGTGTTTTATATTTTATATTATAAATTATTATATTATTATTAGACCTATTTGATTCATATGTCATTTTGTTGGTTAATCTGATATTATTATCTGTTGTTGCCAGTGTTAGGAAAGATCACTTGTAAAATGATCTTGATCAAAGATCAAGATCACTAGAGAGAAATTGATCTAAGATCAAGATCAAAGATCACTAGAGTATAAATGATCTAAGATCAAGATCACTTTAAAAAATGATCTAAGATCAAAGATCATACAAATATAGTTATTATATCATGTATGTCTTTGTCACGTTTGATAACGATACAAAATGGCAACTTTTGAAAATCGATGCATGTAAACTTTTGTAATACTAAGTTACTAACACAGCTGAAAACAGTTCATGACAATTTTAGCAACTAACTGTCAGTTCACAGTCAGTGCTTGAACACGGCAGTTCATTTTCAGCATGAGCAGACGCTTTTTCAAACTTTGTGTCAGACAACCTGTTTCTTCGCTGTGTAGTTATCAAACCTCCAATACTAAAAAGTCTTTCGACAGGCGCAGAAGATGGCAGGGTTGTGTTATATTTCACAAATGCTGCCTTGACATGTGGGTATGCCAACAAGCTCCAAAGTTCCTTATTTGGGTTATTCAGGCAGTGCATGACCTCTATCTTGACTGCATTTTCACAACCAATTGCAACTGAGCAAGCCTCCTCTGAGTCCCAGTGGCAGTGCCAGTACTAATGTCAGGGCCATACCCAAAATAATCCTCATCATCTGCACCGGCTGCACTAACATGATCAATGAGGTCCAAATGCTTACTCAATACACATAGAAGTTCGTCGATTGATTGACTTAGTTGGGAGAATACGTATAATTTGATCTTTGATCTTTTGTTGATAATAAAGATCAAAATCACCGAAAAAGTGATTTAAAATCAGAGTCAAAGATCACTAGTAAAACGTGATCTAGATCAAAGATCAAAGATCATGAATTGTGATCTTAGATCACGATCTTTGATCTTTTGATCTAAGATCACTCCTAACACTGGTTGTTGCAGACAGGACCGACTAAGACGAAAGGATTGATAGAACTGTCTACTGTGATTACTGTTGACACCGTCAATGATAATGCTTTTGAAAAGCCGAATTTCTTTCAAGTGAGTAAAAATAACTTATCATGTCCTGACTGCCCGTTGAGAGGTGCATAATTATTACGATATCAATTAAGAAAGTAGATAACTAAGTCAACCACATATCTGTAGTGCTTATCAAAAAGGAAGTTACTGTATGTCTTCTAAGTGACCAACCATAGGCCAGAATGGCATATCATTGGTACATCGCAGTGTTTGCAAGGACCATTCTTCGCCTGATGCCTATTGCATTGTCTTAATGTAGCATACATGTTTTCACTAAAAGTAGGATTTACCAAAATGCACAAGAAATTATATGAAATTTGTTACTGCTCTTAAAGGCTGTCCATTAACCAGTAATTACGTCAACAAATGTTTGGCAATTGTTTACCCCCTGTCAACAACTGTCAAACTTTTGGCGATCCCTTAAAATTATGTCAAAAACTTTGACATAATTACAAGGGGCCACCCATTAATTATGTCAAAAATTTTAGGCAAATTTTAAACCCCCTTTGTCAACAACTGTCAAATTTTCAGTGAATCCCTAATGAAATTATGTCAAAAACTGTGAACCCCTCCCTTCAAGCTAAAAATATTTTATATGGCTGGCTTTTTTGCTAAAATAGAATTATGGAATTTTTTCTTTATTAAATTTATTGCAAAAAATGAAATTGTTGACGTCCATTTATCTTGACCCCCCTCCCCTCTGTCAACAAGTGTCAATCACTATAGAGTAATACCTAATAGGGCTGTCCATTAATTACGTCAACAAATTATGGGGAGGGGGTTTGAAAAAAGTTTGACAGTTGTTGACAGGGGAGGGTCAAGAGAAGTTGATGTCAACAATTTCATTTTTTTACAAATGATAAAAATAGGAAACTTCATGGAATACTATTTATTACAATGGAAAAAAGCCTGATAAGCAAAAAAGGTAATCACCACCATATTATGACGCTTAATGAACAAAAGAAAGGGGAAAAGGTCTCATCACTGCAAAAATAATAACCTTCTAAACTTTTTAGTGGACCCCATCACTGGTCTTAGTGGGGGGGGGTCAAAAGTTTTTGACATAATTATAGGGGGTCACTGAAAATTGACAGTTGTTGACAAGGGGTAGGGGGTCAAAAATTGCCCAAAAATTGTTGACATAATTAATGGACAGTCCCTTACCTGCATTGCCTATTACGTTTCTTCTCTACATTTGTTGCTGAGCGCCTGTGAACCTGTTACCTTATCAAAGTCAATTCATTGATCCACATCTGACTGTATTCGACTTTGATCATTATGTAATCCTTTCTAAGGTATTATTATGTGAAAAATGTTGCTCGTTGTTTAGATTGTGTACAATGCCAAGGATTCTGTTGAGACGACCGTACTGTACGTTCAGGCATCGCACGCAGACCAACGCGACCAGTGGATCAGCGCGGTGCGAAAGGCATGCGCCGAAGCAGGCGCGCGGATGTCCGAGAAATATCACCCGGGCATCTATCGAAGTGGCCGATACACGTGTTGCTTGAATCAGATGCGACTGGTGAAAGGCTGTTTGAAGAGTTCTGAGAGATTCAATCATGGTAGTAGATCGATTGACTGCTTATACTCGTACAGATTGCGAACAACTTTTCTGCAATGCTTTTGCTTATGCAAAGTCTTGATTTAAAAAAAGTAATGCACTGGGCATCGTCCTAAAGTGCTACACAGTTTCCTTCTAGCATCCTTCATGCAGTGTTTAATCTAGACTCTGGACTTCGGGGGGGGGGGGTGGAAGAACTGACAAGGCCGGGGGAAGTCAGCTAGGGGCTGCTGTTAGTTGATGTAGTATGCCAAAATTTCCGGAGGGTGGAATTTGAAATTTCAGGGTAGGGCAATTTTTCCCCTGGAAACGGCCTAGATTAAACCCTGCCTTCATGACTTAGAACTGTACCAGCAACTCAGAAATCAACAAGTGTATACGAATGCAACCCCTTTGGCAGTAGTCTATTGAAGTAAGTAAGTAAGTCAACCAGACCTTTATAGTCTACTTGAGAGCTTGGCATGACCTATTGAATGCTTTTCCTACCTCTGTGCATTGATACATGTTTGCAGCTGCAAAAAGACTTTAAGGCCACGTACTGGTATCTTGCTTTTATAAATTTATACAATAAATGTCATACACTATATTCTTCAACCTGCATTCATAATTAGCATTATTACATAGTTGGATGCGTCCTATATCTTATCTATCAACTCATTGTACCTCGCGGTCTGTACCTTACCGTTTACATATTTAGTTGAGTGGAAAAATCATCCACATTAGAGTTTCACGTTCA
Organism: Metaphire vulgaris; assembly: GCA_018105865.1. Taxonomy (NCBI): domain Eukaryota; kingdom Metazoa; phylum Annelida; class Clitellata; order Crassiclitellata; family Megascolecidae; genus Metaphire; species Metaphire vulgaris. Next base: position 2,472,535 of record CM030838.1, read on the forward strand.
CTGATGAAATCGGATGCTATGCATTGTCTTGCATTCTAGCTTTAGTTTTTTTTTTAGCACCAAGCGTAAGCTAAATATATTGTGGATTACTTGAGCAAATAAATGACACTGGATAGACTGACAATCTCACGTGACAAGTGGTTATCAAGTGGCTATCAAAGTCTGCCCACTTTTTGAATTTTGAACAGCAGCAGTAAGATTAATGGCTGCTTTGTGAGATTCTCTTCTACGGCCCTCCTTTTGAAACGACCTTAAAACTTATCTCTTTGTCAATATACAGTAATTTGCTGTGGGAGCGCTTCTGAGTGATTCTTCAGAAGAGGCGCTATACAAATATTTTGTTACATTACATTACATTACAAATAGGTCAGTTAATTTTTAGTGTCGTTTCATTTAGAAATATTTTATGAAATGCAATAATAATAATAATAATAATAATAATAATAAAAAAAAAATAATAATAATGCACATGCATCTACCTCTGTTAAAGATGCGTGCTTTGTTAATTGTACTTGTACTTGTGTTTCTCTTACATAGTCAGTGGCACAAACCTGGTCAGAAAAACGGTTATGACCTAAATTTTCTAAAATAACACATTGGCCGGGGTATTTTAATTTTTCCTTTGTCAGACCAGTGATGACCTTTTTTTGCTTGTCACAGTTTTCAGTTTTTAGTAAATTAATGAAGTAAAGAAGCAGCAAACGTAAAAGTGCTGCCTCATAGATACACTGACCATTGCCCGGCTGACAAAACCACCAGCTATATAGCTATTTCAAGAAAGATTAAGCACATAAAAATAAGCAGCTACCACTGTACTGCTTCCAAAGCGCTATATAAATTTACGAGATTTTACTTACTTACTTACTTGTCACAGTTTTTAGGTTATTGAAGAAGTAAAGAAACACAAAGAACAAGTGGTGACTTTTAAAAGCATTTCTAGGCAAAAAATGCACCCATGTTCACAGCTTTGAGGACTTGACCTCTCCATAAAACCGTTATGTCAGGACATGACGAGACAGGGTGGCAGTTTGCACCCATATAGGCTACCCGGTACATAGTGTGCTTAAAGCATATGCTTCTGGATTGTCGTCTGTTGATAAAAATTGTAATTTTATTTTTAGCAGTGACAGACCACTGTGCACAGCCTACTGTACAAAAAAGTGTACATGCCTGATCCCTGACTTTGTCACTTGAAATGCAACTCAGCTTTTTGTTTTGAAATAATAGTCAATAGTAAAGGCCGACATTTCTTTTACTCTGGTGTTGATTACTCGGTACTCAAAAATTTCCCATTTCCCCTGCAAATATCACAGTGTGATATTTGCAGGAGGAAAATTGATAATAACTGCTTACAGACTCCTCCATCCACTGGTCCATTAGATATACTGTACTATATATATATATAGTGTATATATATATACATGTGTGTGTATATATATATATACACACACACATGTGTAAAAGCGCTTTTGTCTTTAGCCTAAGCTATGTTTACTGCACTATAGAAATTGTCTAATTAATAATAATAATAATGATATTGTTGTTTCTATTTTTCCAAGGATAACTAATTTATTTCCACCTCGTTTCTATGTTCTTTGATGGCCATGACTGCGATTTTCAGTAGCCGTATTTGGAATTATCAGGGATCTACGTACTATTGTGCTAATATGTTTAACAGCCTGATCAACAATGACCATCAGGTATGCTGTTGTTATTTCGCAGAACTTAATCTGACCAACACACTTGAAGAAAAGCCGCCGCTGCCGGCAAAGCTTCCGACAGACTTGGAAGATAGAAATAAAGAAATTAACATCGAGAGGAAGACTTCAAAACCTGAGGAACAATCGAATGCTGTATGTCGCAATCATCCGGTTGCTAAGCCAAGGGTACGTTGTATTATAGCATTCAATTGCATCATTACTTGTTCTTGCCTGCGTGCCTTTGTACCATAGATATCGCGTCAAACTCTTGGATTTTGTGGTTTTGACGTTCTGCCATCAGTGGCAGTTCCACGTGGGGGATGAGAGGGGATGCATCACCCCACCGGACTTTTTTTGCTTGTCAAACTTATTTTTGGTTAAAATTCTAGTAAAACTACAGGGAAAAACTGCGGATGACCTTTTTTTGCTTGTCAACCTAATATTTGGTAAAAGTGTAGTAAAATGTTGGGGGAAAAAATTCCCTTTTGTCAGCCTTTTTCTGCAAAGTTTATTGATTTTTTCCTTCTCTTTTCATCCCCCCCAACTTCCTATTAATTCATTTCATCCCCACCAAGAAATCCTGGAACCGCCACTGCATAGCATTGCCGCTTTTTATCGTGAAGAAAGGCAATTTATCTTTGTTTTAAAGAACTGTTTCTTTGTTGCAACCATTATTGATGACATTTTTCATTATGTGAGCATTGATTCTAACCCAAAGCATTATATTATTCTGCATCTTGCATTAGTGAGTGCTTAAATGGCGGTGTTATGCTTTGTACCCTTCCTATCTAAGGCGCTATATGTGAAAGAGATCACTAAGTTAATGGCTACAGAATATCAAAACATTTAATTTTAAAGTTCTTGCATCGTGCTTACCGGTACATAAAAATTTATGAATATTACCGGTATGCCAAAGAAATTTAATATTTTAAAATATGATGTCTTTTACAAACTCGTTCATGAAAAATAGAATGTGTCACTTCTAGATCTTCAAAGTCTTGGTCTAATAAAGGCTTTGCAAAGAAATTACAGAAGTAAATCAGAATGAAAACTGTGATATTCCACAGCTGCATTCTGATCTTAAGCATTCCAGAAAACATTTCACTCTATTTGTTAACCTGTGAAGCATAACTAAGTTACTACTGTAAGTAACAAGGTTACTACTGTAAGTAACAAAGTTACTACTGTAAGTAACAAGGTTGCTGCCGTAAGTAACAAAGTTACTACTGTAAGTAACTAAGTTACTACTGTAAATAACTAAGTTACTGCTGTTATTTCATTAGATTTGCTTAGCATATTCATTTCAACAAGGAAGTAGATCTTTGCTCCTTTTAGATAACTGAAGTACAGTATTTTTTCTTTGCACATGCTGCAAATTGATCGCAAACTTCTGTCCCTTACAAATCAGATAAACAACTTGGAACAAGGAACAACTTTATTATCTGTGTTTTTGATAATAATGTATGTGCTGTATTTCAAATTCAAATGCATCATGAAATGTAATGTAATGTAATGTGGCATTTGTATAGCGCCTCTTCTATTTCTACTCAGAGGCGCTCCTGGCGTTGGAGTCGCAGGGTGAAGTAATGAGACTTTAGCTTTCGCATTGAGCAGAGCGAGGGAGTAAGAAGTGATTCCCGAATGGATGGGTTCAAGGCATTCCAGAGGGAGGGTCCAGTCACTGCAAAAGCCCGACGCTGAGTAAGAGCAGTGCGTGATCTGGGGACATAAACATTCTTCTGATCAGTGGAGCGGAGCAGGCAATGAGCAGTGGAAATGCATGCTCACACACACACACACACAAACACACACACAGAATGTATAATATATGTATTTATTTATTTATATTTATGACATCATTTTGATCATTATTTTCTGCAGAATCTTAAAACATCTCCTGCTAAGGTGAAAGTAGTAGCAACGTACAACTACAATGCCCTAGAACCTGGAGATCTATGTCTGAAAAGGGTGAGTCAAAGTGCTGCAAGTTTAATTATTGTTATTATGAAGAAGGACTTTGTAGGATGCGCACAGATTTCATTTTAATATACAAGCATATTAAACGGCATTAACTGATAAACATGATAATAGCTATGCATTTGTTTCTCGGTTTTTGTGTTACAATTTTTGTCCAGTCATTAATTTTATGCTTGATTAATGTTAAAATAAATTATATTCAGGGAGAAGAATACGAGATTTTGGAAAATGTTGAACCTTATTGGTGGAAAGCAAAGAACAAATCTGGGTATAATAATTATTGATAGCAATATATTCTATATTCTATGTTTTATGTGCAAAGTATTCGCTTGTGTACTTTTACTGTTGAGAAGGTACCTACCGGTAGTGTTTTGCCAAGTGTCTTACAGTTTTAATGTTATGTTGGCATCTGAAATTTTGTTATGTTGCATGAATACAACAGTTTTTTAAAGATGAGAGCAGAGAAAAATTATAAAATGAATTTTTTTTTTAAATTATAGATTTGATCTCAATTTAAGCATCATTATATTCTGTAGTGAAACTGGTTTCATTCCGTCTAATTACGTCCACGTTATGAAGGAGAATGAAAGCGACCAGGCTTTGAGAAATTACGAGTAAAATTGCTTTGTTATCATAATTATCAATCAATCAATCAACTAACCAATCAATCAATCAATCAATCAATCAACTTCTATAGCACCACTATCATGATGCCCAGGGCAGAATCAGCCGATTATAAATGTGTTGACGACCTTTTTTGCTCGTCGCCTCGTCGTTTATTTAGCACTGTGTCCCGGCCCCCTTGTGCTCGCACATTTTATTGTTAATTATAATATCATCATTACAGTCACTGTCATCATCACTTTTATAGCTCCATTGGCAGAAACAACAGTTCGATCATCATCCTCATGTTATTTTGAGAATGGGGAATTACGATTAGGAGCGACCATTGACTGATGTCAAGGACATTACTAAAATGGCGCTATAGAAGTTCAATGATGATGATGATGATTTTTAGCAGATTGTTTCTTGTTTCCATGTTTCACCCATTTGGCCAGTTAAGTCACAAACATAATTTGCAATGAAGTCTTCAACACTTCTCATTTTTCGAACATTGTAGTTTGTGCTGACGCTTTTTGAAGATAAGATTAATGAGCTAAGAACAACTCTATTATCGGCATTTTTTGACAAAAGACGGAAGTGTCAAGATAAGAACAAGTACTTTGAACAATGCACTGAATTCAGTTGCCAAGAGGTCATTGTTCAAGCCCAAGCCCTCCATACAGAAAGAGCACTCGAGTCATTCACTCACAGAGAATTTCTGGAGAAGAAATAAACTACAGTAGAACTTCGTTATATCGAACTCGCTTATATCGAAATCCCGTTTATATCGAAATTTGAGCGCTGGTCCCGCCAAAACAGTGTTAATGATACAGGAATCAGATATATCAAAGTATTTGTCATGGTCCTATGAACTTCGATATAACGAGGTTCTACTGTATAAGACATCATCTTGCAGGACGTATTTTTGTCATTAGGAAGTGTTGAGATGAAATAGCAATTTAGTAAAAATCATGAAAGGGACCTCAAAGGCAACTATCAATTTCATTCATTTCAATTGAGATGTCACTATGCTTGACAAAATGAACTTATGAGTGCATCGACTTCTCTGCTTTCAGTTGGTTCTATCCAGACACTTCTCTGACACAGGCAGAGGAAATTCTCGAGAGCGACGGCCGTCCCGGTTGCTTTCTACTTCGAAATTCGCGCCACGTCGGAATGTTTTCTTTATCGTTGATGACAGTTTCATTGAAGTTTGAGTTGTTCTGTTATTTTTCTGAATATTTTGAGCTTAGTTTTCAACAGGGGTGTAGTCAGGAATTTGATTGGGGGGTATAAACCTTAAAAAACTTTGAAAATCTTTAAAAATACATTGAAAACTTATAGGTAGTCGGATTTTTGGGGGTATATATACCGATATACCCCCTGTCGCTACGCCCCTGGTTTTCAACCTAACTATTTGATGTTCCATATGTATCTCATTTGTTCGATACTCGTTATGGCAAATATTTTGGCTACGATACCAATTTGTAGCTATCCATTCAATTATCATATCATTAAGTAAAAAAGTGAGTAAAATCTCGTGGATTTATATAGCGCCTTTGGAAGCAGCACAACAGTAGCTGCTTATTCTTAGGTGCTCAGCCTTTCTTAAAATAGCTATGGGAAAGGTATATGATCAGCCAGGCAATAGTCAACATCCGAAATGGAATGGTATTGTCCATATTAATTATGGTTTCTGCTTAATTATCACTTATTCAATCCATTGAGGCATTTCTATTGCATTGTTAAAATGAAAGATCTAAAAGATCTAAATTATTGTTGCTGCTGCAAAAGTTAGGCTAAGATCTGGAAAATCGGTACAACACTGATCAGAGTGGTTTTCACACAGGCTTACTTAGCCTCCTAAACCACTTAAAATCACATTATTCTTCTTATTATTATTATTATTATTATTATTATTATTATTATTATTATTATTATTATTGCTTCTTGGAATAGTGGAAGTTGGTTTTTCTTATTAATAGCTTGTGTGTGTGTGTGTGTGTCATCATGTGGCAATGTAGAAATTGTTTTGTAGTGGGGAAAAACGGGTGAAGCATTACCACATCAGATCGTCAGACGAACAGTACTATATATTTGAAACGCAAAAGTTTTCATCGGTCGCTGAGCTGATAACGTACCATCAGAAAAACACTGGAGGTGAAACTTGAAAACTAAGGTCTCTTAGTGTATAGAAAGTGATTTAAAGAAGGTGTGGAAGATGGCAGAGTGGGTTATGCACTGCAGCACTGGGGCAGTCGGTTGATGGGGGCAAGGTTCACGCCACATTAGCGGCCCTAGTGGCTCACACACAGGCAGGCAGTAACGCCTCCTAAGCCACTTTAAATCACGCTATAGTACGGTATAGATAGTAAACTGTGAAATCGATGGTAGTTCAAAATTTGCAAAAGATCCAGGTCATTCCAGAAAACTGAGGGAGATAGTATATACTGGAGGAAACGCCAATTCAAAAAGAAAAAGTCTTAAGATGCTCAATGAATTGGAAGATCTGACAAAAAGAGTATTTTAAAATGAAAAATGAAGATATGTTGGTTCTAGGTAATTCAACAATGAATATATGAGGACCTATGACGATTTTGAAAATAGATTTTAAATTTGAAACTGACTTTTAAAACCAGATTTGAATTGAATTTTGTTGGCAACCAGTTTAAATTTTGAAGAACAGATTATATGATCATGCTTACGAGTTTTTGTAATGGCTCAAAAATTTTTGCAAAAAGTGTGACTACTGTTTTGTAAAGAGAATTGCAATAATAAGTCTAGGCACTCAAGGGCGTTTGAAGAGGAATCAGAGCGGATTTGGGCACAAAATCTGCACTCTGATTTGCATTGACAGTCAAGTGTTCTGATAATCTAAATGATCAAATTTTCTAGTTATAACAACGTAATAAAAAATGTTTATTAAATGTCTATGTCTTGAAATTTAAAAGGAAATGATTTTGTAAAAAAACTATTTTGAAGGGTTAGTGTAAAAACATCCAAGACTGAACGTTTTGTGATTTTCTAGTGACATGGAGGAGGTTTATCCAACACCAATGAATAACTGGTCTCGTCAGCATAGAAATGATTTCAGTATTTTACTTTTTATAATGCATTGTATATAAGGTAAAAGTGTGTGTGTGTGATCCCTGTGTGTGTGTGTTTAGCTGAGTTTGACTGCAAATATAAACAGATTGATATACTTTAAGAAATGCATTTTAGATTACAGTACCCGATAGCCAAACCAATGTTCGACTGTGGGGACTTTTGTATCAGCCATCTGAAATGAGTCCAATGCTTATCCATAGCAGACTTTATAATTTGTTCTGAAAGTTTCAGTTGAATGAAATTTTGATGAGATTGTTTAGGCATCAAAAGATTAATCAAGAAATGGTCCAAACAATTTCATAAATACTTTTTAGACGATGTTGGAACTGAAATGAAGTTAGGCAGATCCGTGAACAATTTTGTTGGTTTGAATACTAATACATTGCCTCTTCATGAAACAAAATTTACTCTTGTGCATAATGTGCAAAAATATTTTAAAATGAAAAATGAAGATATGGAGAAAAATATTAAGAATATATGAGGACCTATCTATTTAGAAAATCGTGCAATTTCAAACTGACTTATATAAGATTTGAATTGAATTTTATTGGGTTTCAATTCACAACTGATTATAATTTTCTCAAAAAGTGTGACTACTGTTTCCTTGCTCCTGTTATTAGGCACTCTGGTGAATAACAAGTCTGCACTCTGCTATTGACAGTCAAGTGTTTGATAATCTAAATGAAAATTTTCTAGTTATAACAACTTAATAAAAATTGTTTATTGTCTGTATTGAGATTTAAAAGGAAATATTTTGTAAATATTTCAGGGCTGAGCGAACAATTGCTTTCCCCTGGTGATCAACGTTCGGTTTATCCAACCCCTCTGGTCTGCAATGACTAAATAAACAGTATTTTACATAGAACAATTGTTAATGTGTGTGTTTGTGTGTGTGTGTGTGTGTGTGCCCTGTGACGTGTGTGTGTGTGTGACAAAACTGTATATTCTATACTTAAATGCATTTTAGATTAGCTACAGCGGAGGACAGTGAGGACTTTTAACAGCCATTGATTTAGCCTAATGCTCTATCAGCTTTTTGATTTGATCTGAACTCATGGAAATTTTGAGAGAATTCATCAGAAAGTTTAATCAAGTTTAATCCTTAGCCTCTAAGGCCCCCAAATAGTCCAAACAATTCCATTACTTTTTGATGATGTTGGAACCGAACAGGCAGTTCACTTGAACTTTTGTTGTTGGTTTGAAAATGATGAATGATGATGATGATGATGATGATGATGAGACAGAGATGATGATGATGATGAGATGATGATGATTTAATAATATTAACAATAATATAATGTCATTTAAAGTGGTTTATGCCAATTGTAAGGTTAGCAGATTGACAGCATTATTTGAGGTCTGGCTTATCACTATTTTAAATAAAAGATTTTAGGTGAGAAAAAACTACAGTTAAACCCCTTTAGCATGAGACCAGAAAATGCTTTCATGTTAATGGGGTTTTGCATTAAGATACTTTATTTGAGCAAGCATCATGAATAAATCCGTATTTGTTCTTGCAGAGACAAAAGATATTCGTCTTACGGAACTCACCTTCATGGAGATGGTTGGAACTGGAAACTTTGGGGTAAAAAATACTCAATTGAACTTCCTGATGTCAGTCAATCTTATAGCTAATAGCACCAGTACTCTATAATGTTCTCAAGTTCACTTTCATTCTTTGAATTCATCAAGTTTTATAACATGTTATTTTGAAGGAAAATCAGCATTAGCTTCAATTAGCTAAAGACTGTAAATAGCACCAAAGCTTTCTGTAGCATTTATCCTTAGCCTCTACCAGTGGCGGCTCCAGGATTTGGCAAGTGGGGGGGGCGTTGTGGTGGCAACTTCTAATCATAGGGGCCAACCATTTGTTGTTATGTATGTAGCATTAAGTATAGGGTCCCAACAAGGGAGGCCAGGCACTCAATAGGGGGGGGGCACAGGCTCCCCGGCCCCTTCCTGTGTAGCCGCCACTAGCCTCTACGGCCCCCAAATAGTCATTTTCCCAATAAAGTGCCCTAAAAATGTGGTGATTATGAAGCAATTGTCAATTAATTGTTTAATCTAATTTATATCTTTAATGACATGCCGTAGAAAGTAGTTCATGGAATGTACAAAGGAAGTGTTGAGGTTGCTATCAAGATGATTCGTCCAAACTGTGTATCAGAAAGCGGATTAAAAGCCGAAGCAAGGAAACTTGCGTGCGTATATTTATTGCCTTCGATCTTGATAAATAATATAATCAAATATAAATATTACTATTTACTGAATGGCATTTCTATCGATAGTGAAATGACATAATTGATAGTTGCAGTTACTTTTAAACATATAGGCATGTAAAGTAAATTGTAACTTGAATACCAAGCAGTGGAACTATTGAAAGCGTAACGACATGTCCTAGCTCTGCGTACACTGTGAACAGGGCAGCAAACATTGTTATTTTGCATTTTATACTTTATTTTAAAATGGCTTCATTTATCACAATGTTACTTAAAGGAACCATAATAAGGTTACGTCCATGGGTTAGGTACTGAAGTGTGTTTTTGTGATATCTTCAGTCAGGGCCGCCAAGAGGGGGAAGGGGCAGCTGCACAGGGGCCGGCGGTCTGGGGAGACGGGCCCATGACGAATACGTATAATTAACAATAATGTGAATAATAACACTAACGCAGAGGGGGCCCGATGAGCAAACGGGGGGGGGAGACCCGGAGAGCAAAAGGTTGACAAGCACAAAAAGTCAAGAAATTTTATTCTGCACAGGGGCCCGGAGTTTCTCTCGGTGGGCCTGTCTCCACTCTCCAGTGTATTTAAAATATGTTCTACTAGAATAGATCAGAAGTCAATAGGTGTGCTGGCCAAGCAGCTTTGCAACTATCACAGTGTGCAAATAATTCATTTTGCACTAATTCTGTTGGCTTTTTGCATTAGTTTAAACGATGATTTAAATTTCAATTATTGGCAACTTAAAATCAGTGTAAATGAGACACGTGCCATTAATAATGTTCTTGTTTTATCTTTCAGGACGTTGCATCACAACAACTTAGTCCAACTTTATGGAATTTGCAGCGAAGCGAATCCATTGCATATTGTAACCGAATTCATGAAATATGGTCTGAATTACTTTTGTTTTAAAATAAGCTAATAAATTTCATCTTATAAATGAAACTAAAGAAACTTATGTCCATCTTTCTGTTGCAAGGCACCAGACTTAGTAAACATCTACTTGTATTTCTTTCCTGATTAAAATTGGAGCTTATGCACACATGCATGCCAGGCAGTGTTTTATCCAGACTCCAGGCCTTTGGGGGGAGGAAGGGAGGGAAATTGACTTGGCTGGAGGAGAAAAGATGCAGGTTCAATGCAAAAATTTGCGTCACTGTTGGAATTTTGGGGGGATTTTTGTGTGTTGTTCTTGGGGCAGGGAGGGGGAATCTCCCCCTAACAGGCCTAGATAAAAACACTGATGCCAGGTAGAACACATTTTACAGAAAAACTTTATTTATTTACTGAAACATTTGATGAATACTGTTCATAGAATGTTTGAACGTACCGGTATATAAAAAAACAATTGTTCCAAAAACAATTGAAAACACACTTGTTTAACATATAATTTTGTAAAGCGCTTTTGACTTAGGCCCTTTTAGCTTTGCTTACGGCGCTCCAGAAATCGTCCTGTATAATAATAATAATAATAATAATAATAATAATAATTATTATTATTATTATTATTATTATTATTATTATTATTACACTATGCCGTAAATTCTGTAAGCACTGATAGAATGACTCTGTGACATTTTTGCAGGGTCATTGTTATCCTATATTCGAAGGAACAAGCACAAGATTGTTCAGGAAACGATGAAACTGATCGACGTGAACATTCAGGTTTGTGAGGCGATGGTCTACTTGGAATCTAAGGGTTTCATTCATCGCGATCTCACAGCACGCAACTGTCTTGTTGGTGAGAACGCAATCATCAAGGTGACAGACGCTAGCCTGTTCAGGTTACTATTACGTCAATAACCTTACTATGACCACTGTATCTGATTCTGTATTAAGTTCTAATGGTACAATAATTTTATTATTATTATTATTATTATTATTATTATTATTATTATTATTATTATTATTCTGTATTAAGTTCTAATGGTACAATAATTTTATTATTATTATTATTATTATTATTATTATTATTATTATTATTATTCTGTATTAAGTTCTAATGGTACAATAATTTTATTATTATTTTATTACTATTATTATTATTATTATTATTATTATTATTATTTAAGGCAATTTATATAGCACAGTAGCATAACTGGAGCCAAAGTCAAGAGTGCTTACAAAGGAGTCACTTATAAGATATGTTAAATAAGTGTGTCTTATAACTTGTAGTGTGTCTGTATTGGGAGTAATATGGGCATAATTAATTATCTTTATAATTATAATCATCTATTTTCTTAGTAACTAATACAGATTATAGGGCATGGAATTCTAGTCATTTCATGAACTGCCCTATTGACCTGCATACAGCTAGTGATCAATGGATATTGCAATTATTGACATGCATGATTCGAGCATACACTCTGTTCTGGCATGGGGGAATTCATGGTCGTTTGGGGGGGGGGGTTGTGAGAAATTACCTTAACAGTACAGGCTCAACTCCTAAATTATTAAAAATTTTGGGGGAATCTAGGATTGGTTTTCTTTTTTGGGGGGGAAAGGGAGGGATGGAGAATCCCTCTTTCTGGCCTGTATGCAACACTGGATTCAAGCAGTCTGGAGTATAAAGTTAAAATGGCCAGAGTTACATCCCCCACTGCTACATTCCCCAACAACTACATCCCCCGAAGCTCAACATGCCTCCCCCACTGCTCCAGGTCACAAATCGCACCCTGGGTACAACTATAAACTATGGGTGTGGTGAAGTAGTGGCATGAGTCATGCCATGCAACCAGAGGGTAGCGGGTTCAAATCTGACCCTAGCCATTGCGACCGTGGCCAATTTGTTCACCACTCACTTGATTTGCACTTGTTATTCTTCACTTCATTAACTAATTAACTGTGCTTAGCAACCACCCACTCAGTGATAATAAATGTTATCATTTTTATTATCTAAGCCATCCAAGGGCAATCCACATTGTTCATTGATGGTATTGTTACAGTTTGAAACGTTTGACATGCAGTTTACCAGCTAAAACAGTGCATTTGCATCAGGTGTATACACTGTATGGTTCTAGGAATGTTATTGTATTCATTGCTTTAGGTTTGTAATTGACAATGAAGAATCTCGACCAGCGATTGAACATCGATTTCGATGGGCAGCACCAGAAGTCCTCCTGCATCAGCAGTATAGCAGCAAAGGAGATGTTTGGTCATTTGGTTAGTAGGGGTGGGGCGGAAGATGGCAGAGTCAGGGCCGGATTAAGGTCCGAGTGGGCCTGGGGCTGAGAAGTAAAAAAAGTCATCGCTTCCATAATTTGAAAATTGCCCTTGTGAAATTTCCCGCTGCCGTCACTGAAAATCTCTGGCAACCAAAAAAGGTCGTCGCTGGAAAAACGGTGGGCCTATTTTTATGGTGGGCTTGGGACTTCAGCCCCCTCAGCCCCTGCCTTAAGCTGGCCCTGGGCAGAGTGGGTTTAAACGCACTGGAGTCATAGGCTGATGGAGCAAGGTTCAAGCCCCATTTAACAATGTTCCCTCTAAATAGTTGTGCGTGTGCGCACAGAGGTAGCAAGGCAAGCACACAAAGGACAAAATGGAGCGCACACATTTTTGAATTTTTTTCTCATTGTTTTCATATCATATCAGTGGCGGTTCCACGTGGGAGGATGAGTGGACTTCCGGACTCTTTTTTTTGCGTGTGAAACCTATTTTTTGGGGGCAAAAGTCAAGTAAAACTATGGGGAAAACGTGCAGATGACCTTTTTTACTTGTCAACCTATTTTTGGGTAGAAGTGTAGTAAAATTAGGGGAAAATTTTCTTTCAGCAGCCTGTTTCGGCAAAGTTTATTGATTTTCCCTTCTTTTTTCATCCCCCCACCAACTTCCTATGAATTCATTTCATCCCCCACATCAAGAAATCCTGGAACTGCCACTGTATCATATAGGCCTACGCCCTACATACTTACTGATAAAGATCAACGTTTTCTTGTGAACTTGTACGGCTCCATACAATTACTAACTTCTGGTCTAGACAATGGACAAAAGGTCTTTTATTTAATGATTTGTGTAAAGTACGCGGTTCCAAATATTGATAAAGTTAAAAGAACAGAAGACCAGCAACAGAAATGTCTTAAAATAGAGATTTGAAATCGTTGACGTAAACGTGGAAGAAAAAGTGGGAAAAGCCGAACCTCTGTACCTTCCCCATTACCTACGGTGGCCTCTCGAAATGGGGGGGGGACTTGCGCCTAGAGGCCTAATAGAAGTTTACACCTATATTTGAAATGACAACTAACAGCGACATCATTTAGGAGTTCTTGGTTGCAACTTGCGCTCAATGTGTGAACCAGGGATATTTTTAAAAACCCCAACACCCACCAATTTCAAAGGTCGACACCCCAAAATTTGGTAATGTGACAATGGTATGCATACAAAATGCATTTAGCCCTGAACAACCCTCCAATGGAGAAGGACACCCCCTCCCAACTTTTATCCTGAGATGATCTTTTTTGCTCATCACACTTTTTTGAGACTTGAAAACGTTTTTTTGCTTGTCAGACTTTTTCGGAAGAGACTTTAACCACACCTCCAGATTTTCCCGACACCCCTTCCCCAAATTCACAATCCAGTGTTTATTCTAGCCACCTTGACATTGGGGGGGGGAGGATTTTGAAATGTTTGGGAGGACAACATCTGAGTCTCTAAAAACCCCTTGACAAGCAAAAAAGGTTATCTTCCTTTTAAAAATGTGGTGACAAGCAAAAAAGTCATCCTTCCAACCTCCCTAATGGTTTTTACCCTTCTCAAATGCCATGGCAAGCAAAAATTTATCACCCTTACATTTCCCCCTCTCCAGCAAAATAAAAGCCCCCCGTCGTCACACTTTGGGGGGAATTTCCAACCCCATGCAACATATAAAAAATTGTTGGGATTTTAAAACGGGGGATTCCCAGAGAAGGCCTAGAATAAACACTGTTCACAGTCCTAGAAATAACCCTGTTGTGAACAGTTTCAAAATATAGCAAATCAAATGGATATAGAAGGAATATGTCTGACATTCAGCGCAAATGAATGTGTTGAAGAACAAGAGAAGGAATCAATTAGAGCAGGGTTTTCCAAAGATTTTGAAACTGTGGCTCAATCCAGCAGTTTTGTATAACGTGCCGCACCCTAATCATAGGACGTAATATATATTTTAAAAATGCATTAGGCCATCTGACGAACGTTGGTTGAAAGGAATCTTATGAGTTTTGAATAAATGGCAAAACAAAAGCTCTGATTGAATTCGAATGAAAAATCTGGTAAATAATTAAGGCAGAATTATTCATATTTTGCCAAATAGGACAAAGGAGAAAAATAAATATTGAAATTTCTTGAAAATTATCTCTTTTAAAATTTTGCCAGTAACATACCTTTGTTGCGTGTCTTGAAAATCCTATGAGTATGGAAAAATCGCTTAACCGCTAGGTCTAACGAAACGAATAACAGCAGAGATTCCCTATTGTTAGCGGAGTTTCAGAGCAAAATGGTCGGAATACGCATTCTTTGCGTTATTGTGAAATAAGATCAATTTCTAAAAGTACTAATGGCCAGGGTTTCCCAAACTTTTTGGAACTGTGCGACTCTCGTCAGCGACTTTGTAAAATGCCGCGAACCTGCTAACTTATTGCCGACTAAAATTGGATAAAAGTTTCATAAAACACTATTCATTTTAATATAAGCTGTGTATAGAGGATTGTAGGCTTATAAATTTCTTAAAACCTAAGCCTGCTTACAACTTTTGAGGCTTGTGACATTGTGGTATTGATTAGAAAATGACACTTTATAATCTAATTTCGCGTTGCCCCTCGACCCATTAGACTGAGCCCTGCAGTAGTGACGTAGCCAGGATTTCCCAAGGGGGTTTCTGATTCCCAACTTCTAAAAATTCCGACAAGCAAAAATGGTTATGATTTTTATTCTCATGATTCCAAAATGGAAAAAACCTGACAAGCAAAAAAACGCCACCAACTACTATTTTTATTACTTTTGTATTTATTTGACTTCCTTAACACAATTATATAGGCATATAATCATGAGCGCGTACAGTAATACAACTAATAGTGATAATCCGGGATTGTTGGACAGCCAAGGGGTGTACGCCACTGGAGCCAACTTTTGGGTTGCGACCCACAGTTTAGGAAACACTGAATCAGAGGAATACCATGTAGACATGATGATGTTATTATTATTCTGATAACTTTGGTGCCAAACAGCATATGAAGTTATGAACCGTTTCTTGATCCTGTAAAACTAGCCGTTCATTGCTTCCTGGTTGGTTCAGGTGTACTGATGTGGGAGGTATTTACTGGTGGCGAGATTCCCTACGGAAAATCGGCGGGGGAGGATATGATTCAGACGGTATGTCAAAAGAAAGAACGCCTTCCAAAGCCGGAGCGTTGCCCTGAAAATGCATTTAAAATAATGTCAACATGTTGGACACAAGTACGTAAAACATTCTTGCATCATAGGCTACTATCAGAATATTTTTCTGAATATAATAATAATAATAATAATAATAATTTTAATAATAATTTTAATAATAATTTTAATAATAATTTTAATTAGAGTTTTTCGGTAGGCTATGTTTTGTGTGAGCTTTTTGTTTATTAGAATTTCAACTTTGTAGCGAATTACTACAGGTCTATGAGCAAATAATTGTCTACTATTATCTGTACATGTACAATGTTCATTTACGCCACTGACAAAAATCTGTTCATTGTTGTCTCTGTTAAAGTCATCTTGATCTAAAGTAATTAACAGCCAGTCTAGCAAAAACCCGTAATCTTTGGGTCTAAGCACATAGGAATAAGGAGCTACTTCGGTGCTTCTTTTGAAAGCACTATAGAAGTTAACGAGATTTTACTTACTAACTAACTTTAGCATTTTCTTTTGCAGGACTCAAAGGCCAGACCAACATTTTCTGTGATCTTCGACGAGCTGGACAAAATACCAGACTATTGACTTAACACTGCATTAAAAACTGGTTTAAATCCACAACAGCTTCAAATCCGATGTCTACTGTTCACTGTTCAAATTTTTTCCTCTGGTATCTCGCAGATGATAGGTGCAATTAGGCCTGCTGAGAGGGGCAGGGGCCAGGACAAATGCCCAGGGGCCCGGCGATCTGTAGGGGGCCCGAGCTGCTCCGCGGTTAGGGTTGAAGACGCAGGAGCGTTTGGGGTTCCCGTCAACAGGTCTCAAGACAGGTTTTAAGTTTTTAAAGTTTTAACTGCCCCTCCTGAAAAGAGTCTCAGAAGACTGACAAGCAAAAAAGATCCTCGCCACTTTAGGGGCCCCGCGACTGTTCTGCCCAGGGGCCAGGAATTTCTCTCGGCGACCCAGACGGAGTGCAATAAAGAGCGAAACTTTGGTTTTCTGCATAGATAATCGGTATGTTGTTAACTTGTTAATGAGACACAGTAGCCTAATCTAGAAATCTCCCTCACTGTGATGCGAAATAACACGTGTCATCATTCATAGCATCTCTTAGGGGCATACCTGGCATATTTTTATACCCCCTAACATTCCCCAACACCCCCTAATTTGAGACCGACACGCCAACACACACAATTTCAGCTATGCGATTACCTTTATTTGCTTGTCGCACTTTTTGGCAGGGGACCTCTAGAATTTACCGACACCCCCATAATTATTACTAGAAATAACCCTGGGGCCTACTAGCTATCCACGAATCAATGACATCTCCAACAAATGTAAATTTGTAATCAAAACCATCGGCGATTTCTTATCTCTGCATTCCATTTCACTTGTTCATCAGAAGTGTTCTGGCGATGTTCGCTAGGTGGAGTACTTGGCGAGCGTCATATATATAATCAATACGGCTCCACTCATTCGAAGCATTACAGAGAAATTATTGAAATTGGAAAGTAATGTATACAGTATGATCATCCGCTGTTCTAACTCGAACTCAAGCTTCTGAACTGCTCAACAGCAGCAACAATACTACAACAATAGCAACAACTACTACTGCTTACACTACTATTACTGCTACTAGGCCTACTACTACTACTACTACTACTACTACTACTACTACTACTACTACTACTACTACTACTACTACTACTACTGCAGTACTACTGCAGTACTACTGCTACTACTGCTGCTGCTGCTACTACTACTACTACTACTACTACTACTGCAACTATTACTACTAATGTTTCGTGCAGCTCCTTAGGGAAAAAGTTTGCCAAACCTTGATTTAGCTGGAATTGTCTTTTTGATTTCGTTTAGAAAATGCTAAGGCATTTTGCCTATCTCTGGAAGAGTGATTGAAATAATATAAAAATCGTGGAGCCAAAATATCCTAGTGGTTAAGCGAATCTTGGTTCAATTATCGAGTTTCGCGTATGGCTAAAGCGGGTGTTTTGGTCGAAAGCTGCGACACTATTGGTGGATAAAATAAAACATTTTAAAATGCCAGTGTGTCTTCGCATAATTAAACTAGTTGGGGGCATGACAAGATATTCTTATGCAAAAATGCATTTTACACAAAAAATAGAACGAGAGCTTTTGATTGCAGGCTGCAGCAAAACGTTCTGACAGTAGTCGCTAGGTGGCTGTTGCTGTTTATGCGTTTTAGCGATATTCGCTTGATGGCGCGGTTGCTATTTCGATTTTGCATTGTGTCTGCATAGCACAGCAAAAGCATCGGGGTAACTGCTCAAGGGCGTAGCTAGGAATTTGATTGGGGGGAGGGGTATAATGTGATGTGGAGTATAAATCTTTAACAGCTTTGACAATCTTTAAAAAACACAACACAAACACAAAATTTTTTAAGGTACTCTGATTCTCGATATACCCCGTCGCTACGCCTCTGTAAGTGCTGTCAGCCAGGATCTACAAATAAGTGCCTAATGCCTACCACTAATGGAATAAACGATGCAGGCAAAAAACTTGGCCTGACTATCGAACTAAGGTTATGGCTGTTTCAAAGGATTGACAACGATGAAGCAGAAATCGTACAAAATGGTCGGATATTGGAAAACGTTGAAAGATTCAAGCATCTTGGAGGAATAATCAACAGCGACGGAAAACACACAGAGCACACGAAAATGAATAGAGTTGTCTACAAACAATGCGGAGAATGAGAACATATGGAATAAAAACTCGCGAGAGTTGGTTTGACCAACAGATCTAGTTCGTATTCTATTTAGGCCGTAAAACAGTGTTTTATCCAGACTTCAGGCTTTTAGGGGGGGAATTGATTTGGCTGGAAGGGAGAAGATACAGTTCAATGCAAATATTTGTGTTAGTGCTGGAATTTTTTGGTGGGGGCGTGGTTTTGGGGGTGAAAATCTATTACCCCACCCCCAAGAGGCCTGTATAAAACACTGTCGTAAAATTATTTCCTTACATATAATAACGCGTTGTAATAACTTTTTACTAGTTACACAAATCGTCTTTACAAAAATAAGAGGTTTTACTTCCAAAAAGTGTTCGTCATCTAATGCGGTACAACAAAACCTACTAAATATCATTACGAAAGCCATAACGGTTCTCACCAAATTTGTAGTAAATTGCACCAACTACTGTAGATAGATGTGCCTAGTTCACGACACAATTAAAACACGCATGATAGGTATGTACTTTTCTTCTCCGGTACTTTTATCCGTATACATCAAAACCTTTGTCTAATCTAATCTAGTCTTGAACTTCTAAAGCGCCACTTCATAATGCACAGGAGCATCAACCGATGGCACACCAAATCCAAATCATTAAAGATCCAGGTCAAATCCAGGTAACCGGCCGGACAAACGGGTGACAGTCTACGGTGGATAAGATGGGTTTTTTGTTCTTGTTCTAAAAATCTGTAGTGAATTTGCAATGCGCGCATGCTGAAGCAATGAGTTCCAGAGTTGGGGTGTGTGGCTATACTAGGAATATCAACACGATGTACAGCTGTGCTGATCGTACCATTCTGCTGCGTTTTCAGAACTTAGTACTTTTGCGTTGTCTCATGTACCGAGGATTCGTCGTACACTTCAAAGTAGAAATCTCTTTCCTTGGCGCCGTCCGCCGTCCCATTCAGCGGACGAGGCAGGCAGCTGACGAGCTTCTCGGCGAATCGGTCGTCATCGGCCGTCATCAGGATCCAGTTCTTCCGGATGCATCCGTACAGCTCTGCGTCGACGTGCGTTTCCAGGTCGACCTCACCCAGGTTCACGAAGATGAACCGGCGCCTGTGATGCGTTGTCCGCAGTTTCTCGAGGATCGCCGGTCGGAAGAATTCGAGCGTCGAGACGTTCGATAGAAACGCCTCGGACAGAACCACGACGGTCGCCTGGCTGTTGTCGATGTTACGGGCGAGATACTCACCGGCGACGGCGGCGGCGTCGTCACCGGCGGCGAACAGCCGCTGCTGCTGCTGCTGCTGCCGGAGACAGACCACTTCGTATCGAGGATATCGGTCCCAGATGACGTCCAGAAGGGTCCCGGTGACCCACTCGGAGTCCGCATCGCAGTAGACGACGAAGAGATCGTGTCTGTCGTCGCGGGCGCCCCTTACGGCGTTCCTTTGCGACGCGGGGAGGTGGACGCAGAGGCGAAAGAGACACAGGGACGTCCCTAAGAGCGTCGTCGTCAGCACAGCGCTCAGCAGGAGCAAGACGAGACGCAACTGCTGCCTACTGTCCGCCGGATTTCGCTTCGAATTAGTATGATCAGCGCATCCAGTGCGATTTACCCGCGCAAGCGACTGCCCGTCGTCGCAGCGCAGTTCTTCCCATCGATGGATCGTTGTATTGAAGATCGTTTCGCTCTGCATCAGCGTCTCGATCCAGTCCTGGTGGTCGCAGGAGCAGAGCAGCGGATTTCCCCAAACGGTGAGATTGGTCAGCCGTCGAAGCTGTAAAACCGGCAGCGGAATTTGCGTCAGTCGATTGTCGTGCAGCAGGAGCTGTTCCACTTCCGGAATCCGGTCCACGGTGTTCGCGTCCAATTCCGAGATGAGATTGTGAGACAGGTCCAGGTAGACTACGCCCGGTAGGGTAACGTTGATTTCGATCGTCTCCAGGTCGTTGTACGACAGATCCAACAACGCCGCGGATGAGGAATAATTCATCCGCAGAACCTCCGCCGGAATCTCCTTCAGTCTGCGATGGGAACAGTTGACGTACACCTGTCCACGGTCACCGCCGGCGCCGTATTCGCAGAGGAGGGTGCTGACGGCGACGGGGGCGGCCGCCTCGAACGAGCAGACCGTCGACGCGGCGAAATACGACACCGGAACGCCCCGGAGTGCTTCCGGTTCGTCGCACCGCAACGCATCCGGGTCCACCACTATCGACGACCGATTATTTCCGGAAGTTCCGGTCGTCACGCGGGACACGATCGCCAGCTCTTCGGCCAGTTCGCAGTCGCAGCGCAGCGGGTTCTCCCTCAGATCCAACTTCACGTTCGACCAGAAGGCGGCGAACCGTTCTCTGGCGTCGTCGTCGTCGACCGTCGCCTGTCTACTCCTCCCGACCGACTCTCGAGCCGTTCGACCGATGATCCTGGCCGCTCGGTTGGCCCTCAGGTCCGCCCGGACGCGGCAGGCGCTTCCCCGCTGGTGTTCGAACAGCGTCAGGACGTTCCAGACGGCGTCCGATCGCAAACGGTTTCCGCGCAGCGATATGTCGACGGTACGGTTGTCGCCGCCGTCGTCCTTACAGATCCGGTAGATGGCGTACCTGTAGACGTACCCGATCGAATTGAAGCTGAGATCGATCGTCGAAACGGAGGGCAGGTAGAGGAAGGTCATGCTGATGATCTTCTTCAGGGCGTTGAACGACAGATCGACGCTGCGGAGGTTCTGGTGCGTAAACGTTCCGACGTCCAGCCAGGCGATCGAATTGTGTCGCAGGTCGACGATCTCCAGGTACTGCAGCTGCTCGATGACGTAGCGCGGCAGGTGACCGATCAGGTTGTGCCCGAGTAGCAGCTCGCGGACGCCGCAGAGGGAGCTGAGCGATACGGAGCGGCCGACGGATCGCAGCGAGTTGTGACTGAGGTCGACGGTGCGGAGGACGGGCCACCGACCGGTCGAACATCCGTCCGTCAGGTCGTCAATTCGCTCCTTCTCCTCCTTCTCCTCCTCCTCCTTCTCCTCCTCCTCGTCGAACAACGACCGGAATTCGGGACTCGGTCTGCACTTTCCGGATTTCGGTGGCGAACTGTAGAACGCGTGCGGCTCGATGTACTCGATGAGGTTGTAGGACAGATTAAGAGTCCGGAGACGGTAGAGATCCTCAAAGGTGCGGTTCGGTAGCGTCTTGAGACGATTTCTCGACAGATCTACAGTCGCCAGTTTATTGAGACGACACGTGAAAACACCCGCATCGATTCTCTCGATGATGTTCCCGCTTGCGTCGAACGTCTCCAGGTTTCCAAATCGCCGCAGAATCGTTCGATTCCGCAATAATCCGCGGATCTTATTCGCAGATATATTTAAGGTCGTCAACAACGCAACGTCTTCTTCTTCTTCCTCCTCCTCCTCCTCTTCTTCGTTTTCTTCTTCCGGCGTCGGAAACTCGGCGTCGAATTTCCGGAAATGAATGTCAGTAATGCGATTTTCGCTCAGGTCGAGGACTGACACGCGATTCGTCACTCGAACGGGAAACAAATCGAGGCAGTTGCGTGACAGGTTGACGGCCTCTAATGCGCTGAAATTGGCGAAGAAATCTTCGGCGAGGCGTCGCAGTCCCACTCCGGACAAATCAAGCGCCTTCAGTCTGTGTCCCTCCGTGCCAAGTGACGCTGCTATGACGACGACGACGACGCCATCTGGTGGCGAAGAATAGTTGTTGCCTTGGTCGTCGTCGTCGGCCTCCCATCGGTATCCGTTCTCTCCGTCGACGGTTTCATTGTAGCGCATTTCATCAGTTCTTCTTCTTCTTTGCCTTTCGTCCGCAAATACTTCCGTCTGGTTGACGATTTCAGAAGAAGAAGAAGAAACTTCCGCACTTCTGTTTCGCCAGCGATTACTTTCGTTGTCTAATCCGCGGAGAATATCAAAGGGAAGTCCAGTCGACGGCGAATTATCTCCTGGCGCCGAAGTAGCAGACGACTGGCGTCGACCGTAGCACCGAAGCGGAGCGGAGTCATTGAACCAGAACGAATAAATCAAAATGCTATCGAGCGTGACCGCTAGACACGGTTCACCTGGTTCGTCTCCCCAAGCAACCGAAGAGCATGTCGGAGGAGGAGGACGAGGACGAGGAGGAGGAAGAAGAATATGTGGTGAAGTCGGTTGCGTCCTGTTCTTTTCTGATCCAGATCGCGTCTGTTCTGCGGTGGAGAAAAATTCGTCGTCCTGTTTAATGGCTTCTGTCGGGGAAGGGTAACAATCGATCCGCAGATAATCCGCGGACATCGTCCGTTGACCCTTTGTAATACACAGACTTCTTCGCTCGTCGGTCGGAGCGCCGGGCGACGGGGACCCTGCGGTCGGAGTAGGATCGATGGCCCGTGTTGTCCGACCCAAAGGAGGCCCCGTCTCAACGCCGAGTGACGTACCGAAGGAGAGATAGAGCATCACCGATACGAAGCGACGGTTGTACAGCCACATACTCTCCGATGTCATCGCTGACTTAACTTCGAACACAGAACTGCTTTCTTCGAATATAATTTATCTGCGGACAGAACCGAGCTTCAGTTATAAGTCACGTGTCCGATTAATTAATCGGTCACATGTTTCAATTTCTTCTTCTACAAAATCCATAGAATGCAGATTCGTAATTTTTTCACGGAGAAACAAATTATACAGAATGATCGAATTTCAAACGAGGATGCTATCTATGATCAGGCCCACTATGATAGACCCTAGTGGTCTAGACAATGAGATATTTCAGATTTTCTCGGTAGCAACTGGTTGAAGTTTGAAGCAAGAGAATGATTATGGTAATCAGATTTCTGGGCATGATTATACTTTTATATGTACGTGCACACATTTGTGCTATAACGAGAGAGAGAGAGAGAGAGAGAGAGAGAGAGAAAGAGAGAGAGAGAGAAAAAAAGAGAGAGAGAGAGACAGACATACAGACAAACAGACATACAGACACAGATATACGATATTCCTGTACTATTGAAAGCGAATGTTGTCGGATTGATACTAATCCTCGAAGCGATGCGCTAGAGTCCAGTTAAGCCTGACTATGTCTAAGAACGCATCGAATCCATTTTCGAAGAAAGTCTATTCTGGGCCGGAAGATGGCAGAGTGGGTAAGCGCCCCTAGCGGCTTTCACACAGGCAGTAATGCCTAATAAGCTACTTTAAATCAAGCTATTATTATTATTATTATTATTATTATTATTATTATTATTATTATTATTATTATTATTATTATTATTATTATATAGATCTAATAATCTAATCTAATATAGTCTTATATTTCAATAGAGCCACTTCATAATGCACAGAAAGCAGGGCACACCCAATCAAAATCAAACACAAGAGCTAGCAGAAAAATAGCCTCCATTTCATTTCGAATCATTGCAAGAACTACGGTAGGCAGTGTTTAATCTAGGCCGTTTCCGGGAGGGAAAATTGCCCTTTTTACCTTCCCGGAAATTTCAAATTCCCCGGAAATTTTGGAATACTACATGGACTAACAGTGGCCCCTAGCAGAATTCTCCCGGCTTTGTCAGTGCCCCCCCCCCGGCTTTTTCAGTTTCCCTCCGGAGTCCAGGAGTCTAGATTAAACACTAACGGTAGGTAAAGATAACGGTACACTCCATATAGGCTCAGCGCCCGTACGGAGAACCGAAGGGTTAGCGCCTTCAGTTTTACACGGCAACGGCTGAATGAGGGCGGTTGCCAGCCTTTCCATCGCCGCCTTTCCTTCCACCGAGTTAACACCCGATGTACTCATTCACAGTTGAGTCGACTGGGGGTGCCTGGGCAGAAACAACAGAAAAGTTTCTGCCACGGCCGAGAGTTGAACCACGGACCTCAAAATTGGCAGACCAGTGCGCTAACCACTGCTCCACCGCGCACCTTACGGTGCAGTAATAGATTACCTACATGAATTCGTAGACAGCCGACCGTATTATTCTTTGTTAGGAATACAGGAATAATGTATTAATTTTTATTATTCATGTAATATATCGGACCATCGAATAAATTAACATTGTTACCTTTTACTGTCGAGTTTCGCTCCATTTATCAGTTTGTTCTGCAGAAATCTATTATTTTAATTCCCGAATCCGTATTTTCTACCCAAAGCAAAACGCGATGCGTCGTAAAACGTAAGAGCTTCTTTATAATCGGGACGTCTGACTTTAATGCATTTTGGCGATTTAAGTAGGGGGTGGTGTTATTTTATGAATTTTGGCTTTTTACTGAAATACCCATCCTAAAGTATGGAGATGAGTTCCCTAATGTGGAATATAACAAAAAAGGTCAATTACATAAGTGCTAACCCCCTTACATACCCTCTGAAGTTAACATACAAGAAAAAGTTGTGCTACTGAGAGTTTTATAATGTTTACTTCATTTTGTATAACTTAAATGAGCTCTTGTATTAACCTGGTAAATATTGATGATTAATGGTAGGTATCACATATGTCATAAGCCAAATGTTACAAAATACCACCCTCCCCACTCCCAGATAGACTACTTGAAGAGCTGTTATCATATGTCAGAAGCAAAGCCATTTCATCAGTTGTCACTGTTGGTAACAAAATGTTTGGTCGTGTGTGGAAATTCCATGATGAACCACAAAAGATTGAATCGGATACTGTTCAGTGGCGGCTCCATTAGGATCCGGGGCCGTGCCCCTATTGAGTTCCTGCCCCAGTGGCCCCTGTTGGGACCCTATACTTAATACTACATACCTACAGTGTAACAACAAATGGTTGGCCCCCATGATTAGAAGTTGCCACCCCAACGCCTCCCCCCACTTGCCAAATCCTGGAGCCGCCATTGATACTGTTCCAGAGTCATGTAGTGTTCGACAAGCCGTTAAATAAAGTTTGAAGTGTTGGCACTAAATGAGATTGTAAGGCAGATTATGAAAGCTGAAGAAAAAGTTGGTTACATATTCAGATGATGGATCTAAGAAACAAGGTGCAGGAGCATTCTGTGTACAAGGTACTACCGTCAAAGGCAAATACAGAGCGCTTCTCACACTGTCCGTTGCATCAGAATTGAGACAAAACTTGCCGGCGTTGAAAGTGACATCCCTGCAGACTTTGTTTTGACAGACCAGACAGTACGCAATTTTGATGTTGATGACTTGGTTGCTGAAGCTCTGAGATCAGAACACATCCCTGATCATCTGTTTTGTAACATTCATCCTACGTTAATGTTCAACAGAGTTATCACGAAGCAGTGGGCAGAGATAGAGAACACGCTTGGTAGACATAAAATTTACCCAAACTTCTTAGTTAATGTCACAACTATGGCCATGTCACAGAAC
Source organism: Metaphire vulgaris (assembly GCA_018105865.1). Lineage (NCBI taxonomy): Eukaryota > Metazoa > Annelida > Clitellata > Crassiclitellata > Megascolecidae > Metaphire > Metaphire vulgaris. Next base: position 2,498,549 of record CM030838.1, read on the forward strand.
AGTCCTTAGACTGCCTGACACGGCTCATTAATCATGACTTTGACCATAAGCCCTGGAATAAGTCTTCTGAATTTGATCTTTATATTGATTGGAAGCAAAACAAATCTGTCAGTCTGAAGGATGAACGCTTCAATAGACTTACCCTAACATGTGCCGTAAGCCTTTATCATATTGAAGACCTTGCAGCGTATTTGGCGAAATATGAACATGTGACTAATCAATTAGCCTGTATTGTCCGATATTTCTTGTAATTTGACTTCTTGAAGGCCATGTATTGTGCTGGTGCCCTAATTGGACTTCAACTCATTGAACCATATCTATAGCACTCACTATGTCAACACACTCAAACTCATTCCAGTCTTTCAGCAGCTGTACATGGATATTAATTATATTGATGCACACAAACTGCTAAAAGGTAGATGAACCGGCTTTTAATTTTGTATCCGCAGATAGATTTGGACAAACACGCTATAATTATAACATATGTGAGGCAATATGCAAAATTTACACAGGCACCAGTTCACAACTTAGCAGTTGAACGTAGTGTCGGCTTTGTGAACTATGAACTGTTAAGAAGGGGTGCTAGGCAACTTGTCTGCACATCTTCTTCACAGGTGAAGAAGGCTAAAGCTGCTGATTTGGTAGACACTTGCATTGCGGGATCCTTCAGAAGATATGCAAAGTTGACCAAAAAGGAGCCAGATTACCAGAAATTATTCAACAATGGACTAGAAGGCAAGTTGAGCTGAGGAAACTGAAGCGTCTATATCTGGAAGCGCGCTATGATATGAGATACAGCCCTGTCATTGCCAAGGACAAGTGACTTGTTTAGGCTCATCAAAGATCACAAGAAACTACCACTATCAGCCTATACAACTAACATGAAGCTGTATCTGAACAATATAACTGCAAATAGTGAAGTTACATTAGATAATTTCATTGATTTGAGCAGTGTCATGGACATCATACACACATATATACAGTATATGTGCACTGTATACGTAATTCTAAGGTTTACTAAGGATATTATAATGTAGTCATATTACTAACTGCAGATTTCATGTTAATTGAAATACAATGTAAACTTTAATATATCAAAGTGTTGACAGTTTCAAGGAAATTAACGTTGTTGATTGGAAAATTAACATATTTTGGGGTATAAAACTTCAAGGGGTATGTACAGGGGGGTTAGGTAAGGAAATGTGGCTTAATATTGTTATATTCTATTATAAATAGACCATCCCCATAAACTTACATGGGTATTTCATAAAGTCACTGCTAACACCACCCCCTAATTTAAGTCGTGAAGACGGGACATTCTAGGTTTAGACTCCGTCTTATCAACATCGCTCCGTTCTACGCAGTTTCCAAGAATTCGAATGGTTCCGCGTTGTCGTTTCCAGTGGCGGTTCCAGGAATTCTTAGTGGGGGGATGAAAAAAAATTATAGGAAGTTGGTGATGGGATGCAAAGTGAAGAAGAAGAAAAAGAAAAGCGAGAAAAGGTCATTGCTAGTGTTGGCCCACTAAATGTTAATTAACCTTGCCAAATAAGTCCGACAAGCAAAAACAGGTCATTCGCAGTATTTTTCACTATATTTCTTTAAAACTCACCCGTAAAATAGGTCGACAAGCCAAAAAAGGTCATCCGGAACCCCGGTGGGGGATGCATCCCCAGCCATCAACATGGTGGAACCGTCACTGGTCGTTTCGCTCGATCCGCGTGGTCAAGTGGCCTACAATTATCGTCGCGTGCATACACCTCTCTTTGAGCTTTCTCAAATTTCACGAAATTGTCTTTGCATTTGCTGCAAGAAACGCCGTTACCCGACACACAGTCCGTTTTCCAATATTCTATATACGGCGAAAGCGTGATGGCCAAACGATCAAGAAGAATTCTGTCAACAGTGTCAGCGCCAACGCAGCGACCACCACCACCGCCACCACCACCACCACCACCACCAGCAGCAGCAGCAACAGGTGAAGAAGACGCATTCGTCAGTCTAGGTGCCGCTCGAGGATGCTGTGGAATTTATCTCTCCCCACCCCGACACAACCCCCCCTCCACCACCACCACCCCACTCGCCAACCGCTATATTCCGACGTCGAGACTTGATGTCTTCGAGAGGAATTAGCCGGAGGATTAGTTACGAAATCCCCGGGTTCGAAGAAGGGAAGATAAGAGCCGGCGGTGACGTCGGCCGGAGGTGGGGTGGGGTGGGGGCGGGGGAGATAAGGGGAAGGGGACGTCCTTCTTCTTCCCTGCCGTTGACCTGACGGTCTAAATCGCATGATTAACTGCGCGGCTCGGTCGGAGCAAAGCGCCTCCGACGATAGATCAGCGAAATTGGGACGCGCCGGAGTCAGCGTCTCAGTCCCCGTTTGGATTTAGACGACGGAGGGTGGGGTGGGTGGGGTGGGGGAGCGAGGGAGGGAGGGATAGTCTCGTTAGACGGCGATCAATTACTCTCGGGGAACGTCTGGGCGCTTGGAACGACCGGGGGGGGCAGCTTGACCATCTCACCCCTCCATCCGTCGTCGCTCAACGTCCGTCAGCAGCCGAAACAGCCTCTGTGTGTGTGTGTGTGCGTGTGTGTGTGTGTGTGGGTGGGTGTTGAGAGAATTTCTACTTGGGGGTCGTGATGCATTTTTTTAAAGACGACGAACGATAAATTTTGACAGAATTTACCGCAATTGAAAACAAAATACAGCTATGTATGTCTGCATTACCAATTTTCTCTTCACTTTCATACTAATTATCAATTAAATTATCAATTAAAATGTCTTAAATAATCCACTCTATTTAAACAGAGTTATTATTACAATGTTATAATAACATCAAATGTCATAATAATTAATTATTAGGCTATCAATTAAATTATAACTTAAAATGTCTTAAATAATCCACTCTATCTAAAGAGAGTTATTATTACAATGTTATAATAACGTCAAATGTCATAATAATTAATTAATTAGCAATTAAATTGTCAGGAGGGGGAGCCGTTAGGGGTGGCAACTGCTAAGCATGCATGGGAGGCCAGCTGATTAATTATTGCTAGGTATGTAGTAGTAAGTATAGGTGTCCAAAATGGGAGGCCAGTGGGGGGCCAGGCCTTCAATAAGGGGGCACGGGCCCCCATGTGGAGCAGCCACTGCCAAAAAGGCATGTTAGGCATCTAAGGCACACATCCCAAAATATGCTATAGACCATTTAAATTTAATTTATCTAAAATCAATTTCCAATAAAACAGTTTTATGCTTTTTGTGCAGGTGAGCTAAAAAGAAAACTCGTCAGTTTTGATGGTCAATTCCTCATTTGGAAATTCCAAAGGATCAGCGACTTCTGTTGTCTGTAGAATCAAATGCTATTTTACGTAACTCAGAATCATTGCTCTTATCTAAACTGATTAGAAATAACAACAGAAGAGGATTGTCTTTAAATTTGGTCATATGTCTATTTAGACGAGAATCCACCTCTGAACCACACTGAACAGATTGGTAAGCACGGGTACCTCCATCCTGCAAAAATAACGCATCCTGGTTACGCCCCTGAAAGAACTTAAGCTAATTGATTAACAACTTACTGGTCTTAATAAAAACCATTAAGCTGCACGGTGGCGTAGCCAGGTTCTAGTGTAACATTTCCAATACCATCCAGTACGCTAGCGCATCACACAATACCGTACAATACCGATACTTTATAATCGAGTATACGTCGTAACCGAGTTCGCTATAACAAGGGATATTTCTAGGATTGTGAATTTGGGGGTGTCGACCTCAAATGGAGGGGGGTGTCCGGAGCTAATTAGTATGCATTTTATATGCATACCATTGTCACGTTACCAAATTTGGGGGTGTCGACCTCAAATTCAGGGGGTGTGGTTGTTTGGGGGTGTTGGGGGTGTAAATATATCCTTGGTTATAACGAAGTTCTACTGCCTTAGAAATACTGTAATCTTACTTTAGGATCAGAATTGTTCCGACCCTGAGGCCGCCGGACCCCCGTCCGCCGGATTCGAAGGACACGCGTACTTGGATGTCAGTGTGAACTTCTATACAGGAACACAACAGGAAAACATCCATTAGCAAATGCTCTTGAATTTATATAGCGCTTTTGTCTGCAGTTTAATACCGCAGTAGTCTAGTTTTTAGTCTAGACCGCCCCTGTGCCTTTCCCTTCCATTGCCTAGCCTCTCAAAAATTGGTGGCGAGGGGGCGATAATATGACAAAGGCAAAGTTTCACAATTGGGCGTCGCTTGTGGAACGTCACTTCCACAGCTCGTGACGTCATCTTACGCGGCGATGACGTCAAACAACGACGTCGGTCCTCCAATGCAGCTGCAAAATGGCGGACTTACGTAAGGATTAGTGGACGAATCCACAGTTAATGTTCCTTCCTGTGCTTCGTCGCAGGTCAAGGTCACGATGCTCCTAAAAATAGAAACACCGTCGATGGTAGCTTAGCGTTTTAAGTAGCGGTTAGTTTTAATAGATAGCAACAGGGGCGGGACTAGCCCCACGCAAACGCCTTCCATCCCAGTGGGGCGCGGGGATCGGTCTGGACACTGTGGGGGTAGATAAACAATAAACCCCTGGATATCGAACGCTGACTTTTGGAATTGGAGTCAAACTGAGAAACCATTAAAACCGATACAGTGGAACTCCGTTATAACGTACTTATTATTATTATTGTTGTTATTATTATTATTATTATTATTATTATTATTATTATTATTATTATTATTATTATTATTATTATTATTATTATTACAACGTACTGATTATTGTGGTAACTCGTCCTATAAGAACTGCGTGAACACATTACAAAGAATTACACAAGAAATCACAAGTAGCTCCTGCGGAATAGCCAGGTTTTAAGTTTCTCTTTGAAGGTGTTGAGCGATGGAGAGAGTTGCACAGATGGAGGCAGACAGTTCCGCGCTCTCGACGCGGCCACAGGGAACGCGCGATCACACCGACAGTTCGAAGGCGCGTCCTCGGGACGACCAGTGATCAGGTGGATCGGGCAGATCTCAGGCGTTGCCGTCCTTCCAAGTCAGCCATACGTACCAGTTCAGTCGCCAGGTCTTAGCGGGTCTGTAAAATTATTTGGCACGCTGTATTATCCGAGGTACGTTTGGGGACGGAAGATGGCAGATTGGGTTACGCACTGGAGCGGCAGGCTGACGGAGCGGGTTCAAGCCCCGTTAGTGCCCCTAGGGGCTTTCTTCACACAGGCAGTAATGCCTTCTATAAGCCACTTTAAATCATGCTAAGTTCATACGTTATATCCAATACCGTCTATTACGGTATATATTATTATTATTATTATTATATCGAAGTTCTACTGTTTTAGCAGTAGCGTAGCCCGTACGGGGTTGTTTGGGGTTGTTCAAACAACCCCATTTCAGAAAATATGATCAACACAATTTATGTAAATCCATTGACTTTTTGGTTGAAGGAGGGGTAGTGAGGGGGGGTCGACCGCGGCTTCTTCAGTGGTCAGCTGCATAGTGTCTCCAGTTAACAACCGCACTTTGCATAAGCTGGCTACGCCACTGTGTTTTAGTAAAGTAGAATTTCAGCGGAATCTCTTACACGCAGAATTCCCCGAAGTGTATGAGATGGTCATCTTCTGAGTGACAGCGTCTGTCTTGAACTGAGCACTGCTATGGACACCGATTGCTGAACAGAACCACTGATTGTAACAGCGACAGATCTGAAATATGACGCCATTTCACAGAAAATCGACCAAACCCAATGGCGTCGCTAAGGGGTTCCCGGATGCGAGTAGGGCGCGGGGGCCGCCGTGTGACACCAACTACAGCATCATAGGGGGGGGGGTGGCTGACACCAACACTGTTGGCGTTCGTAAGTTAAATAGGCCGAGAGAGATTCCATTTGCATGTACAGTAGGCCTATGAGCAGGTGCAGAAGGATTTAAAGAGGTTTTAAGGAGGTCCATAGTGTAATTGGGGGGGGGATAGCACAATGGCTTTACCACATCGGGTGACGACAAGAATGGTCCGGTGGAATAAGGAGTTACATGCAGTTATCACCTTAATGGTGAGATTGTCAATTGAAGGGCCCAGAGGAATAAAGAAGTAAATGCAGTCACCCCCTTAGTGGTGAAAATATCAGTTGAAGGGTCCGGTGAAATAAGGAAGTAAATGCAGTCACCCCTCTTATTGTTATTGATACTTAAACCATTGTCGGGTCGGATACAGTCACCTCCTTATTCCACCCAGCCATTCATTATATTAGGGGCTGTCCATTAATTACGTCAACAATTTAGGGGGGAGGGGGTTTGGAAAAGTTTGACAGTTGTTGACAGGGGAGGGGGTCAAGAGAAGTTGACGTCAACAATTTCACTTTTTTAAATAATCAAAAAATAGAAAATTTTATAGAATACTACTTATTACAATGGAAAAAAGCATTAGAAAAAAGGTAATCACCACCACATTTTGACACTCGATGAGGAAAAAGGGAAAAAATGATAATCACCACCAAAATAATAACCTTGTTATTGGGACCTGTCATTGATCTTGCGGGGGTCAAGAGTTGTTGACGTAATTATGGGGTTAATTGAAAGTTGACAGTTGTTGACAAGGGGGGAGGGGGTCAAAAATTGCCCAAAAATTGTTGACATAATTAATGGAAAGCCCCTTAGTTATGCCTCCTACTATTCTTCTACTTACTATTTTTACGATTCTTCTCAAATTAGAGCCATTTAGATGCCAACTATTTTGTTCAGAACTAGACGCAAAGCATCGGTAAAAAGATTTGGATCTATAGAAGGCAACTGGTCCGATGATAATGGACCTATAGGCCTATATTGCCTACCGCTGCGCCTCTGCATGCATCGGTATTGATGACTGTACACGGATTGTACTTAATAAAGGTTCTACCAAAGGTCGATGGAACGTTGTCAAAACTGAAAAAAGTGAAAAAACAACAACAAAAACTCAGAAACAACAAAAAAAATCCTTACTCAGAATACACCGCATATTTTTATCATCCTCCATAAAAATACCTTGCTGCGACCATGGCCACGGGGGATTCTATACACCCCAGATATTTTTATCATCCCCCAATGTTTTGGCCATAAAAATTCTATCCTTCCTGATGTTGATGCCAGAATTACGCCAAATCCACATTCTCTCATTTCGGATGACTTTTTGCTTGTCAGGTATTTGGAGAGGGAAAAAAATATCAGGATGACCTTCTTTTGGCTTGTCAAGACGTATTTCATTGACGATTTTAAGTCCCCACCATAATCAATATCCCCCCCAAAATGGGGAACAGTGGCGTTGAAGCCAGGTTTACGCCCCTGGCTGCGACTATCCTGGATCGATTGAGCGCTCGTGAATAGAATAAGCTGGTGCACTGCGCCACAGTGGCGTACCACCGCGCCCGCGCCGCCCCTAACACTGCCGACAAGCAAAAAGGTCGTCGCACATGTTTCTTTTATTTATTATGCATTTATTTCACTTACCCAAATACCCGATTTTGCCCCCCCCCCGAAGTGAGGCGCCCGAGGACATATACCTCTGCTCCCTCGCTACGCCTTTGCTGCGCCAAGCTTTCGGGCAGCGCTATAGAAATTTCGTGTTACTTTACTTAATTACTTACTTACTTAAATACTTATTATCTTTACAACAGTCAGGGTTTCACTTAAACAATCTTTTTATTACGCACAATGAAAACTGCGTTGAAAATTGAAATCCAATATTTTTGTGGTACTAACCTAAATTTCTAAAGCACTAAAAAATCACCGATTTATGTAGCTCCTGATTGCCTAATAGTGAATTAATCGTTAGTCTAAAGCGGTTTATCTGGCTTGTCATAGGCCTATACAGTGGCGGCTCCAGGATTTGGCAGTTGGGGGGAGGGCCTTCGGGTGGGCACTTCAATGCATTGGGCCCAACTATTTGTTATATACTTGGACTAGTCTAGTTGCTTAGAATGACAGCACTAAAATATGGGGGGAGGGCCCCTGAGGGTGCCAGGCATTCAATAGGGGACACGAGTCCCACACGTGGAGCCACCTCTGGGCCTATGCAGGGTTTAATCTAGGCCGTTTCCGGGGGGAAATTGCCCCTTTCCCCCCGGAAATTTCAAATTCTCCCCGGAAATTTTGACATACTACATCAACTAACAGCAGCCCCCTAGCTGACTTTCCCCCGGCTTTGTCAATTCCCCCCGGCTTTGTCAGTTCCCCCCGGAGTCCAGGAGTCTAGATTAAACACTGGGCCTATGGAGTGGTCGTAGGCCTTTATAGGGGTGACCGTAGGCCTACTAAGGCTTGCTTCCGTCTTTGCTGTCAATCGGCGAGAGGTCGATGAGACCTCGATCCGTCTGACATGCGCACGGCCCTTGAGGAGTGACGCACTGGGGCGGCGTAGGGGGTGAATTCTGCAGGTTTCCGTGGCGACCGTTTCCGCGGTTCCTGTAGAAAGTGGCGTTCCCTTCCGATTCGTGAAATTCGAAAACGCCGGCGGCCGCCGTGAAGTAGGAAGCCAGGAGGAAAACCATCGATTTGAAATCCATTGTTCGGAGAAAAATTGGATTTGATCGCTTCGATCGATATTTCGATAAAAAATCACTTTTCAAGTTTCAGTATTCGTATCTAAATGTCAGCGATCAATAGCGAAACCAGACTAAATGAGGGTTCTCATCATATCTATGCTCTTTTCGATTTGAAAAATCGACCTTCGACCTCTTCTTTATCAGCAGCACAATGTTTCACTTGGAAAATGTTGACAGTGGGCGTTTCACGTCTAGACTTCGATTGGCCGCTAGAGAAATAAGGAAATCGAAAAGAGCTTAAGATGAGGACCACGTGATGAGAGCGTCGATACGCCCAGTGTTTATTCTAGGCCCTTTTTAGGGGGGATCCCCCCCCAAGTTAGACAAATCCCCCCCAAATTTGTATATGTTGCATTGGGGGATGGATGGAAATTCCTTCCCCCCCCCCAATAAAAGTGTGACGAGAGGGGGGTATTTTATTTTGGAGAGGGGAAAAATATAAGGATATGACCATACTCAGTATTCAGAAGAGCATATGGAGAAGAAGCAGAAGAAGAACGCGACGACCTTCTTCTTTTTTTGCTCGTCAAGGTTTTTGGGCAGACAAACCTTCTCCACCCAAACATTTCAAACTCCCTCCCCCCAATGTCAAGGTGGCTAGAATAAACGCTGGCTACGCCCCTGGAGTGAACAAAGGGCAGAAGTTAGGTGACCATTTCTGAAACGATCGAACGGTAACGGTGCGTTAACGAGTACAAAGTTGGCCAGTGTCCGCGGTAACGGGGTGGGGACGGTGACAGACAATGCGGGGACGGGGTGAGGACGGGGAAACCAAAATGATTTCTGGGTGGTTATGGGGACAAATTTCTGTTCCCGTGTCCCCGTGTCACTATCTACTATCTAGTGCTGACGCCCCTTAAGGCCTATTTCTCTAGCGGCCAATCGAAGTCTAGATGTGAAACGCCCACTGTCAACATTTTCCAAGTGAAACTGCGTGCTGCTGATAAAGAGGTTGAAGGTCGATTTTCAAATCGAAAATATCCCTTATGTTACACTGTTACATGATCAGGCCTGGAGTCTGGATAAAACACTGATCTAGTCCGTTATAACGAAGTTCTACCATAGGCCTAGTTGTTCTAGATTCTTATACTCGACGCTTGCAGTCGCCAAAATTCGGTGCGATTCGAGTCTGTCTTGCTCTTCGGTTCCTCTGTACTCTGCGCATAACATGAATGGAACGCAGGCACTCGGGTAATTGGCCTTACTGATGCACCCCAGAGTCGGCCAGCCGAGGCCTCGTCGAAAAAACCTCGGAGTCCTTTTCGACAACGAATTGACCATGAAGCAACATGTTGGACAGTTAGCCAAGAGCTGCTTCTATCACATACGACGTACCCGCCAGATTTGTCGAATCGCTGGCAAAGAAGTCGCCTCGCAACTGGTTTCCGCGTTTAAGTTCTTTTACCTAGCAGATAATTAACCCCTTAACTGGGGATCCCGGATATACCGTCCATTTTACATTGAGTTACAGTTAAATACACGGTTAAGGGGTTAAGAGCGGAGATCAAAGACTGTCTATTATGCAAGGACACTTAGCGAAGTTAGCGGCGGAAGGCCATGTTTACGCAAGAAGCTCTTCTCCTCTGCGCTCATATCAGTGGCGGCTCCACAGGGGGCCCGGGAGAGCCCGTGCCCCTATTGAGTGCCTGACCCCCTATTGGACCCCTGATGGGATCCTATACTTAATACTACATACCTAACAAAAAATGGTTGGTCCCCATGATTAGAAGTTGCCATCCCAACGGACCCCCACTTGCCAAATCCTGGAGCCGCCACTGGCTCATGTACTGTATAAACACCTACCTATTGGATTGAGAATGTCGAATACGAATACGGTATGCTAATCAGGGGCGTAGCGACGAGGGATATATCGGTATACCTGTATATAGGCCTACCCCAAAATCAGGCTACCTTAAAGTTTTTATGTATTTTTAAAAGATTTCAACGTTTTAAAAAGATTTATACCTCCAGAATGTCATTTGGGGGGCTGGGGGGGCGTAGCCCAAAGAAAATGAAAATATTAATTCATAATGTATTAATGTGCAACAAAAAAAAAAGAGGGGTCCGTTTAATATATAATGTATTAATAACGTATTAATGTGCAAAAAGAAAAACAGGGACGTCAAAAAAAAAAAAAAAAAAAGGTCGTCAGCTTTTTTCGAAACTCAAACTTAGTCAAAAAATTTCTAAAAATATAAAAAAATTTTGAAAGAAAATTAAAAATTTCTCGCCCCCAAGAAAAGTGTGAAATGACGCTCCTCCCAAATAACATTATACCTCCAATCAAATTCCTGGCTACGCCCCTAAATGCAACAGCATGCCTTTTCAGTTTTCAGTTTTAGAAAGAAAGAAATAGGCCTAAAGCAGATTTTTACTGTTTTTTCTTGTTGCTTACTTCGGTGTCTCAGTTGCTAAAAGCGTTGGATTTGCGGATTTTGGACCCATCTTCTCGGTGTAAAGTGTATTATATGCATTGTATCTTTGGCGTAGCCTTCACATGTACTCCGACAAGAATTCCATGGATATAATTATGGTCTGCATAGAGCCTTGTGCCAATGCTCAGAGTATAGGTATGCTTATTAAGACGACGTTCAAATTTTTAAAAAGGTGTCCCTTGAGCTTGAGACCAGGCCACCTTAACCATTAGGCAGTTTAGGCGCCCTATTTTTATTAAAACGATGAAAATTTTTAAGCGAATAACGTTTTTTTGCTCGTCAAAGCTGAGGTTTTTTGCTCGTCAGACTTTTTCCGTATGTGATGTGAATGGGCGAAAATTTCCGAAAATGAAACTCTGCCTAGGGCGCCCAAAATTCTAAAGATGGCCCTGCTTGAGACAAACTGCGCCAACTGCAGCTCTGAGTCATGGCAAAAAGGGCAGAATCGTCGCTCAAATGTTACGGGGGTCAATGTGTCAGGAACAATCAGTGGCGTAGCGAGGGGGCGGGGAGAGCATCCGCCCCGGACGCCGAGGTAGGGGGGGCAACAAAATCAGGTTTTTGAGTTAGTAAAATAAATAAGCGACGACCTTCTTGTTTTTGCTCGTCAGGGTTTTGGAGGTTGAGGACGCCATCGGCGGTTCACCTTGCCCCGGGCGCTGGATACCCTCGCTGCGCCACTGGGAACAATCTCACCAGCTAAGGAATGCTCGTCGTTATCCAGGGCGCGATTTGTGGCCTGGAGCAGTGGGGAGGATATGTCGAGCTTGGGGGATGTAGTTGTTGGGGAAGTGTAGCAGTGGTGGGATGTAGTGGTGGGGGATGTAGCAGTAGGGGGGGATGCAGTTGGGCAGTTGGGGGGATCCCCTTCTCCTACAAATCGCGCCCTGCCGTTATCTAAGCATTAAAGTAAAGTAAAGGTTCAATGCCCGTAGGGTCCGGTGCTGATCCCCGGTTTCGTGGCCATCAGCCCATAGGTGGCTAAGCCATTGATCGGCGGACGGTGGCCAGCCTTTTCCGCTGAATAATTATTATGGTTACCTTCGCAATATGTTGCCATTGCTACTCAATTTACAATTGCAATTGAGCAGAGATGTAGCAAGTGCACAGTACATCAAGTACAAGTACCTGGGTCTAAAGTACGAGTACAAGTAGGCCTACAAGCAGGACTGTCGAGAGAATTTGCGAGCCCCTGTGCAAAAAATTGTCACGGGCCCCTGACCTGGCAAGTCTGTGAAAAAGTTGATGATTTTTCCTTTTTGGTTTTTTGTTTGCTTGTCGGTCTTTTTCAAGCCAGCATTTTCCGGATCCACGCCTTTGCCCGTAACAAGCAAGTGTGAAAAAGTGTTGATGGCCTTTTTTGCGTTTCGACGCTCCTTTAAAAAACTTAATTAGGGCCTACTTAACATGATCGGCCCGGGCCTCTGCCATTCCCCGGGCCCCTGTGCTCGTGACGAGACGGTGACCTTTTCCCTTGTCAGTCTTTTTCAGGGTGCAGGCTATTGTTAATACAGTCAGTGGCGTAGCCAGGATTTCCGGAAGGGAGGGTTGGTTTGGATCGTGACCAAACTTTGCAAAAATTTCTTATTTTTCCTTTTTTGGAGCTGATAAGCAAAAAAAGGTTGTCACATTCATAGTCTTTCTAATTTTTTCTACAGCTCAGAAATTTTTTCAATCGGTACCCAGCCAAGAGAGATTTGACCCCCAAATCGCGTCCGAAAATGAAAAATGTATGTATAAAAAGCATGTAAAAATTTTTGTCGTCGGCAGCCAAGGGGGGTTTAACCCCAAAGCTCCCCTTGGCCTGAATACAGTTAATACATCATCATCACCGAGCCGGGCCCCCTGCAGGCCGCCGGGCCCCAGTGCAATTGCCCCGGCTCTGCCCCATCTCGGCGGCCCTGAGTACAAGGTTAAGAGCCATTTAAAAGGACATGACCCAGAACAGAAGTGAGAAGAACCGGAATGAAATACACATAAAATGCAAAAATGGTGCTACGGCCTATATGATTTATTAGTTAAATCAATGTCTTGTATACGCTAATAATAATAATAATAATAATAATAATAATAATAATAATAATAATAATAATAATAAATAATAATAATAATAATAATAATAATAATAATAATAATAATAATAATAATAATAACATGTCACATTACAATTTATCTACGTAACAAAATTTGAGGGTGGGGCGCCAGATTCATGCTGGGCACCGGGCGCAATTATGGCTTTGTACGGCTCTGCTCCACGAAGCCGTTTGCTGGTTTTCGGCGTCGCCAGTGGAGACAGTGAAGCGAATTTGATTGTCGTGTGCGCGTTTAGGCCCCTAATAATAAATCTATGGTGCGCACAGATTAATTATAGGCGGATGAGACGTCGTATCTGTTATTTTCATTTATTTTCACCTTTAACATATGTCTCACTATCTCCTCAGACCTTCAGGTCTAGACTTAACACTTTCTTAGTCCAAAAGTCATTTCCTCCCCAGTTCAGGCCTCCGAGGTCCGAGGGGGAGTAGAAAGGGGAATTAAAGAATATTTCTGAGACCAATTCAGTGGGCCCGGCGGTCTGAGTAAACAAAGGCCATCTAGGGCCGATGATGAATATGTATAATTAAAAGGTAGGCAATAAAATGAATAATAACACTAAAGAACGGTTTAAAATGTCAGTTCAGCAGAGGGGCCCGGCGAGCACAAGGGGCCTGACTCACACGACATTCATTCAGACACAGTGCTAAATAAACGGCAGATGACGAGCAAAAAAAAATAATTGAAAATCGTCAACTCTAAAAATTTAATCGTCAAATTTATTTATAGTAAATTGGATATTGACGAGCAAAAAAAAAAAAAAAGCCGGATTATCCGGTCGTCAAGAAAAAATTATGACAGATTAATTATCAAGGGCCCGTCGGCCATTCTGCTCCTCAGGGGTCTAGAATTTCTCTCGGAAAAGTCATTTCCTCCGTTGCTACAGTATAGCACCCCGCCCTGCCGCCTCGTGGATACATCATACAACTTACCTTCGGCTGGCTGACAACCCACCTTGCCTATAGCTACTTCAAGAAAGATTACCCGGTAAGCGCATAAGAATAAGCAGCTACCACTGCAATACCTCCAACACGCCATATAAATTTACGAGATTTTACTTACTTACCAACGTTGGAAACCGCCGATGGTTTTGAGCGATGCTTTTTAACATAGACTTTAATATGCTTTTTAACGTCTATCGGCGAATCAACGCAAATTTTTTAATTAAAGAAAAATATTTAGCTGAGGCGGTGGCCAGTTTTTCTACTAGATCTCCACGAAGCCATCTGCTGGATTTCGGTGTCGTGATTTGTTTGACCGTTGGTAACATGGAGGTAAGCAATAGTAAGCAATAGTAAGCATACACTAACTTACAAATATTTACACTAACTTATAAATATTCATAATTAATTCACGGCTGTTATTGGCTGTTGAGAGCGACAACGGTGATTGTGAATATTTATAAGGCGTGTATGTTTTTACGATGACTGGTGAAGCGATTATGGTGTGCGTTGTTAATGCCATCAAAGGCGCTGTGGGATGTTCTTTGATTTGTGTGGATGGGACGGAGTCTCTGTTATTTGCGTTTAATTTTCGCGTTCAAAAAAACGCCTAACAACATCGAAAACGCCGACGGGTTAGAAAGTTGTCTGTGTTTATCGGTAGATCGTTGATCAGTCGTTAATCGATGCTTTTTTGGCCGATAGATAAGACTTTCGGCGTGTCGCGATAAACAGTCATGTCACGTTTCTTATCTGCGGTCCACCTGTGCTGACGGATTTTAGTAAGAATTTTGGACATTTCAAAGGTTCGTAGATGAAAATATATATTTCAGAAAGCCGTCGCAAATAACTCGGATTTCGTTTTTATGCGCAATGATTATTTGAGAGTTGGTTGAATTTTTCGTCGCCACAGAGCCGTAACTAGGGGAGGCAAAGGCCAAGCCGCTCCGGGCGCCGACCGGTGGGAGGGGGCGCATTTTGGATGTGAAAAAAATAAAGAATGGCTGTGCCGAATAATAAAAGGTCTTCTGTGACTTTGTGACGGCTAAAAAAAGGTCATCAGCCAAAAAATGGATAGCTAAACTTTGTGTCATCGCCGTAATTTAGGGGCGCAGAATATAAATCTTGCCCCGGGCGCCGAAAACCCTAGCTACGGCTCTGCGTCGCCAGTGTGCTAAAGATTTTAGCAACTAGTGTTACTGCATGTTATGATTTCGGCAGATGTCGAGAAATAATAATAATAATAATAATAATAATAATAATAATAATAATAATAATAACAACAACAACAAGGAAGTGTCTAGTATGCGGGCTGCCCGCATTTTAACTAAACTGTTGATTGGTCTAATGAGTCACGTGGTTAGGGTTAGAGTTAGGGTTAGATTCATTCGGCCAATCAGCAGTTTAGTTAAAATGGGGGCAGCCCGCACAATAGACACTGCCAATTAATAATCAGGGTGCGATTTGTGACCTGGAGCAGTGGGGGGATATGTCGAGCTTGGGGATGTAGTTGTTTGGGAAATGTAGCAGTGGGGGGATGTAGTGGCAGGAGATGTAGCAGTAGGGGATGCAGTTGGGCAGTGGGGGGAGATTCCATCCTTCCCCCCACAAATCTCGCCCTGATAATAATAATAATAATAATATTATTAATTATTATTATTATTATTATTATTATTATTATTATTATTATTATTATTATTATTATAGTCTTTAGAGTGACTCTGTAGGATCTGGGAGTCTACTATCTTTCATTTGGCCATTCATTCAAATTAAATAATGTGTTCTCATTCTTTATCTTCTTGTCCTTAAATCTACAAATAACAAACTTTGCAGGACTTTGCATATGGCCTGACGTCACTTGTTAAAGTATGGTTGTGCAGATAGTTTACATGGAGCCGTTCGATATTGATAAATTGCCATCTTCTCATATCAGTTGCTTGTATGAATTGGCCTTGAGCTGTAGGCCTTGACAAAAGTTGCCCTATCTGTTGACCAATAGATATTTGATCATCAAATGAGTAATTGAGAGTTATGAGGTTCTTGTGCAAGAAAACTTTCTTGGTGGAATGTAGAAATACTTTGCCCTTTAAACTTTAATAAGTGAAGTTTTTAACCTAGTTAACACCTCTTTACATGAAAATTGTGACCAATAAATATATTGTAGGTGTTACAACTTACTGCTGAAAAAATGAATATGTATAATTGTATATAATGTTTAAATTTTTTTAAAGGACTTATACTAGCATTTATTGTATATTTAGTGTAATCTTAACTTGCAGAATTTATGGGAGCACTGATGTTGTTTCTGTGGGTTTTTAAAAACAATTTTGCTTCAATTTGTTAGGACTGTATTTATAAATGATTTTGTCCAGTTGTAACTATTACTGAGAAACCCAGCCTGAGGACACAAAGACAATGTATATTTTAAATGCTTTTGTTTGATGCTTGATATGGCTGTGTTTAGTTAACGCTAGGAAATTACATGTGCAGATCTTATATCAGTAACATCACCATTAGCTTGAAATAAGTTAATTATTATTTATGCATGTGTTTATAAATAATACATTTTCCCATGAATGTGTAGTTGGAAGTTTTCAAGAGCAACCTTTTAAAATGAATGTCTTTTTGATCTCTGTTAGGATGACCGTACACAAGAAGTAGTTTCTGTCCATGTTCTGTCCATGTTCTGTCTTTGGTTATATCTTTATCATTCAGATGGTGCTGGAAGCCATGTCTTACATTGGCAGTTCATCTATTTTGGACCATGGTAGTTTTTAAAGACGGATGATGACTTCAGGGAGGTTGACCTTTAAACTTAAACCCCGGACTTTTTTTGCTCCTCTCAGCACTTGAGGGAAAAGATGTGCAATATTTTAGGAGTTGTAAAATTTTGTTTGTTGTTGTAAAAATGAGCATTGCCTGGCCAACATGAGACTTCCTCCAACAAAGCTCAGGAAAATTAAAAGTGTTCTAGCAATGCATCTAGGCCCCAGAGAGACAGAAGAATGAGCATCACCGATATATAACAAATGAAATTCTTGTAAAGTAATTTAACAGTAATATTGTAATAGTAACTTTGTTGAACAAATGCTGTTAGGTTTGCTTTGTCCTAGACCCCTGTAAAGGAGCTTGTATTTGAAACTTCTATACATGTGCTTTATGAGTGAAGTTGCATATGAATCATATTTATCCACATTTATAAGTGGATATCATAAGTGGTCATATCAAATGACCCAGGCATACATGAATTTATCTCACTTTTGACAGAGAATGTAAAGGTTGTGCTGTTGGAAATTAGGACACAAAATGTAACTTTCTGATAGTCTATATGTATCTTGAATAGTCATTTGCTCATTCATTATCAGGGAGCTCACATGGTTTATGATCCACAACCTACAGCATGCCTGCCAAAGATGGCATGCATGGTGATTTTCAGTGACACACCATTGACCAAGCAAAATTAATTACTGCTGGTAGGTAAAGGCGCTACAAAGGCACTACACTAGTCATTGTATTGATAGTGTGTAGTGTTTAGTTTAACTATAACACTACCAGACAGCCCACTGATATGCTGTTAAACCCCAACTTTGGCAAAATACTAGGGGAAGGTGTTTAATGATAGTGACAAGACTGTGGTAGTGATGTCTTAAGCCCACAATAGGACTGAATTACTGTACTATATTAATGTAAAGGTTTTGTTGGCTAAGAGTTCTAGCACAGACACCACATTACATGACCACCATGTCCAAGGTGCTGTCTCTGGTATCTCAACCTATTTGATGAATAGAATGGCTGGCCACATCTGCTTTAACTGTTTGTAGGCCATTATTCTAATAACCTACAGCTGTCCATGCATTCCAGTTAAGTCTTTTCTGGTGCTTCCCAATCAGGAAGGTCTGTGTGTGTGTGTGTGTGTGTGTGTGTGTGATGTGATGCTTTAGTATCCTGCTCATTTCCTTCTCCGTTCCATGCACCAGTGCTTCTAGATTCACAGTAAACTGTCATTGGAAAAGTCATTTGTAATATGAACAATTGAACATTCCAGTAGCCTCCAGTGATTAAGTTTGCCAGGCATGTGCCTCTGCACATCTGGGCACATTATAGTGATCTGCCTTCTTGAAATTCTTTTACCGGCACTTCTGTGAATTGGCATTTTGGCACAGCCTTTTCATTAGAGGTTATGCTCTCATTATCACAGTAGGATTTTGGTTGAATTGAGGATTAAAGCAGTTAGACTTGTGCACTGAACCATATGGCATTATTATGTAGGAGTTGAAATATATTTTACTGTGACTGGTTCTTTAAAAAATTACACTAGTCATTAAAAATCTTCCTGTTAAATTTCATGTTTTTTTCTCTGTTATTCCATTGCTGGTTGTCAATTTTGTCATTTTAAAAATATTTCTATATTAATTTCTGTATTCATTAACCGATCCGTTGCATATCTGTTGACATTTATCCACAGAAAAGTATTTCTGTTTTGATTACTTAAAGTTGTAAGCAAAGAACAGCAGATTTCAATTATGCCTATTTCAGAGACAATATGCAACTCTTCTGAGGAATCACTCAGCAGCAAATGCTTTTAGTCAGGTTGACTGACTAGTGGTGTGGAATCCAATTGACCTGACCTACCCTATATGCAGACACCTAATAATAAAATGAGATGTTGACTGCATATATATGCAGACACCTGCAAATTTGTTTACATTTCAAATGGCTTTGGTGTGGAGATGTTGACTGTTGTGAAGTAAATGTTTTGACTCACAAGACCAAACACACAAAGTCTCCAAGTGATAAGTTTCACTTTGATGTTGAGGATCTTGTAAATCTCGTAAAAGCATCAAATTCAACTGTTACTATACTTATAGTTACCCTACTATTGCAACATCTCAACACATGCAATGTAATAATTTCAAAACGGTAATTGGTCAAATGTATCCTTGAAGACGCTGTTGTTTTTACATTGTAAAGGTACGGTGACGTCAGTATTATTTGGAAATAAAGTCTGTTTTAAAATTTTTAGCAAAAAATTAAAATAATAGTAAAATTCTAAATTCAATTTACTGTGTATGCTGTACAAATACTGTAGAAATTTTTGTACAAAATTAGAAATTTTAAAGAAAAATTCCACTTTCTGACATGTGCACAATATGTGACAGATGTTTGTTACAGTTCATAATTTTTTCAAAATATTGCAGTGCACAAACTTTTGTCTTGAGATAAGGTATGCTTGTAGGTGGTACTTCATTCTCTTATACTTGTTTCAGGAGTATGTGACCATAAATAGGTTAAGATTCTGCCTAAATGGGCCACTATAATAAATACCGGTACCTGACAGAGCAGCTGCACACAAATATCAAAACACGAACAGTAATCGATTGGTCACAGGGACACTAGACAGGACAGAATGGGACTAAGGATGAGAAAAAGCACAGGAGAAAAATCTAATTTGTAGGAATTAGGCTTACACGGTTGCTATAGAAACTGCGTTGATTACATTGCATTTGATTAGGAGGGATTATGACATTGTAGTCTTCTTGTGCCTTGATGCAATATAATGCAATGGAACTATGAAATGTATTTCTCTTGATTTACCGTTCACAAAAGTCCACATGTATAGGGTGGCGCAAAAAAGCCGGACTATATTAAATGAAAACCTAAATGTGACTAGTCCGATTTTTTGTGCCACCCTGTACTTTTGGTTGGTGAATTTTATCAGCGACAACGACAACGTGCAATCTTGATGTGAGATCATACGAAGCAAAGCTTTCAGCTTTAGTGTGATTACTGTAAGATTGCATTGCATTCTGTGGTTGCCAGAACATGTAACAGAAAGTATACAATGATGGAACCTGGATCTAGAGAGAGGTTGATTGGCATGTTTATGAAAATTATGATCTAGTAATATTTATGTTGACAAAATTTTTGTCTGTGTAGTTAGGCATCGAATTTATGTAGCGCCGGTGAAATATATTTTTAGTGCAAAGATTTGTGAGATGCAGTAATGAAGTAAGTAAGTAAGATGCAGTAATGAAGACTATTTTTCACTGTTGAACTGCCACTGTTGGAAAATGCAGAGTATTTGAGGAAGCATCTTACGTAGAAAAGTAACGAGCACAGAAGATCACGAGGAAAGTTTAGAGGGGATATCTTCTGTCACAGATACCTGACAACCTTTTTTTGCAGCAATGAGTTCCTCTTGAAAGCACTGTGTCTTGTGACCCACCCTCACCCTATGTACACATGGTACCCCAACACCCTAGGGCCATAAGTGTTTTATCATTGGTGGGCATAGCGATGGGGTGCAGTTCAGGTAGTCCAGATGCACCATCCAGTACTTAACCAGTTGGAAATGGTCATCATTATTGACAGTGATACAAATTGATAAATGTTTTTTTAAAAGTGTATGTCTCAAAAATCATGTCTGCACCTGTATCGAGATGGGATTTGCAGAAACAACATCTATGCCCTTTATTGTTGTTCCCCATAATATCTGTATCTATACCTGGCATGCAGCACATGCTTGATATTTGCACCAATGACTTTGTGGATTTGGATTTGAAATTTAATGCGAAGAAGTCTATGGTCATGAGGATTGGGACACGTTGTAATATCACATGTGCTGCATTGGTCCTGGATGGTGTTGCCTTGCCATTTGTGGAGGAAGTTAGGTATCTTGGAGTGACACTGAAAAAGGACAGGCACTTCGGATTATCTATTTCGGAAGTTAAATAAAAAAAATTTCGTACGTTTAACTGTTTGTATATTTGCTGCAGAGCTGCCGCGTCTGAATTAATATGCGTTAACCTGGTAAAGAGCTACTGTCTACCTATTGTATTGTATGGCATGGAAGCCACATGTCCAAACAAAAGTACTCTTAATGCTCTTGACAGATTGATTCAAGTAGCTGTGTGTAAATTTTTTAAAACAAGTGAGGCAGATAATGTTGATTATATCAGAGTTTTAATGGGTTTGGAAAGTATTCATGTTGCTGTAAAAAGCGACAAGCATCCTTTGTCAATAAATATGCGAAGAAGCCACTGTATTTTGCTTGAGTGCATTGCTAGAATTTGTCTGAGGGCAGAGGCTGGCTGGATGGGCAGTGCTAATGGCTGTACTGTGTAAAGTTTGTGCTTAGTTTATTAGTTTATTATTAGTTTGATTTTATTTGGTTTTTGTTCAGTTGATTTGTGTTTTTCCTTGTTTGTGTACTATTTTTTTATGCTGTGCTTGTCACGAATAAAGATTATTATTATTATTATTATTATTATGTAGCAGTTTCTATGCGTGATGTTCTGGATGCCTCTGTGTACAGCAAATGACTTATATACTAACTTTGTATGTTATGTTGGTCTTGACATTGTGTTTTATACTTGGATAAAAAGACTACTTGAGGTGCTATTTTATAGGGCTGTTATATGACTGTTGGTTTCTAAAAGGTTGATTTTTTTAGGTTGTTTATGTGTCTATATACTTGTGCAGTGTGCTATATTGTTGTATAGTATATTTTTTCAAAGGAATACCAATGCTATTGTACAAACAGTTGCTGATATATTTGACTTTAAGATTTCTCTTCCTGCTGACTGTCATTTTTCATCCTTTGGTGAATGAATTTTGAATTTTGAATCACTTATGAGTCAATTGGTCGAGACCAGAATTCAAAGTCTAATCTTGTAAAATGTATAGCGATTATAGTGATGATGAATTTCATTTGTGCTTTGTCAGCAGTTGGTCTATATTGACCCATTGAATGTCATTGTGCTAAGCAATTGCCATGTGCTTTTGCTCAGAATAAATCTCTTTATGTATGTCAATTCAACAGATC
Source organism: Metaphire vulgaris (assembly GCA_018105865.1). Taxonomy (NCBI): domain Eukaryota; kingdom Metazoa; phylum Annelida; class Clitellata; order Crassiclitellata; family Megascolecidae; genus Metaphire; species Metaphire vulgaris. Next base: position 2,520,432 of record CM030838.1, read on the forward strand.
TTTCAGATCCTGTGACACTGAGAGTGTTTTGACACTAGGCAGAATGACTGTATATGTATATACATATAATTTTATGTTGTATGAGTCTATGTCCTATAATACTCTAACTTCTTGAGAACAGAAACAGAATATGGGCAACAAACTCCGATTCAACACAAATTCCCAATTTCTATAAATTTCTTGATGATTTTTAAATCTTTATTCCAAATTTGTTAAATTCAGAATTTATCCATATAATGGATGAAAAATGGATATTATGCTTTTAAAAGAGCTGGATCAATCCAGGTGTGAATATTGTTCAAAATGTATGTTAAACTACTGTGGTTATACATTTCTTCATTTGTGTCATATATTCTCTGGTTCTTCCAGCATATGGTATCTATGATCGATATGAGTTTGATTCTCTTGCTACCGTATGTTAGTTTATGCTTTGCTGATTGGAAAATGGTAAGCAAGAGAGTGAGTGAGCTGGCCGTTGCTAGTTTGTTTATCAATAAAATTCAGACGACATTAGCCAATTATATTTCTCTGTTTGAGAAAACTTATATTTGTTTCTCTGAGGACTAAGATGGCTAAGTTGTGGCAACTTGAAGATACTCATTTCTCCACTTGTATGTACTCCAGCATGCAGTAAACACTAGTATGGTTTTGTAGTGCTTTAGGTAAATATACAATGTGCTATTATCAAGGACCCTTATAAATTAAATATGTAACTTTTTACATTGCTGAACTATATAAGTTGCCCCCAGATTGTGAAATTGACAAATTCTTGAAATGTGCAATGCTATTGTTCATTTTGGCGTTACACGACATTACAATGAACGCAGCTGTCTGCACTAGTTTACAACAAATTTACAGTACAACAGTATAATTTACATAATGTCATCGGTATTCTATAAATATTTAGTTATCTGGAAATATGTGATAAATGTTGAAATATAGGTCATAAGTTAGAAAGTTTATTGCAAATCAATTGCTCAATGTTTCTTCAAGATGGTGACATTTACTTCAGAGATGGTGACATTTGCCCAGTTCATGAATTGGGACATTTTGTTTTGCAGTATGGACATGACATGGACATGACAATATAAAAGAGAGAGAGAGAGAGAGAATGAGAGAGAGAGAGAGAGAGGGGACAGAGACAGAGGAGAGAGAGAGAGAGAGAGAGAGAGAGACAGACAGACAGACAGAGTGCATTGTTGCATATATATGAATATGACTTGTATGGAGAGAGGATGCTGTCTTTGCCACACTCCTGAGATTTTTACCTTACTTTTTACAATACAGTGAAACTCGCTTAATTGCATAGGTGCCGTGCAAGCCTTGCATATGCGATTAACTGGGCTATGCGAATATCCGGGATGTCTGATATTATAATTAATTGTACGCACAAAACACTTGTTCGTGTTTTTATGTTGTTATGCGATTATGCAGGTTATGCAATTAAGTGGTATGAGATTAAGTGGGATCCACTGTACTGTTGTTATGCAACTTGGTGGTAGGATTGTAAAATGCTAATGTGTATGTTGTTGGGATGCAAATGTATTTCTATAGATACTCTGTAACCAGCGTGTACTATATATATTATCTTTCAGCTGTTTAGACATCCAGAGATATTTGCTTCATCCTTCTAAATTCTGTTAATGACCTGTGGAGGTTCTTTCTTACCTCATCGTTAGTGTTGGTGGAGTGTTTGTGCAATGTTATTATGGAACGTTGTCCTTGGAACTTTTGACTGTTTAGCTTTTATGTAAACCTTGTTATTTTCTTGTGAATGTGACAGTCGTCTTCTATGTTTTTGGTTCACGAGGAGGAATTAAAATTCGAAATTATGTACAATGGACAATCATGATGGAACTACATCAAGAGGCTGATATAAATTAGCTCCATTTAGTTTAACTGTGATGGCATTTTGAATTGATTCACTTCCAGGCTTTATTCAGTTCAGCTTAGGAATTATGAAATAACTTAAGAAGACTGTTTTCTAAAGAAGTCAATCTTAGCAGTACTGTGTCTGACAATGCTGGGCTTGGCCAAGTAATGTCATGCATTGAATAGTAATTGAATGACCCAGTAATGTCACCTACTTGAATGCTTACATTTCAGTGTACTGTCTATATAAAAACACCCCCGGTTTCATTACTACATACAGTACTGTACTGTGTGAGCATGTTCTTTACTGTAAGCTTATACTGCTTGCAACTGTGGCAGGTTGAAATATATATCATTTCTGACAGGGCAGCTACTGGTTGTTTGCCTTGAATAACTACTGATAAGTTACCTGGAAGATTTCATAAAAATGTCTACTTGTTTTCATGAGAGAGCATTAGGAATTCCGTAGGATAAATTGTGGTAAACAGATGTAGGCGGTTATTGACCCAGGGAAATTCTTCAAAGCTCTGAGTTGCAGGAAAACAGGTTGATGCAATGTACTATGGAGATAATTAATATTTATTTGTAGCCTCTGTTTTGAGTAAACATTGACTTTCTAAGCCAAATAAGAAGATTCATGATGCATAAGGCAGAAGAAAACGACAGCAGGTTTTTAAAGCACTCTAAATGTCCGACGCATGAACAGTTTGTGATAAACAGTTTGTGAGGACATGATGTGGGATTTGTTCTTCCGCGGGACCTCAAAGAGCTTCTTACTAGGTTGAATATCAGTTCTGAGTGGAACAGGTTTTATTCCCAAGATGTCAGAGATTTTATATCTTGGCAGTCACATTTCTGCTGGTGTGGAGCGAAAGTTGAAATGCCCGGCGTAACGTGTCCAGTTTTGCTGTGCTTCAATGTCGATGGTAGCTGTTTCACAATAAAATTTGGCTATAATGAATACCTAACAAAGCAGCTGCACACAATAATCAAAATGCATGCAACTGGTTTGTCTTAAGCACACAATACATGATAGAAGTGGTGGAAAAGTCATGGAGTAGAAACTGAATAGCATACAGATAATTGGCTACAAAACACATGCAAAGAAATGCAAAAAAGTATCATTTGCTTTGTATGTTGTGTAGAGAAGGTAATAGGAGAACAGGTGGTATTTAGGCCAGGAAGAAGTACGGTATCATAGACCAACTACAATGCCAAAAGAATTCAGGAAATGTATACAACAGAATTAAAAAAACAAAGTGATGGCTGTACAATGAAAGTAGCAACCATAAAGGATAAAAATGGGAGAGTCTTGACAAATAGCATGGAAATAACAGATGGAGGGAGTACTTTAAAGAATTATATGCACACCAAAATGAGACAGGCTCAACAGTGCTTCAAGAAATACTGAGTATGTGAGTAATATATCTTCAGGAGACATCATCAATGTCATGAAAGAGGAAGTACAACAAGCAGTTAAATAACTCAAGAAATATAAAGCCCGTGGCATTGCTAATTAATTAATACACCAACTGAGCTAGTGAAAGCAGGAAGAGAAACACTTATTGACACACACTGTATGAACTAATTAACAAGATCCACTGCACTGAGACAGTGCCAGATAACTGGGCATGACCAATTATCATCAGGGCACAATTTGTAGGGGGAAGGGGATTTCCCCTCCCCTCTGCCCAACTGCATCCCCACCTACTGCTACATCCCCCACCACTACATCCCCCCACTGCTACACTTCCCCAACAACTACATCCCCCAAGCTCGACATATTCCCCCCACTGCTCCAGGTCTCAAATCACACCCTGATTATCATACCAATATCCAAAGGAAAAGCAGACAAAGAAGTATGCAATAACTATAGAGGAATAACATTGCTGAGTATTCCAGGAAAAGTCTTCACATAGGTTAAAAAAATGTATCAGTAGCTATGTACAGTGTAGAGAAGGTAATAGGAGAAGAACAGGTGGTATTTAGGCCAGGAAAAAGTACCATAGACCAACTCTTTACATTAAGGCTATAAACAGGCTTTTGACTCATCATGAAGGCTTATGGCAGGCTATGATAAATATTGGCATAGAAGAAACACTAATAAATCTAATACAAGCAAAATACAGGAAAATGGAAAGTGTAGTTGAATTTGATGAAGACCTATCAGAATAGTTTAAGACAGAAGTCAGGAATAGACAGGCATGCATGCTATCCCCATCTCTCTTTATCCTGGAAGTACAGGTAATCTTTGAAATAGCAGTTGAGGATATAAAACATTGGAGTGAATTGTAGTGGTGACAATATATCAAACCTAAAATTTGCGGATAATGTAAGCCTACTCACGGATAATACAAGGGGATTACAAGGGCTCTCAGATCAAGTAAATCAAACAAACAGACGATATGAACTCATGGTTAATGTAGCAAAAGCTAAAGTCATGGCAGTCAACAAAAAAAGATAGAGAAAAGTATCATAGGCAGCAGAAGACATTTGTACATTGGTATGATAATTGATCATGGCCAGTTATCAGGCACTGTCTCAGTGTAGTGGATCTTGTTAATTAGTTCATACAATGTGTGTCAATAAGTGTTTCTCTTAGACTGTCTTCTCTTCTATTACTGTATAGGCTTTGAAATAGCCAACATGCATTTTCAAGTGTGATTTATAAAAAAAGAGAAACATGTGGCATAGAAATGAATCCAAATGATCGATGTCCATAAAGTTTGGTTTGAAACCTGAAAACCAAGAGTACATTGGAGGTTTTATGTAATGTAAGATTACAAATTGAAAATGTATTCAACAATTTAAAGTTCTTTGTTTCTTAAAAGTACCTCCCAAATGACCTAAATTGAAAATGTTTTCAACAATTTAAAGTTCTTTGTTTCTTTTAAATGACCTAAAAATGGGCGGCCTGGGCCGATGGTGCCGATAGGAATGCATCACCCATGAAAAGTATACACATTACACATTGTTAGAAGGCAATGGCATAGAACAAGTAAAGAATTTTACATACGTTGGAGGAGAAATTACAAGTGATGGAAGACACAAACAAGATATTAAAAGAGAGCAGCAAACTGAGCAAAGGGACTACAGACAATGGGAAGACTTAGGTGTATTTGGAATGCAAAATAAATAAAGATCAGCACAAAAATTCTAATATTCAACACTATCATTGCACCACAAATCATAGATGTAAAAAACATTGGTAAAATAATGAACACCGTTTATAAACGTAAAAAATGTTACAAAAATAAAAATTGTAGAATAAAAAAACGTTACGGACATTTATCTGAGCGAGATTAGGGCATGTGCCTTACCCACCCACGGAGAATAAACAAGCAAGTCACACTATGTAAAGCGACTGTGAAATGAAATAAACAGCAATAATGCTGGCATAAATTGCTTACTCTATGTTGTAAGTAAGTAAGGCTGCATGACCTGCTAATAAGCAATCGACTATACCCTATAGCTAAACAGCAGAAAGCTAATTAATTAGCTCATTGTTGATGATTTAAGAATATCTGTGTTTTTATTTTACCAACGTTTTTTATAATAAAAACGTTGGCAATAATAAAAAAAAAACGTTATAAAATGTGTGGAAAATAAAAAATGTAAAAAACGTTTATTACATCTATGCCACAAATACTACAGCATATGGATCAGAAACATGGATCCCAAAATGGGCAGATGAAAACAGTCTGCTTAGAGGCAAAAATGAGCTGCTTGCAAAAGATCTTGGAAGTAAGCAGACTACAAGAATAAGAAATGCAGACATCAGAAAAAGACTGGAGATGCAAGAGATAATAATAGTTAAAATCAGAAGAAGATAATAATAAGTTAAAAGAAGAGAAAAGAAGAAGAAGAAGAAGAAGAAGAAGAAGAAGAAGAAGAAGAATTAGATGGTGCAGACATGTAAATAGAGTGAAAGGCAACAGACTTCCATACAAAGCACTCTACACATCACAAAGAAGGCAAGAGAAGAAAAGGAAGGCCCAGGAAATGGTGGATGGATAACATCAAAGAAGACTTTAAAAGATACCAGATATCAGTAATCGATGGAAAGAGATTAACATCAGAAAAAGATAAATGGAGAAGTTCCTGTTTAGCTATTGCCACTAATGAGCTGGCAGAAAGCAACTATGGTGGTGGTGATGATGATGATGATGGTGGTGGTGGTGGTGTTGCTGCTGATGATGATAGGCTTTGTTTTTGAGACCCACCTTATGTTCCAGACCTGACTTGTATTAATTAGAGGATTTAGTTTGGTATATGGATGTGATTTAGTCAACAGAACCCTATTAGATCATGCAATTACCCTTCACAGTCTTGTGGTGTCAGAAAGCAGAGTTTTAATAGCTGTTTAAAAGCTTTATGCTGCCAATTAGTCTGAAGGTTCCTCAAAGTGTCCATGAAATTTTATGAGTGGAGTTTCATTGCATCGTTTCAAGTCTGTTGGGTTGGGCAGCTGTGTCTTAAGCAGGTGTAATATAACAGTGCTTGTGAGTCTGTTATATTATTTATATTATTATTTTATTTTAAAAAATTAATAACTTGTACAGCAAGAGCAAATCCTCTTCCTCTGAGTTGATATGTGTTGACTTACTCCAATCGTATTGTTTACCTATTATATTATGCGCTACTGAAGCCTCTTGCCCGAACAAGAGCACTTTAAATAACTTGGATCATCTAGTAGAGCAGGCTGTAGGCAAAATCTTTGATGTACATGATAAAGTAATGATTGACTGTACTTGCGAAATGCTTGGATTGCATTCAATACATGATAATGTAAAGAATCGTCAACACTCTTTTACATTTTAGTTTTGTTATGATATCATATCCCTTTTCTTATCTGTATTGAATAAAGTAGTCTCATGCTGTGGGTACTTCTGTTACCATTACTTAGTGCTTCTGGGCAAGTTTTCAGAAGAGGTGCTATATAAATATTCTGTAACATTACATTACTTGCATTTATCATAAATTGTAAATGATTACCTACCTGTAATAGGATTTATTTGATGTTTGCGTGAATTCACATTTGAAATTGCTGCTTGCAATAAACCAGATTATGTATACTATAATGTCTTTCTGCTGTTTTCATAAATTTCTGCCATTTTGTTCTCATTATTACTGTGTGTAATTTAGATGTATACCTATTGGTTATTCCTGATCATTATTGGTCACATGCTGTGACCAATACTGGTTGTTTTTGGCTGGTTTAAGTTTTATACCTGGCACTGCAGAGCTACTGGTATTTGGAATAATTTCAGTTTTAGGGGCGGAAGATGGCAGAGTGGGTTACGTGCTGGAGCGTCAGGCTGACGGAGCGGGTTCAAGCCCCGTTAGTGCCCCTAGAGGCTTTCACACAGGCAGTAATGCCTTCTAAGCCACTTTAAATCATGCTAAGTCATGCTAAAGATGTGTGCCTGTCAATATGATTATCATGCTTAATCTAGTCTTAAACTTCTATAGCGCCACTAGATTATGTATTGGATCATTGGCCCGATGGCACACGAAATCACAGCCAAACAAAATCCACGTGAAATCCAGGATATCAGGCTGAGTAACCAGATGACAGTTTATCGTGGATAAGCCAGGTGAAAAGATGAGCTTTTAATCTTCTTCTAAAATTTGACAGGGAATTTGTAGTGAGCTTAAGCTACCTGTATGTGATTAGGATGTCCTAATAATTATATAAATTTCTTGTTGGCCTTGTGCATATGTGTGTGTGTGTGTGTGTTGTGTGTGTGTGTGTGTGTGTGTGTGTGTGTGTGTGTGCCTAAACCAGAAGACAATGTGTGTAGGATGTGAGAAGTGTATATTATTTAGTGATATGGAGTCACCATGGTGTAAGTGCTTTGAGAAGATTAGGGCATGAGCAGCAGTTGCCCCCCATCCTCCCTACCCCCTCCACCCACTGTCCTCTTTGTCACCATAACACAATTATTAACTACTGCACAATTAGGTTATTAATATGGCATTAAGACAGTGCTTCCCAAACTTTTTCCAGCCACGGCACACTATCGAAGAAAAATACAGTCAACGGCACCCTGCAGCCGAAATGCACACATTTCATTTTTAAAAGATGCATTTGTATAGGCCTATACTAGTAACTATATTATATTTTATAAGGCCTACAACAAAATATTGACTGCCATTCTTCATAAGTACATATTTTCTTTGCCTTCTGTTACTTCTGTATCATTATTTCATGCTCAACTTCATAGAGGATATATAATTCAGCCTGTAATTAGCAATTAATACAGCACCATTATTATTTTACTATTTTCCAACATTTTGCCACGGCACACTTCTACCGTTGCTGCGGCACAGTTGTGTGCCGCAGCACACAGGTTGGGAAGCACTGCTCTAAGGTAATGCATGCAGCATAGCCTAGCATATCAATGACATAATAGTTAATCTTTGTCTAGTAATGTTTTGCCATTTGTTTGCCACATTATGTGTACAGCAACAGAAGTGTTAATGCACTAGATCACTGAAAATTGCATATTGATTGATTGATTGATTGATTTATTTATTTATTTATTCATTCATTCATTCATTATCCATACATAGAGGTTGGCTGTGTTATACCATGACCTGGCTTATTATAACTGTTATAACTGAACAGTTGCAATTTTGTGATATTATGGATTCTACTGAGTCTATTAACTATAGGTACCAGTAATTGAATGAAATGTGTTTGTGTGTGTGTTTGTGTGTAATTTCTATAATTATCTTTAAGAAAATGAATATGCTTGATGCTGTGTGCTGAATGTATCTTCAAAATTGATTTGCTCTGCTGTATTCCATAGCATTTAATGGTTTTGTCGGAATGGGAAATTTATTTCTAGGGGAAAAGAATGGTAGGCCCTCCAAATCTCCCATGGACAGAGAGAAATAATTGCCTGATTGTTATAACATTTTGTTCAATAAGTAAAATATCCACATAAGCATCTCATGCCAAGTTATCACTAGAACCTGTCTGAACTCTGATGCTGTGCATGAGAAAGTTACATTAATGTTTTTATTAATGGTATCTGTTACAGATATCAGTTACATTAATGTTTTTATTAATGGTATCTGATATGATGGATGATTCATGTTGGATGGCTGGAATATCAGTCTGTTTCTCTACAATTTTCATCTGTCGTTAATGGCATAGTGGAGTTTCAATTTTTTTGTCATTTTTCATTGTTTTTCCCAAAATGGCAAAAAATCTCACATATTTGATTAAAAAGCAGTTCATTAAGGTACTTTTAGTCTGCAGACTAGTGACATGTTTGGTCTGTGCCCTTAGTGGCATTTTATGAGCTGTTCATTGTCATGCTCAGTTGGATATGTCATTATTGTACACTGTGCCCAGATAAAATGGATCCTTTTTGATAAATGAAGAAAGACGATAAATGAAGAAAGACGCTAGTAAATGTTCATCAATTTTAAAATATTAAAATTCATTTTAGTCCTGACAGAATGTTAATTGTCATTCAACTAAAATTTCTGTTCAAAGTGGTCCCCCATTGACTCAAACACAAGCTTCAAGACATGCTATCCATCGACCAATAGCTGCTTTGATCAAGTTCATCTCCATACATTAAAAATTCGCTCATATGGAGTTCTTCAATGGTTCTCATCTTTCTTCTGTAAACCTTCTCCCACATTATTCCCCAAAGCTTATAATCAACTCCAGGGTTTAAGTCAGGACTGTTTGGCGGCCAAAGATTAGTAGGTATGAAATCAGACGTTTCTTTTGTCAGAAGTTCAATAGTTTCATGAGCTCTGTGAGTGGGCGCACCATCTTGTTGAAATTTGTAATAATCTGAATAGTGCCAAATATCAGGTCATTTATTAGTTTTGGTAAGTATGTGAGAACTAAAATGAATTTTAAATTTTTAAGATTGATGAATATTTGCTAGAGTTTTTCATCATTATCGCAAGGGATACCATTTTATCTGGACACAGTGTAATTCAGTAATGGCTGTAATAGAATACTAGAAGTGAATAGGTGAACTACCTAGGTTTGCTTGTAGTCTAACTGGACTGTATTATTGTTAACTGCAGACGCAAGATATCTGTGCTTGGAATAGAAGCAGAGCATGGGCAGTTGAATCAGTGACATGAGAAGTTATAGCACAACGTTCGGATTTGAGACTTCAAATCAACCTTTCTTTTCACCTAATAACTGGCACGCGACAACCGCTTCCAGCATTCTGTGGACTTGGATATTTTGAAGATGGCCGATTCAGATCGAGAAGAGTTTTTCGATTGCTCGGAAAATGGTGAGAAATTAAACGAATCTTGACTTGGCACATTTGCAGTGTCTTGGACTTTGGACAGGGACACTGCATTTGACAATTGACAATTTTTTAAAGCTATGCTCTTGTGTGTGTGTGTGTGTGTGTGTGCATGCGTGTGTGTGCGTGTGTGCGTGTGTGTGTGTGTGTGTGTGTGTGTGTGTGTGTGTGGGATATAGGTTGACTTTGTTTTTGGCTGAGATATTAAAAATCTACATGACCCCTGCATACATTGAGACAGAAAATTGCAGCAGTACAGTCTATTGTAATAGTGACTGCAGTCCTTATACATTAAATTTTGATTTATCCATGCAGTCAAGTGCATTTTAGAGGTGTTATTTTGTTGTAAGAGGCCTGCTGATTTCATTATAATTGGGTTACGTGGTATTTTGAAATGATATCCAGTGGTAAATACAGTGATGGGCACTAGTTGGAAAAAAAGTAGTTAAACTAAACTTTATTTTTAACTAAATATTTGTAGTTAAACTATTATTTTAACTATTAGTTAAAATTTTCCAAAAAAAGTTTAACTAAACTTTTTTAAGGTAGTTAAACTATTTCCAACTATTTTGCAACTTTTCTGTAAATTTTGTATTATTCGATTCCTTTCATTGTAACAAAAAGAACTCGCCGTAATTTGTGAAGGCTTACAGTGGCGGTTGCAAGAACTCTCGGTGGGGGATACAATGAATTTCTAGGAAGATCTCGCCAATTGTCAAAGAAATTATATGCAAACGGTTTAGAAGAAATCTGTAGATCTGGTTTATAAAATATAATGTTGAGAATTGGCAATGCATAAAAGCGATTTTAGTCTGGTTGTACAGAGTCATAGTGCAAAATGAACTGTAGTTAGTCAGTAAGTATACTGTTAGACCAAAGTACTACCAAGAAATAAATACCACTTTTTTCTCAGAAATTCATCAATGCCACACATGCATTTTTGGTGGGCTGGTGGGGGATGCATCCCCAGTCATCCCCAACGTGGAACTGCCCCTGAAGACTAATGCAGGCAGTACTTGCATCAAACAATGTGATTAACTATCAGGATCAGAAAGGTCAACAACAATGTCAGCAAGATTTGTGTAGTTCATTTTCATGTTTCAGTACAAAGAGCAATAAGAAATAAGCAGTATAATAAAAAAGTTGGCAAAAAAGTAGTTAAACTTTTAGTTGTAACTATTTTAAAAAGTAGTTAAACTATTGCTGTAACTAGTTAAGAAAAAAGTAGTTAAACTATTGTCTCAACTAAATTTTTCCAGTTAAACTAATAGTTATAACTATTTTAGTTAACTAGTGCCCATCACTGGGTACATATGTACTATACATATGTACTATGGCAATCATTTTGCTGTATAATTTTTCTCTTCTAGCAGTTCTCTTGTCATTTAGGATGATACATCTTTTCCAGTTTCTTGCATTTGCTTCTTCCCACAGTTTTCCTTTGTCTTTCTCTAATTAATTAATTAATTAATTAATGTGCAAATTTTCATCAGCTCCTATCTATCTGATTGTCTCAATTTTTCTGTTCTGACATGTATTGAATCAATTTCTTTTGTGTCTCAGTTTAAACCCGAATTTGGTCATTAGTGAGATGTGATCCAAGTTGTTTTCTGAAATATGCTGTTCTGTTATGCACTGTTCAAGTGTATGCCACCTTTTGTGATTTTGTAGCCAAAGTATTAGCCTTTCCTTTTATGATTCTATTTATAATCTGGTAGTAGTCTCGATTACAGTGGACCCTTATTGTAACAATATCTTTACAATGACCAATTACCCAGAATGACACAGTGGAAGGGTTAAGATGCCAGTTTATCTTCTTCTGGTTTGTGTGAACATTTATTATTAGGGTGACAACTTCTATAGCGCTATCTTAAAGCTCAGGCAGTAGACGAGAGCACTTATATTTATTTATTTACAATTAAAATTAAATTTACATTTACATTACTACAGTAAAAAATTTTAAATTCATTTTAGTCCTCGCATACTTACCAAAACTACATTTACATTAAATTTAAATTTTAAAATTAAAATGTAAATTTACATTTATATTTTATAGAACATGCATGCATGAGGCCCCTCACTGTCAGTCAGTCTATTTGATCTTTTCATTATTTTGTTAGGTATTACTTTCTTTGTTCGTTAAATTTGATACTTTTCCTTGCTTTTTCTCTGACATAAAAAAACGACTGGGACTTTACTACTTTGACTGTGATTCTGGTATTTTTAAGTAGTTTCTGGTGCAAAGCCGCTGTCAAATTCCTGCAGTGCAAAAGGCTGTGTTTCAAACGGTTCTGTCCTGCATCCGTCCGTTAGTCTTAGTCGTGACTTGAGCCACTGCTCGCTGAATGGAGACGTCAACTCAGCTGATAAAAAGAACCAGCAGAGATCAGTATGGGGTGGAAGGTGGGTTTTGTGCTTGATGAAAAATGTGACCTATATTTTTAAAGTCTCTTCGTGTCCGGGGGGGGGGGCGAATTATTGTAATGTTCAGGGACATCGATACTTGAAAACTGAGTACCATTGCATTCAAGAGCATTGATACTTGAAGACTGAGTACCTTTAGGGTTAAATTCTTGATGGTAAAATGCATTAGGTAGTCTAAAGAATGTTTTGCAAGTCAGCATGAGTCTGGGGGCCCAGAAGGATTTCAAGGCCTGGTTTAATGCATTTGCCAGAGGCTGTTTGCGTACAGTGAAACCTTCCTTTTGTTTGCTGTATGCCAATAATTTCTTACAATAACATTTGATCCTTCAATTTTATCCTTTTGGCCTCATTACTGTGTTATCCCTAGTATTATTGTATCTCTAAGTGACAGCCTATGATGTTTGGTTTTTTAGTGACTAAAGTCTCGTCTCTTTTTGTAGGGTCTCTCTTCCTGTTCCGGCATTTTCCAGGGCTAATTTCAGCGTCTGGAGTATACTTAAACAGTGCATAGGAAAAGTAAGTCTGTTAACTGCTAAAACAAACTGTAACTGATTTCCTTTTGCTAAATTTTGCCTACAGAATTGGCTTTTGAATTACTTTTGAAGTCTTTACGGTTGCATGAGTTGATGTTGTTTCTTATGGTTGGACAAAAATTAAACTATTGCGATTTGAAAAGTGCTTGCTTGTACCTGCAGGCTGAACAACTATATATTATGCATTTTAACTAACTGATCACTCATTAATAAACCAGTGCACCAGAGGTTAAATTGAGCCAAATCTTGCCAGATCTCCGATCTGGGACGTCTGGCAGGAGATCTGGAACGTACTTTATATTCGTTGTGATCTTTTATTGTTTACTTTAGCACTTTGCATGCACGGGAAAGAAAAGAAAACATGAACTGTACTCTAAATGTTAGTTTAAAATGAATAAAAAAAGTTGTTAAGAAATTTTATGGCAGGAGGAAAAATAAGGAGATCTGGCACATCTGAAAAAGTAATCTAACCATTGCAGTGCACTGCTCTAATCTTGCTAGTGACACTATTGAAAATTTTGGTTTTATTTGGTTACCTATGAAGAACAATTGTGGTAGCATCAAAAGGATTTGTGTATCTAGAACCTCGGCTGCATTCCCAGTTAAAATAGAGATATCCTGTTTCCGTATCTGCTACATGTGTGTGTGTGTGAATATTTTAGGAATTGTCAAAAATCACAATGCCCGTCGTATTTAACGAACCGCTGAGTTTCTTGCAACGAGTTGTTGAATACATGGAATATTCGTCACTTATCGTACAAGCGTCGGACTCCGCGGATCCAATCGAACGACTTGAGGTGCAGGAATTATGTTCTAGTAGATACAGCTCGTGCGTATAAATTCAGTCGGTATGTTTAGTTTGTTAAGTATATGGTGTATCATTGCCCAGAACGTTCACACTCGGCAGGATTTGCTAAAAGTGCTTAGAACTAACGTGTGTGAAATTTTGTAAGAGAGCATTTGGTGTTGCAGGCCCATGGTTGTTCTGGAACTCTTTTCTTCTGTGTCTTCGATCGTCCAACAGACTGAATAATTTCAAATCTAGACTCAGTGGCGTAGCCAAGGGGGAGTTTTGGGGGTTAAACCCTCCTTGGCTGCTAACGAAACATGCTTTTTTTACATGCTTTTTCATACATTTTTCATTTTCGGACGCGATTTCGGGGTCAAAACCCCCTTGGCTGGCTGCCAATTGAAAATTTCTAAGCGCTATAGAAAATAGGCAAAATTAGAAAGAATACCGACCGAAGGTGACGACCTTTTTTTGCTTGTCAGCTCCTAAAAAAGGAAAAAGAAGAAACTTTGCAAAGTTTGATCGTGATTGAAACCAAACCCCCCTTCCGGAAATCCTGGCTATGCCACTGTCTAGACTTAAAACATGTCTCTTCAAGACAGCTTTGCCTCCATAGTCTTTTTTGCTGTTGCTTGCTGACTGGTCTCTGGAAATGCATTCGTTTCCAGTTTGTGAATGCATTAAATTCCTTGTATTATTTCTTTCTCTAGACAGTCCTGTTTTATTCGCAAAATATGTCCCCAGTAATTCGGTTTTATTTTCTTTACTGTTTCCAATAGTACAGTCCATTGTCATGACATTCACTTGAATTTGATTGTCCAATTCATCTCCATTTGAACAATTTTCTTCATGGTCTTGTAGGAAATTGCCAGCCCTGAGCACGAAAGAGCCATCACTTAGAAATAATATGCCTAATCCTACTATTTCTATGGAATTGGGCTCCTTATTGCAGGACATAGGTGGCCATGGACACAAATACAGTCAAAGGGGCCCATGAAAGTCACAGCCAATTTCTAACCATGTGGCATTAAATATATCATGCATTTAAATTGTAGTCAGTATGACTTGGCACATTTCTGCTATGCACTTTGACCTGGCAGACAATACCCGGAATTTCCTTAGTTCATAAATCTTATGAATGCATTAAATTCTATGTACTAAGTCCCTTGTTTGTTCCCTAAGAAACTGCTCGAGTCGTGCCATATTTGTCAGACAAACAATCTTGAAAGTTGTTGATATTTCATTTGTGATAAACAGGTTTTTCTATTAGTTGATTGACTACTACAGCTACAGAATGTTATTGATTGATTGATTGATTGAGATGAGATGTTAGTTAGCTTTTGCCCCAATATTACGTTATCAGATTAAGGCCTATCAGTCAGCAGGCTATTTAAACCTATGAGAAATATGCCTGAGCTTACAGACTATGTGTATGTGTGTGTGCAAGCGCGTATGTGTATGTGCGTGTGTGTTTACGTGTGTGGTGCTTGTTTACATACGCGTCCGTATCTAATAACCAGCATTTATTTGTGTGGGCTTAATGACTGCGTTTGTGAGTGCTCATAACAAGTGCACATGCACTGCTGAGTCTATTTCTCTTATCTCTCGTGACGTCATAAGATGAACAGGTTCACTGTTTATCAATTGTGCTGAGAAATTATTATCTACAGGATGTAATTTCTTAGAATGATTAAATGTAGGGCAATTACAAATAGGTTGACAGAATTCAAGTTGATTAATGATTAGGTTGATAATAATTTAAAGGCTTCAGGTTTGCCATAATACTGGGGGGGGGGATTACACAGACATATTAATTATTATTATTTCCAAAGAATTGCAATTACGGATTACTTTTTCATTTGAAAGCAAATAAAGCAAATACATGTTTAGCAGTGGAATGCCAGTTTTCTGTTGAAACATAATATAAATCACATTCTGTATTTCTGGTTATTCTATGTAGCAGCTAGGCGGGAAGTTAGAAGAGTGGTAACAATGCTGTACGCTGGAGCAGAAGGTCGCGGGTTCAATTCCCGCAGGAGCCCTAAGTTCGACTCAGCCTTGCTCGCTAGAGGGCGGTGGCAAATTGAGGAGCAGCGTTAAGCTGTGAGGTAAAATGTGGGTCTGGGGAAAGTAATGGCAACCTACCCCAGATTAATGGCCTATACCACCCATGTCGCTGATTGCCTAGACCGGAGATAAGCGCCGGAACCCAACGCTCGGACTCTAGTACGGAACCTACCTTTACCTATGTAGCAGGCGTTATGCAAATGTTCAGTATACATATATATATATATATATATATACTGTATATATACTGTATATATACTGTATATATAATATATATATACTGTATATATTGGATGAAGTGTAAGAATGGAAGAATTATCGGTTTTAAGTGTGATTTCATAGAAATGAACTATATGCATGCTTGATCGTGATAATAACTTTGAGTCTTTTGTTTTGTTTTCTGGAGAATTTGGAATGTGATAGACGCATTGTATTTACTGTTGCTTTTGCTCCTTTCAGTTTGTTACGGCATTTGCTGCGTCTGCAACTGCGTCTAACTGGGATCGTACGGGCAAGCCGTTCAACCCTCTCCTTGGCGAAACGTACGAATTAAACCGGCAAGTGGCTATTCACACTGTTCTCACAAATTAGCCGAAGTTAAGCGATGTTTTGGAGCTATTCAAATGCTTTTGTGGATATTCTCTTGGACTTTTTCTCATATTAAAACGAAGCTTGGATATATTCTTAATGTTCTCCGGTCATGTAGTGCAAAATATGCATCCGCAACTGTGATTGTATCTGTTATGAACTTCGTAGCGGAATACGATGCTTATTGTTTATGACTCAAATTGTCTGGATTTTATACATAATGATCCGATTGTTTGATCTTTTGCAATTTGTCTGATTTTGCACAAAACCATTTGCAATGATTTCCAATTTGTGCTTACCTTACATTCAAATCTAGTCAATCGCACTGGGTACTTGGTAACACTCGAAGGCCAAACTCATTCCTGTGTTGAACTTTTCCATCATTATGAGAGGTGCCATGGAAATCCTCCTTTACGTTACAATACATTGCATTGCATTATGCGCTGGATAGTTTCATACTGAGGCCTTTGGCACAGGACATGAATTAACTGACTAAATTGCGAAACTGTTGTTTAATTTTAAAACTGCCGTATTTCTCAGGTAAGTAATTTTCTTGATTCTAATTTATTCTTGCATGTTGATTGCATGAAGGTTGATGATGATTATGGTGGTGGTGGTAGTGGTGGTGGTGATTATGATTATGATTACAAGTTTCTTTTGATTCTGTTGTTGTTGTAGGGAAGACTTAGGATTTAGAATTGTTTGTGAGCAGGTGAGCCATCACCCTCCGATCAGTGCCTTCCACGTCGATGCTCCGTTGTTCACATTTCACGGCGCAATTAACACCAAGATAAAGTTCTGGGGAAAGTCTGTGGAGGTCATTCCCAAGGGACTGGTTACATTGTACCTAAAAAAGTTAGTATAGACTGATACACAATACCATACTATAAAATAATTACTATATGCAGATAGCCTCAAAGGACTGGTAACAGTGTAGTGTAATGTAAGGAGTTTATATAGCACCTCTTCTATCTCTACTCAGAGGCCTTCCTGGCTTTAGAGTCGTTTGATGAATGAGGCTATTAGTCATCATGATGAATTGAGTGTGAAAGTGAGAAGTGAGTAGATGGAGACACCCATTCCAGAGACAGGAATAGTCGCTCTGATTGACTGATGCTGGGTGAGAGAGGTACGTGACCTGGGAACAGGGGCTATCACCATTGGGGGAGGGGAGTAGAATCATTTATTTTAAATATACCCACCCATAAATATGTTAGTCATGACCTTTTCTTGTTTGTCAGACTTTTTAGGATATTAAGGAAACAGAGGCACAAAACATTTGGGGGGATAAATGATGCTATATACCCCTTCGCTAATTATTGGGTGGGACTGTCCCCGTAATCGCCCCTCCCCCCTGTGATCTACGCCTCTGCCTAGGAACATGGACATCCTTATGTTCAACAGAGTGGAGCGGGTGATGTGAAGTAGTGTAAAGCAGCAATGATGAAGGTCTGTAGTGTAAGAAGGTGCTTGTCCTCGAAGTGCTGCCATTTTTTGGTAAATTGTGTGATGTTACGGCACATATTTATCTTGAGGTTGCTAGCGTTATTTCTTAAATTCTTTTCCCTCTCTCTCTCTCTCTCTGTCAGGCATGATGAAGCTTATTCGTGGCAGAACGTGAACTGCTGTGTTCATAACATCATTGTTGGAAAGCTCTGGATCGAACATGTGAGTTGTTGGATGATGTGTCGTTGCTGATAATTAATTATCCTAACTATCCTATCCTAACATTAACGTGTATCCTAACACTAACGTGTTGTGCAGATATTCCTAACTATCCTATCCTAACACTAATATGTTGTGTGGATATTCCTAACTATCCTATCCTAACACTAATATGTCGTGTGGATATTCCTAACTATCCTATCCTAACACTAACGTGTTGTGCAGATATTCCTAACTGTCCTATCCGAACACTAATATGTTGTATCCTAACACTAACGTGTTGTGCAGATATTCCTAACTATCCTATCCTAACACTAATATGTCGTGTGGATATTCCTAACTATCCTATCCTAACACTAACGTGTTGTGCAGATATTCCTAACTATCCTATCCTAACACTAATATGTCGTGTGGATATTCCTAACTATCCTATTCTAACACTAACGTGTTGTGCAGATATTCCTAACTATCCTATCCTAACACTAATATGTCGTGTGGATATTCCTAACTATCCTATCCTAACACTAACGTGTTGTGCAGATATTCCTAACTATCCTATCCTAACACTAATATGTCGTGTGGATATTCCTAACTATCCTATCCTAACATTAATATGTCGTGTGGATATTATTGTTATCGGATGATATTTGTGAGTATGAGAAAATATCGAATGAGTACACAATCTTAGCCTATTTACAGTTTCAGGTTAAGGAAATGTGATCTTTATTCTACTTTTTACATGATCCATTATTTTGTATACTTTAGTGTTGCAATTTTTTTCTAGTATGGTGCTATGGAAGTTACGAATCACAAAAACAAATTCAAATCCATTTTAAACTTCCGTACATGCGGTTGGTTTGGAAAGGACCTACACAAGGTAGAAGGATACATGTATGACAACAAGTAAGCAGAAAACTTAATTTGATCAGCATTGGATATTTCTGGATAATAATAATAATAATAATAATGATAATGATAATGATAATAATAATAATAATAATAATAATAATAATAATAATAATAATAATAATAATAATAATAATAATGGTGCTATGAACATATTACTGCCTGTTGTAGCCTACTTACGATATTATTCCTTATGTAGACTGTACCTGTGTGTAACATGAACTCATTTACAATGTATGATAAATACATAGGAAATATGGCATTAGGCATGTGTTTGATCTATAAGAAAGTGTTTTAAGCAAAGTTATTTTTATAACGATGTCAAACTAATAATTTAATTGCACTCCAGTGAACGATTGTCCTGTAGCGCCTGTCTTGATGAGTGAATAAATTGGATGGCTATCAACTCAATTCAAATGAATTTATCTCTTTATTCTTCATATCTGGATGGTTGGAGAGTAATTGAGGGAAGTACCAGGTATATCAGGAAGAAAGACAAAAGGAAGACCAAGGAGGATGCTATTGGACTGGATGATAAAAACAGATGCACAGCGTCACAAGACCTATGCAGTCTACAGTAATATACTGTAGTATATATATATATATATATATATATATATATATATATATATATATATATATATATATACACAGTATATTACTATATTATCTTTTCATAAGTAATCTTAAGACTCACCTATTCACCATTGGGTATATGTAGTATTGTAAAGCGCTCATATCTTTAGCCATTTTGCCATGTATATTGTGCTATATAAATTGTCCAGCTAATAATAATAATAATAATAATAATAATAATAATAATAATAATAATAATAATACTGCCATTTGAATTGTTTTGAGCCTTTGATCACTGCATTGTATTCGTCTGCTGCTGCAGCAAACAAAAACTGAGAGCGTTCTATGGCAAATGGATCGAGGCGCTGTTCAGTCATGACGTTACCACGTGGGAAGCCTACCTTGGCCTCACCAAATAATGCCTTGGAGAAGAGTCCAAACCTAGGAAAGTCCAGTCCAAACAAGGTAACCGAAGAAGCTCTCTGTGACTGGAATATGTTGTTTTTGCCGTGATGTGACTGCTAACGATGTAATTCCATGAGAGAGAGAATGAAGCACTGTATTGTGAGACTTATTGTTTGTTTAATGTTCAAAAGCATGAACAGTGTATTATGTTTAATGTTGTGATGTTATTCAAGTGTGACGAGTTACCATGATTTCTTCCGCTTTGAAGGTTCCAAACAAGTTTACGGATGAATTGGATGATGTGCCTGATGAAGTGTTGGTCAGAGGATCTACCTGTGACCTCGACCTCCGAGGTCAGAAGGTTCTTTGGGTCGCATCACCAAAGCCTCCGAATGCTAGCCAGGTGCACAGACTGTTATAGGGAAATTGGTTGTTTAGCTTTAGGTTCTTAAGGCAGTGTCTATATATGAGATGGGGAGGTCAGGTCAGGTCTTCGTCCTCCAGCTGTGTCCAACTATCGACTTTTCCATGACATCTCTCCAAAGTTCTCTGTCCTTTGCTATTTCTTCCAAAGTCATTCGGTGTCTTCCGTCAGTTTTTCCATTGAGATTCAGCCCTGCCATGTGCAGATCCTCTTCCAATCCGTCCACCCATCGTCTTTTCGGTCTTCCTTTAGATCTTCTTCCTCTGGTTTGTAGTTGAAAATTCGTTTTGGGTTTCTTATTTCTTCCATTCTGAGTATGTGTTCAGTCCATATCATTCTTCTCTTTCTGATGACTTCCATGATGGTTGCAGTGTTCTCTCTCTAACTTCTTCATTTGTTATATGTTCTTTGTATCCAATCATTAGTATTCTTCTAAGCCATTTATTTCCTGTTGCTATTAATTTTTTCTCCAGTTCTTTTTTTTATGGTCCAAGAATCACATCCATAAATTAGTATTGGTATTACATGCGTGTTGGAGATGGGGAGGGGGAAAAGCATTATTGAGAATTTTGTTGATTGTTATGACACTCGGGAGGAATTCATGTCTGCTCTGTCTTTTCTTCGCTTTTATATATCATCAAATCAATTTTTGAATTCTTATATTTTTAGTATCACAGTTTCACTTTGTTTGCCTTGCTGCTGAATGAACTTGACAATGACTTGGCAGCCAGACTTCCTCCAACAGACTGTCGCTTCCGACCAGACATTAGGCGGATGGAAGAGGGAAATATCGGTGAGTTTGAGGATTACTTTGCCTCAGATCCAGTCTTTCGTTGCCCTTACTTACTATTTCAGCTGAGTTTGTTCTGTGAAATTGAAATTGGTTTATCCACTAAATTGACACTGGAAGGTTCCAGTGGCACTAATAATGCTTCTAGATTGTCTAAAGAAAATAAAGAGAAACTTGAAACTAATACTTACTTGAAGCCAAATGGTGTGTGTGTGTGTATAACTGTATATATATATATATATGTGTGTGTGTGTGTGTGTGTGTGTGTGTGTGTGTGTTTTTTTCAAGTCATAGATATATAAGTTTTGGGTTTGATTTTGGTGATGATTTGTAAAAGTTTGAAATTTACTGTGACGAAAATCATCAAAGATAATAATCAATCATTTTCAATTAAGCAAATATCCCTGTAAATTTGTCAACATTTATTGATTGTCATATTCCTTGGAAAATGTTATATAATAGAAGGAATTCCATTTTAAATGATGTTTGCTTTTTATTTTGCAGACGCCTCGGCAGAAGAGAAAAACCGCCTTGAAGAGAAACAACGCAGGGTACAAAAGGACAGGAAAAAACGGAAGGATTCAGAATCCGATCCATTGTAAGATCACGGATTAACTCCACATGTTGTGTCATAATGCTGCAAGACTGCAACTACCAAGACTGTAGTTGCATTTAGATGAATGCATAATTAATTAGCAAAATATTAATCATGTGAAAATTGTGGGGAAAAAATAAATAGATAACTAACTTAGTATATGGAGTTCTGTTGTTTCCTGTGGAGAGACAGACAGACAGACAGACAGACAGAAAAACAGAGACAGAAAAACAGAGAGACAGAAAGAGAGAGAGAGAAAGATTCTTTTTCTCATAGCTCTGTAAGTTGTTACAGATAGATTACATTACCTTGAAACATTAAATTGCATTACCCTTATTCGCACTTCCTTTGCCAAATCAATAATGGTGCAGATGTTTTAGTGCCTGCTGGCAGAGTTGAAATTGGCACATCCCCCCTCTCATCCCATGACATCCAGCAATGTGTGCCATTTCTACCCAGTGTTCATTATGTATGCATGCATTTGAACAACAGCATTGCTGGAATTCAGTGATGGGTAATTGAATTTCTAATTCTAATTAATTAGCTAATTAATTAGCTATCTGTCTAATTCTAATTCTAATCAATTACTTCAAAAATTTTGCTAATTCTAATTCTAATTCTAATGAATAGCTTGCTAATTGTAATTGAAAATAACAATTAGTTGCATAATTAGCACACTTGCTTGTGTCAAGTGCTTTGGACTCACGATCCAAACTCAAGTGGATAGAGAGTTCTGAGTAAGGATGTTTTGTTCAAGGACAAATTAAACTTCAAGTAGACTAAATTCAGTCTCAAAGCAGATAAGCAATACACCTTTTACACCAGCTATGGACAATGACAAATATATATGGAAGAAACTACTGAAATCAACAAAAACTGAAGAGCTCCAAAGTTACTTAGATACTCCAACCAATACGAACACTAATTGTATTTCTTTTTGGGAGGACCACAAATTGAACTTTCCCTGTTTATACCAGCTGCATTTGCAGCATCATATTATACCGGCCACATCTGCTGCTATAAAAAGATCATTTAGTGCAGCTGGATTTATTCTTAATGATAGGAAAAATTGATTAGATGATAAGTTTGAATTAGATGATGTTTGAGTCACTTTTACTTGCAAAATGCAATTCTGATATACTCTAGATTACGGAGGATGAAATTAATTTTTGTCGTTACATTAAAATGCATCGAATTCTAATTAAATTAGATGGTATCTAATTCTAATTCTAATTAATTAGTTGTGTAATTTTGCTAATTCTAATTCTAATTCTAATTGTAAAATTTTAACTAATTCTAATTCTAATTAATTAGATTAAAAAAGGCAATTACCCATCACTGCTGGAATTACATTTACTACTGACTGTAGAGTAAATTTATACTTGTTATTTTCCTGTCCATAGATGTCCTGCGTTGTGTATACTGATGAATTACAAATTTAACCAGTCGACTATATCCATCGAATTTGAAATTAATTTGAAATGTGTGACAGCGAATCAAATATCTGCATTGGTTACATAATACTCGTACTGTACTGTTTCTCAAATGATCCCCTTTCAGTCTTTCGTGCTTCGATAACAATAACACAGGTGCATCATGTAAAACTTAACGAATTGAATAATTTTTTATTCATACATTGATCTGCATTCCTTTACCACATGCTTTTATGTTGGGTCTGTTGATCCAGCCTAAATACTGAAACTATGTACTGAATTATCACACAGGACAGCTTCTCTTTCCCTTTGGAATTTAATATTATATAATAATGGTCTGCTCTGTGTGAGAACCACTGTTGTACCCATCCAAATCTAGTATCCTTTTAGTAGTGAGGTTTATTTTGAAATCATTCACACTAACCGTTACTATCTTCTCGTCCAGTTCATTCCTTCTGTCCACCACTCTTTCCATATTCAATTGATTCAATTCGATTGCTTCTACAGTTGCCGTTGCTCATACTCAAGGTAAGGCTGGAAAAATATGCCCGTTCATTCCAGATTCTTCTTTGGTATTGTTCATTCATTCTTGGACGATTTCTATAGCACTGTAACAAGGCTGTAACAAGGCTGTAACAAGGCAATA
This sequence comes from Metaphire vulgaris, assembly GCA_018105865.1. Lineage (NCBI taxonomy): Eukaryota > Metazoa > Annelida > Clitellata > Crassiclitellata > Megascolecidae > Metaphire > Metaphire vulgaris. The sequence continues at coordinate 2,544,440 of CM030838.1, forward strand.
ACTTCATTAGTCAAGTTATTGTCTCTCCCAGTAAATTGCTGTGACAAATTGCACGCCATAATTTTATTGCAATTGCAATGTGCAAGATAGTGAATATAGGGAACTTGTTTCGAAACCTAAGCTTTATATGACAGCCATTTCAGGTTTAAGGAAACTCATTGCTTATCATTTACATGAAATGTAAATTGATACTTTATCATATCAGCATTGTCCATCTGATTTTTGATAAATGCAGCATAGGGCAAGGTTATAGTTGCTGCCCTATTGTCCTTGTGTTGTTGACACTTGCACTGTACTAATCAGACTCAACTAGCGTGTGCCAATAGGAGAGGTGGGCGCCAGGGTTTAATCTAGGCCGTTTCCGGGGGGATATTGCCCTTTTTTCCCCCTTAAATTTTTGGCATACTACATCAACTAACAGCAGCCCCCTAGCTGACTTCCCCCTGGCTTTTTCAGTTCCCCCTTCCCCCCCGGCTTTGTCAGTTTCCCCCAGGAGTCTAGATTAAACACTGGTGGGCGCCCAGGACCAAGTCGATAAAAAATGACTGACAAGCAAAAAAGTTCACCGAGTCAATTTTGGTGCCCCCATCTGGTCAGCGCCCGGGGCCACCGCCCCACTAACCCTCCCCCCTTCTGCACGATGCTGGCCAAGACAGTTTCTGTACTCAATTTAATTGTCGTAAACATATGTTATGAACTAAATTCTGGCGATGAGGTAACTTGTATGGCATATTTTCCAGGTGGTTTAAATGTGAAACTAATCCGTACACGGGAAAAGAGGATTGGATCTGTACGGGTGAATACTGGAAACGAGACTGGCGAAACTGTCCGGATCTCTACTGAGAAAGCCAGATTTACGCTTCGCGTGGAGTGATTCCTCCTCGGTCTTTCATCCATCTTCGTGGCCTTTGTAATAGAGTGTAAAATTTGGAAGATACGCTACGCTCTCGTGTCGAAATGTTCTGCCTTGGACCGCATTTGCAGAGGGCAGGATGTTGAAAAAGGCTTGTAGATTGTAACGTTGTTCTAGAGATTTCTGTTGGGCCTGCATTTAATTTGCTTTAGAAGATTTCGTAACAATGACGTAACACCTTTCTTTCATGTTGCAATCGATTCACTGTTGTTTTAAATTATTGGCTTTTCATTAGTCTGTATTTGAGAGAAATTGTTGGTTTAATTATTAATTATTAATGCCAGTGTAATCATTTTTATAAATGCTGGACAAACATTACACTCTACAGATTAACATTATTGACTTTTTGCGGCCATCTTTCTTAGACACCACATCTGATAGAAGATCAGTGTATTTATTGACGTAATTAAGAGGCTGCTGTCTTCGCTACAGTGTCTTTGTTACTGATTTCTGCTCAAATGTTATTGTAGCATTTCTCATGACAGAATTCACTGACTATGCTTGTATAAGGATTTTAATTTGCATGTTCTGTCTTGTGACAAATGCCTTGTGTCTTCAGATTCTGTAAATTCATTGTTGATAATTTGACAAAGGAAACGATAACCATTGATGTTCAACTAAATTTTGCCTTTAATTATTGCAAAATCATTTTTACAAATAGTTTGTTGAGATTTTTATAATTGTAGTAATATGGGCCGTCCATATAGTACGTACGCACTGAGGGGGAGGGGATTTGAGATTTCGGCGATTTTGCGTACGAAGTGTACAGGGGAGGGCAGGGGGTCACAACTGAATTTGTACATATGCACATTCAAATTTATAAATAGATAGAAGGCTGGTATATTCACACAAACATTTGATTTGAACGAAATTACTTTCTCACGGTCAAACAAAAGGTCCCAGCTATTGTTACAGCGGTTATTTAAATATTAAAAAGCTTTAATTTAATAGTAAACAAATGCTTTTTGACTATGGCTAAAAATTAATTTTCACCATGCGGGGTGTTTGCTAATTTGTATGTACGCATAGGGGGGTAACCAAAATGTATGGTGTGCAACAGGGGGGAGGGAAGGTGAAAATATGACTTTGAGTAAGTACTATATGGATGGCCCCATATCTGGTTATTACTAAACAGTTAGGTAGACTCTAAGCATGTAAGGCTATTTATGCTTTAAATTAAGAAGAGTGACTACTCTTGCCATATTTGCTTATATTAACACCCTGGAATTTATTGACATGTTAACTTTTTAATACACAGATCAGAGTTTAATAGTCAGTTTAATAGTCATATCAAAACAACATTTTAACATAAGTGGCATTTGCAACAAACTACTTTTAAGCCAATTATTTTACACTTAAGTTAGAGATTAGAAGCAGTTTAAAAGATTCTCAAAATTTATATTTTAGAATAAAAACTGTGGGTCTGGTATTTGTAAGAGTTTATTAACTTAATAGAGTAAGTAAGGAAGTGTTCTGGAATGATTTTAGTGATGGAACCAAGCTGTGCATGCAGTGCTGAGAAATTTAAAGGATAAAGTTATTATTATAAGATATCCATTGTGTGTGACCTTGGGTTCTGTTTTTGCTCGGTAAGAATGCATTATGCACCTACTGTATGCATAAAAAATATGCTGCTTCAGTCAATTTTTATGTCCCCGTTTGAATACTTGTGTTGCAACTGATCATTTGCAGACAGTGTTGGTTGGTATCAAGGCTCAAGTGAATTGAACTGTGGTATCTTGGTTGCTTTATCTTACGACCTTTATGCCCATTGTGATTCAGCGTTCGATGTTAATGATATAAGTTCAGCAAGAACGTGGAGCCGCGTGCTTCTATTGGAGTCTTTGCTGATAGAGAAAACGTCACATGTTTTAAATAATGAGTTGTCATTATATTTGGTAAATTGTACCTTAAGACCCAATGTGGCCACATGAAGTACTGTAGTGTCCTTGGTTGTATGCTTTCTGATATTACTTTTATATATCAGGGCTTAATTATTCTTGCAAGGCTTTGTGAATACAAATCTATTATGATATTTACTTTGTTGTGAATTTTATTTATGATGCTATGTTATATCAAATTCTGATTCTTCAGATAATAAAAATGTGATTTTAAGTGGTTTAGAAGGCTAAGTAAGCCTGTGTGAAAACCACTGATGTAAGGGTGTCATGATGCATTATTATTACTATTACAAAGTAGATTTGGCTTCTTCAGAATCCCCATTTAGGTCGTTTAGATTTCGAGTTTTGCCCTGTTCCAGTTTTGCAGGTAGAATTTACAGGCTCTTACTAACTCTTTTCTTCTTAGATACATAGTGTAAAAGCACATATTATAAAAATCAGTGTCCTCATTTACCAGATTTATGGAGGCTGAGGTTTTTCTTGGGTTTTTGTCAATCCAGGCTGCCTTCACCTACGTTGATGAGGGAAAATCCATTATAGTGATATGAATTGGAGTGTCATTAGAAAGGATCTACACAGATTCTGTTCAATCCGTTGTCTTGGAGATTTTTTTTGCAATGAATGTGAGCTATAAGCCAGCAGCTGGCTCACATAAGAAGACACTGAAGACACTACCATGAGAGTAAAATGTTAAGTTTATAGGGCTTGTATGAGAAGCTGTATATTTGATCTATGTGCTAGTGACACATGGATGCGCATATGTGAGGCTGATGCAGACAGAATTCAACCGAAAGTTCATGTGTGACATGAGAGAGAGAGACAGACAGACAGACAGACAGGATGCCCGTAGTCAGCAGTGACTTGTGAGAAACTTGTAGCAAAGGCTTATCTGGTGTGGCTGGAGAGGCAGCCGACCAAGTGAACGGGAATAGTATGACGTCTAAGGCACAGGTGACCGTGGATGTCCCGGATTGAAATAATAAATGCATGTAAAGAGAAGAAGTGTTGTGTTGCAAAGGATTTACATCTTTAGAAAAGGATATCTGGTAGCTGATATGAGTTGCAAATCCCAAATGAGATCAGTGATCAGTGTTCATGCCTAACAACTGCTAATGTGTGTGAGTGTGAGTGGGTGTGTGTGATATTTCAAATTGGCTTGCAGTCTAATGTCAGGTGCTGTTAATAAAATCCCTAAAATAGACGCCTATTTACAATTAAATCATATCAACCGTTTGCTGCCAGAGAGTTGAAATTTAAACAAGTATCCTAAGTTGAAAGCTTTCGGAATGATTTCAGGCACCATATTATAGCAGCTGCCAAGATTTAGCAGTGTTGCCAATGCTTATTATTAATATTATATTATTATTATCACCATCATCATTATAATGATTATTAGAATCATTACTTATTGTGTACCATGGTAGGTAGTGATATAAATTGGAGCGTCATTAGAAAGGATGTACACAGCTTCTGTTCAATCTGTTGTCTTGGATATATTTTTGTGATGAATGTGGTGATATATATATCTGTTTTCTTAGTGAGCTGGCTATATATATATATATATATATATATATATATATATATATATATATATATTTTCAGACTTTTTATTTTGATAGAACAATAATAAACTGGGACCTAAGGATGATTACTAAGCCAGATATTGTCATTACCGGGTACATTTGTTTTAGAGTCAGTGATAGAAATGCCTGATGGCAGTTTGATATATTGCTGCCACTTAATGGTATATTAAAACGCATTCACTGATATCCCATTTTCGATATCGTTGTTTGCGTTGGAAATTCATGCTAACAGCCAGTTATTTTAATCTCTTTATATCCTAAAATTCCTGATTATTATTTTGTTTAAGATGACTGTGTGACTTTGACTATGGTCTTATAACTCTTGTTATTACACAGCATTTTTCTCTTTGCTAAAACAGCTATTTAATCTTTCTTCATTTGTGTTTATGTGTATGTAATAGGAATGATATACATGAAGCTGCTTTGGTTTGTCTTGTAACACACCTTCACTTCTAAGTTCCAGCTGGCAACTGCCTTTGTGTCATATCATTGTCATGTCTGAAGTGAAACTGAATTGCCTTTTTTATGTTGTGACATTGCCTGTAACAACTATTCATTAAAGGGGCTACATCAGAATTTATTTGTAGATGTAATATATATGCAAAATTGAAATTATGTTGAATATCTGTTTGCTCGGTGAATTCGAAAGCTGATTTAGATAGAGATTTTAGGCAAAGCTTTAAACTGCTGGACTAATAGGCATCAGTGGCGTAACCACGGGGGATTGGGGGGTTAAACCTCCCTGGCGAAAAACTTTTATTTCCATGCAATTTTTGTTTTTTGAGTTGAGGCGATTTTTGGGGTGAAACCCCCTCTTGGCGGTTATCGACGAACTTTTTTACAAACACCCCCTTCCGGAAATCCTGGCTACGCCACTGATAGGCATATACTAACGTACTGAAATGAAAATGCTGTTAAATGTTTGTAAAATTAAGATTATTTTGTTTGTTTGTTGACAATTGATTGATTGATCCTGTGTTGTTCTGTTGACAGTGGGACCAAGGATATGAATGTTGTAGCGTTCTGTGATTTTTTTATTCTTACATAGCCACCGACAAGCCGTCATTTTTCTCAACATATCTTCATTATTCTCATTATTAGGGATGCGATTTTTAGTTAATTTGCTAACCGGTAGCCTACCCTTTCGTAATATGCCTCCCGAGCCGAAAAATAATAAGAAAACTGATCAACCGCGCAGAGAGGAATGGAAACATTGGAGCCCTGAACCTGCCCTAGGACAGAGAAGTCTGAGAGAACATGATGATGATGATGATGATGATGATTGATGATGATGATTATGATGATGATGATGATCAGCCCTATTATTTTGTTGTGAATACTTAAACTAGCAACTAAATAACTAAACTAACGTTTGGAAATGTCAATTGTTAAAAACTCGGCTTTATAAAACAAGGTTTAAGGTGGTTCAGTAGGGACTGCCCTGTGTGAGAACCACTGTACTTTGAATTTCATTCGTCGTTGTGAATGCATGACATAGGCCTACGTCAGTGGCGTAGCCACGGGAGGAGTTTTGGGGTTAAAACCTCCCCTTGGACGGCGCAAACAAATTTTTTAATGTATTCCCATGCAATTTTTATTTTTTGAGGCGATTTTTGAGGTTAAACCCCCCCCCCTTTGCGGTTATCGACGACATTTTTGCAGAGTGGGTTATGTGCTGGAGCGTCAGGCTGACGGAGCGGGTTCAAGCCCCGTTAGTGCCCCTAGTGGCTTTCACACAGGCAGTAATGCCTTCTAAGCCACTTTAAATCTTGTTAAACCCCCTTCCTGAAATCCTGGCTACGCCACTGGCCTACGTACTGTAGGCATTCAAGTTTTACCGGATTTCTCACCAATAGCATAATTTAAGTGGCTTAGGAGCAGTGGCGGCTCCACAGGAGGCCAGCGAGGCCCGTGCCCCTATTTAGTGCCTGCCCCCAGTGGCCCTCTTGTTGGGACCCTATACTTAATACTACATACCTAACAACAAATGGTTGCCCCCTCCCATGATTAGAAGTTGCCACCCTCAACGTAGAATAAGCATAGCCGCTTCAGCCATGCAATCACTTGACAAACTATGGAAACAGAAGAGGACGAACCTAAATACCAAAATAAGATTCTATAAAACATGTCTTACCGGTCCTTTTATACGGCTCGGAGACCTGGACCTTCGTGGCGCAAGACGCACGGAGACTTGAAGATTTCACATTCGCTGTCAGCGACGCATAGGCCCTACTAAGAATTCGGTGGTATGACTTCATTCGGAATGATGAGGTCGCTCAGATGACCAACCTAAACCTTATCTCACAAACCATCAGTCGTCGCCGACAAGCACTTTTTGGTCACGTGGCACGCCTGAACACCCACACTCCGGCTTACGGCGCTCTTACGGCAGCCATTAACCGTAGATCTGAGAGGAATCCACCCCCAGGGTGGAAAAGACCCCCAGGTCGCCCTCGCCGCACCTGGGTACAACAGATCGGTAACGGCGCACCCTCAACAAGCGCAAAAGAATGGGGAAAAGCCCAAGATCGCGGCCATAGTGGATCAACCTACGGACCTTCGTTGTCTAAGCGAAAGAAGAAGACCCCCAACGGCCCCCACTTGCCAAATCCTGGAGCCGCCACTGCTTAAGAGGCTAGTAAGTAAAGTAAAAACACGAAATTTCTATAGCGCTGCCCGAAAGCTTGGCGCAGTGCACCAGCTTATTCACGAGCGCTCAATCTGGGTAAAATCCATAGTCCGTAATCCGTGGTGGTCAATGTTGTAAATCCAAGTAGCCATTCAGTGACTCAGTATGTATGAAAGCCACTAGGGGCTCTAACGGGGCTTGAACCTCGCTCCGTCAGCCTACCGCTCCAGCGCGTAAACCACTCTGCCATGGTCTGCCCCCATCGTTCAGATTGAAGGTCAGACTTCTTCAATCTGCTAGCACCGGCTGCTACTTCCAACTGGCGGCGATCATGTTTGAAGTCATAAAACATTCCTAGGCAAACATTGTTTGATTCGTTAAGCCCTATTTATCAGGTTGCTGTGACATTTGCCCTATCACGTAGCTCGACTAATGGCTTTGTGGTCCAGCCACGATCCACTTACATGCAACGACATTGTGATCTACTATAGACCGGGTAATTTCCACCAGCTACAACCTAAGCAGGTACATCTGCCTATATATATATATATATATATATATATATATATATATATATATATATATATATATATATATATATATATATATGTTGGGCAGTGAGGGAAGATTCCCCCTTCCCCCGCAAATCGCGCCCTGTATGTATGTGTATATATATACAGTATATATATATATACACCCACTGTATAAATATAAATAAAAAAATATATATGCATGCTCTGAATGCTTAAGTATTTGACCTACCGTCACCTACGTATAGGCAGTACAGTGTACGCAGTGTACCGTATATGCCTGCGTCGATAAGACGTGGATCTGAACAATGATGTGTCTTTTTTCAGACAACGAATCGGCTTTAAAATCTGCCTCCTGGTCCACGCTATGGTACTGTTAACGTCTGTACATTGACATTGCAGCTAACGTCCCTTCGTTCCTTGCCGTGATCTTAACTAGGGCCTACTCGAACAGGTTTTCGGATGCATTAATCTTTACATAGGCCTGCAGCACACTCGCACCGCCCTGCATGGGTAAGCGGACCTTTGCAGTGGCTGGACCAGTGGTGTGCAGAGAGTGGTGGACGCCCGCGACAAAGTCGATAAAAATGTTTGACGAGTCGCCGAGTCAGTTTTGGCGCCCCCATCTGGTTCGGCGCCCGGTACCACCACCACCCCCTCCTCTGCACGCTACTGGGCTGCATTACCTAGAATAGTGGAACTCACTTCCGGTATTGGTACGCTCCGTTGAATAGGCCTACCTTGTAATACTTCGGTCAAGACTCAAACCCTATCTCAGGCTATCTGTTCTCAACAGAGGCGGAGCGAGGGTATGCGGCGCCCGGGGGCAAAGTGCACCATTGGAGCCCCTAATATTGCTGACGAGCAAAAAAAGGACGTCACACGTGTTTCTCCTTCTTTATTGCGCATTTCACACTTACCCAAATACCCGATTTTGGCGCCCCCTCACCTCGGCGCCCGGGGACATGTGTCCCCCTGCCCCCCTCCCCCGCGCTCGCTCCGCCTCTGGTTCTCAACTGCGTATTCGTCATACCCTGAACCCGGAAATTGACGGACTTATTGCACCTGACAATGAGGCATTACGAGTTTACTTCGGCAACTTAACGACAACGTAAATTTTGTAGAATAGACGACACTTTATCACTCAACGTGAAACTGTTCGCAATTTTCGTGTAATTTTGTCAAAATAAAGCTATAATTACAATTAGGTTAAATGACTACATTGATCAACTGTGTAAAGCAAACTGCTGCAGTATTTAAGTCTATACATGTACATGTACAGTAAATTTAAGATTTTCGAAATTCAATCAATCAATCAATTTTTATTTCTCAAGATTATACAGGTTAAACATACAAAATTAAGTAATTTCTTACTAGGGGCTGTCCAATTATGTCAACAACTTTTTGGCAATTTTTGATCCCTCCCCTTGTCAACAACTGTCAACTTTCACTTAACCCCCATAATTACGTCAACAATTCTTGACCCCCCCCCGAGATCAATGACTGGTCCCAATAACAAGGTTATTATTTTTGTGGTGATGATCATTTGTTCCCTTTTTCCTCATCGAGTGTCAAAATGTGGTGGTGATTACCTTTTTTCTAATGCTTTTTTCCATTGTAATAAGTAGTATTCTATGAAATTTCCTATTTTTTGATTATTTTAAAGAAGGGAAATTGTTGACGTCAACTTCTCTTGACCTCCCCCCTCCCCCTGTCAACAACTGTCAAACTTTTCCAAACCCCCTCCACCTAAATTGTTGACGTAATTAATGGACAGCCCCCTATGTAACAAAAAGCGTAGAGATTTGGTGGTTGGCACCCCTATTCATTTGTGTAGGGTAGGTGCTACTGCCATCTCTTCATCAACATAAATTATACGGTATTTGCTTCGGTCCTTAACTGGCAAGCAATCTACGGTTCACCTAATGTGGAACATCAGGACATTCCTAAGGATACTTCTGCGCAAATCTGAACCAAGTTTCAAGCATATACAGCCTACATGTAGGCGACGACGGCGATATTGATTGGTTTTCTGGAATCGTTGTTGTCTGTGAACGACGCTGACGAACAAAATCGACCGAACAGTGCCGACGAAGCGAACGGGACCCCTTGGGGGTTCTCATCGACCAGGACTGAGAGCCGTCGCTCTCGGCGGCAACCCCTTCACCTGCGCCGCCCCCTGGCCGTTCGTCGGTCGGTCCATCCACCGAGGATCGATACAGCTCTTCCACACGTCCGTCGCGGCCCCGTTGGTTCGAAGTGCTTCGCTCCCCTGTGCTTCGCTCTCTTCGTGTCGGTGGACAGAGCCCCGATCTTGCTGTCTCCCACTGTCTGTATCTCGTTTTCTCTCGGTCTCTTCTCAGGGGCGTAGCCAGGAATTTGATTTGGGAGGGTATAAATATTTTGGGTGGGTATAAATCTTAATTATAAACCACATAAACCATATAAACTACATATAACCACATGTAAATCACATTAAAAACTTTAATGTAGACTGATTTTGGGGGTATATATACCGATATACACCCCGTCGCTACGCCCCTGTCTCTTTTCCTTTCTTTTACTGTTCGACCGATGATTTAGGCTACACAATTTCTATTTTCTGAAAGGTTTAGTCGTCGATTATATCGACCCGTAGGCTATAGATTTTTTCTAATGATGCCGAAAGATATTAATTTGATTTTGCGTTCAACGTCAAGGCGCTGTTTTGTTAAAGCTGTCTTCGGTCAAAAGAACACACAAATTTTGAATGTGAACTGCTCTTCAGTCTGATTTGACTTATGCCTTTACGTGGCTGTAACAGAATTCTACAAGCACTCACTAGTCATTAGTCGATTTCACATAAGACCAGTGGGCGTAGGACTATTTCATCCAATAATATTATTGTCGACATTTGGACGGTTGGCAACCCCGACTACAACCGATCGCTCTAGAGTTTCCGTGCATTATATCAAAGGCTGACTGGCGCTCAATATTACAGTATTTCGTAGCCTTAATGCAACGGGAGCTTGGTGACTTCAAAGCATGCATTTAGTTTTTCATAAAATCGTCATCATCATCCAGCTCCACGGGTGCTGTACCCGTAGGTGTCAACAGCCTGATTCACATTATTTGTCTCCATCTTTCTCGGTCCTGTGTTGCTCTGGTCAGTGTGTGAAGCTCCGCGTTCCCTCATTCTTCAATATCATCCGACCACTCAGGGCCGGATTAAGGTCCGAGTGGGCCTGGGGCTGAGAAAAAAAGGCCGTCGACTATACTGAAAATCTCTGACAAGGAAAAAAGGTTATCTCGAAAATCGGTGGGCCTATTTTCATGATGGGCCGGGGGCTACAGCCCCCTCAGTCCCCGCCTTAATATCTCTTCTCGGTCTGCCTCTTCGATTTTCTCCATCCATTGTTCCCAGCATGATCTTCTTCATCAGTCTATTGTCTTTCATCCTGCATATGTGCCCAAAGAAGTTCATTTTTTCCGTATCAATATTTGCACAATGTTTTATTCTTAATTCTTTCTCGTATCGTTGTGTTCTTTATTTTCTGCTGCCATCTGATGTTGAAAATTCTCCTATAGCATTTCATTTCAAAGGCTAGGCTACATAGGCTAGGCTTCATAAAATAGACCACAGAAAACTTTAGCCCTGTGTTTAATCTAGACTCCTGGACTCCAGGGGGAACTGACAAAGCCGGAGGGAATTCTGCTAGGGGGCTGCTGTTAGTCCATGTAGTATGCCAAAATTTCCGGGGGAAATTTAAAATTTCCGGGTGGGGGAAGGGCAATTGTCCCCCCGGAAACAGCCTAGATTAAACACTGCTTTAGCCTATAGGTCCTACAGTATATATACACCGTAGGGTTGATTTCGACCCTCAATCCCTGGTAAATCGAACGCTGACCGCATCGCAGTTTGTGCCGTCAACATTGCAAATTCCCCGAGAGTAGGCCCTAATTAAGTTTACATATATTAAACGAGAATGGCAGTGTTCATGATATTTTATATGGCTTGAAATGCAATTAAATCCGTATGAATAACGTCAGCCGATCACAATAGACCACTGTTTCCCAAACTGTGGGTCGCGGGGCTCAGTCTAGTCACTCTAGTGGGTCGCGGGGTAGCAGCGCGAAATTAGATTCCAAAATATCATTTTCTAAACAATACCACAATGTCATAAGCCTCGAAAGTTGCAAGTAGGCATAGGTTTTAAGAAATTTATATGCCTGCGATTCACCATACACGGCTTATATTAAAATGATTAGCGTTTTATCCAATTTTAGTCGACAATAAGTTTGCAGGTCTCGGCAATCGGCATACTACAGAGCCGCTGAAGTGAGTCGCGCAGTTCTAAAAAGTTAGGGTTTCAACCCTGCCCTATAGTACATCGAAAAATTAAATTTTATTTCACAATAACGCAAGAAAAGCGTATTCCGACCATTTTGCTCTGAAACTCCAATAGCCATACAAAGTTTTTTAAGCTGTCGGTGTGTCGGTTAAGTGATTCTGCCATACTCATAGGATTTTAAAGACGCGTAACAAAGGTATGTTATGGGCAAAATTTTAAAACAGATAATTTTCAAGAAATTTCAGTATCTATTTCTCATTCTGTCCAATTTAGCAAAACTATGAATAATTCTATCTAATATATTTGCCACATTTTCATTCGAATTGAATCATAGCTTTTGCTTTGCCATTTATTCAAAACTCGGAAGATTCTTTGCACCTAACGTTCGCCAGGTGGCCAAATACTTTTTTTATTACATGCTATGATTAGGGTCGCGACACGTTACAAAACCGCTGAAGTGGGCCTCGGTTCCGGAATGTTTGGGAAACCCTACAACAGACCACAGCATTAATATTTAATTAAATGCTTAATTACAACGCGGCTATAATTCATACATGACAGGAAATACAGTGGATTACTTTGCTTCGTATACAACACAAATGTTGGACATAGTCTATATCTTTCCTGTATACAGGCTGATATGGCCCATGTTAAATAGATGCCACCATAGTATCCTATATCGTTTAGGAGGGAGACCACCCACAGAGTATTAAGACTTAGACTTCGTTTCAGTTGACCAATTCTGACATCAAACTCATCAATATCTAATTAGATCTAGACACAGAAAATCTAATTAAAGCGACAAACACCTGATGACGCTTATGTTGCGAGCCACTTGAGTCAAACTTACTTACTTACTTACTTACTTACTTACTTACTTACTTACGTACTTACTTACTTACTTACTTACCTACTTACTTACAAACGATAAGTATCATAAACAACAGTACTAAAACAAGCGCTAGATGTAGAATATTCTTGTGTGGCTATTCTAGGTCAGTGGTGGCAAAACTACCGCCCACGGGCCGTATCCAGTACGCGGTATCTTTTTATCTGGCCCGCGGTGCAAAACTAAAGATGCATTATAGTTTGGCCCTCATAAGCGACTGGCTGTGGGGGAAATTATTATTTCTTCTTACTGTTTTCAATACAAACGCGCCTTTCTCTTCGACCTCGGCCGGGCTACGGCGCCATATAAATTATTCCAGTATCATAAATCCGTTTGAAATGTTACAAAAGCGGAAAAATCAAATATAATAATGTTTCACATAGGCATATATAACTGGAGGTGTGAGGTGGAGCAGTGGTTAGCGCACTGGTATGGTTGATCGGATAAAAATATTTACAAGCAAAAAAGGCCCTCGAAATCAGTTTCTCTTCTTTGTCCATTGAGCATTGATCTTCCATGATGGTGTAATTACCAATGACATGGCCAAGTTGACCGAAATTCAAGTCAGTAGATGATGAGAGCAAAAAGCCGGACATATTCTCATTCACACCAATGCCTGCCGGACGGAGGACAGGAGGTACAAAAGGAGGACATGTCCTCCTGACATGTCCTCCTTTTACCGGACGCTTGCAACCCTATACTTGCATATCTCGTGCTTGGCATGTCTGCGTTCTGTTACAGCTATGAAAGGTCATCCTAAAATCTAAGAGTGCATATATATATATATATATATATATATATATAAAACTTCTTTTTAAACAGTATAGTGACTTATCATTATTGATTTTTATTAATTAACATTGTGGCCAGTGCCATGAGAGTTTTCCCACAGTTTGGCACACTGTGAAAACAGTGTGGCCACCACTTTACCGCGGTAAGTATTCAGCATTCGCAATGCGGATCGATTGAGGACATTGACTTTCTGTGGTTTTGACCTGAGCGGGTCCTTGGCGTTGCGATTGATTTTCGCAAGGTGACATTTCAACCGGCGGCACTGTCTGGCTTCGATGTCTCTGGTCGATGCCTGTGCGTCCTACTGAATGCGCTTAGCCCACCGAGTCTCGTAAATCAATTTGGACGGACACTTTCTGCAAAATATATTTAATCGTTCATTGATCCGTAAAATTAAAGCAATTTAAATTAATAGAGATTAGAACTTAAGCAGTCGGTAGACCGGTAATGTGCCGGACCGAGAACATGATAATTGGAAATTGATAGTTGGCGAATAATTAGAGTCCGCCCATTTCGATGAACGTATATTTAAAGACATTTATGAACGTATCTCGCGTCGTCGTCTCAATCCGTTTCGATTTCGGTCGATGGATAAAATGGCAGTGTATTACTACTAATAATACCAAAGGTCATAGAAAGAGACAGACAGATAGAAAGACAGACAGACAGACAGAAAGACAAACAGAAAGAGAACGAGGTGAATGCCCTATAGACAAAACTCGCCTCGCCCATCAATATCTGTGCATAATTCCGTTGTTGCCATGACTAGAAGCGTTTCCTTGGCTACCAGCCGCTATCCTACCAGTCTACCACAATGGGCGGTGCTATAGAAAATTCGTTTTACTTACTTACTTCACGAATCTCGGATAAAACGTACTGAATTTGTACAGACCAGCTAAGTACGTTACAACGCAGTTCTCCTGACTTCTGCAAAATATGTTCATCAGATTCATCTACAGTGTACTGTATATGCCGGATATAATAGCATCATTTTCCCCATATGCACTTAGCACTTATATATGCACTTATATATGTACTTATATATATATATATATATATATATATATATATATCCTTCTATTTGGGAGCGTTAGTAGTGAATGTAGTCTGTTTTGCAGCCTCTGGGTCCATTTAGATCTGCACCTATAATGTGTTGTGTTGATTGAACAGCAATGCGCAGGCACGAGTCAGACAGGATTGGCGTATTTCATTTAATGGCGGTTATCATGGGAAATGGAAACCTGCAGACTCACAACAGCGCTTAACGAGGCCGCGCAATAATTTGCCGTGAACCCGACAAAGATTTAGTGCGAAATTCTGCGAATACTGAAACGCTGACAAGTATTTTCGTGCAGATGGCGGTGCGTAGAAACGCGCAGAAAGTTTTGTTTTTGTTGGGGGGAGAGGCGTAATATTATTCTCGTCGAAAAGTTGATGTTATCTATTAATTCTTTGGTCTACATGTAACAAATACAATTCTATAGGGGCGGAAGATGGCAGAGTGGGTTACGTGCTGGAGCGTCAGGCTGACGGAGCGGGTTCAAGCCCCGTTAATTAGTGCCCCTAGTGGCTTTCACACAGGCAGTAATGCCTCCTAAGCCACTTTAAATCCTGCTAAGTTTTTTTATTCCAGAAATTCTTCTGCAAAGCGAACCTCTGAAAATTTCTCTGTAGAGTGCTGGAGGGGGAGCAGTTCCAATTTGTCAAAATTGCATGACCAAATGTTAGAATGTGTTTATAACACAGCATTGGCGAGTTACGGTGTATAGATCAGAACTTTAAGTACAGTAGGATATTGTGTATGCCTGTTCAACTGACAACTTCAAACCATTGGCCACATTTAATCATCACCAATCAAGAAACTTCCATGGCGCCACTATCATAATGCCAGGGCAACAGCCGATGGCATGGGCGTCCGGAGGGCGTACAAGGGGGTGCAATTGCACACCCCCTGGAAAATTGTGAAGTTATGAAAAAAGTAAAATTACTTGTTTCTTTCGTCACAAAACCTTGTTTTGTGCACCCCTGAAATTTTTTCATTTCTTTCGTTACAAGACCCTGTTTTGCACCCCTCTGGAAAAATTTCTGCGGACGCCCATGGCCGATGGCGCACCAAATCCAAATTTGATAATTAAAAAAATCAAAGTTGTGTCAGTACTGGGATTTTTTTGGAGGGGGCAGGAATTTGTGGTTTGGGGGAAATTTCCACCTATCAGGCCTGTATAAAACACTGAGATTACCAACAGAAAATATTTTCCAAAGCAATGCACATTTGGTCCAGCGTTTAAACTTTAAATCCAATGGGCGTCAAATTACACTGTAATAAAAACATTACATTTTATTCAGAGGCAAAATCGAAACAGTTGATTACGCGTTTAATTAAAACTCTATTATTTTCCTAAAGATTTACTGTTCAGACAATCAAGAAAATCGTCTATTTAATCTAAAATTATGGTATTAGCGGTATATAATAATCGATTAGCAAGAGTTAAGTCTATTTAAATTACAGCTAAGCATAAAATCGTCAGACGCTGAACTGAATATCGATCACATGCTTTCATTGATCGATTTGTGAACTAATTCACTTTATATGTCGATCAAAAGACTCCTGACACCAATGTGTAAGAATTACGAGGTAAATTCGTGACACCGTCTAAATGGTATCTCAATTACACTGCATGTACTTTACGCACCGTAACTATAAGTCTTCAGTTAAAGAAGCAATATTACTCGCAAGATAAACAATAAACAATATGCCTTTCGCAAAAGCGCTTCAAGTGTCACCATGAATGGTAAGTAAGATCGTTTGCTTCCGTTGAAAGAGAAAAGGCGCTAGATCAGATTCAGAATGAACATGTTTTCATAATTTCTTTGGCACAAAACGCACTGACATTCAACAATCAACACCTAGCACAAGAATTACAGCGATCAAGCCTTTAGGCCGCAAATGAGTTAAAAACACCTATAGCTACAACGACTAGCATTCCTACAATAATCTACAATAGCAGAGCAGTGTCCGATTTAGCAGACTGCTTAGCAGCCGAACTTCCATTGGTTGACGACACCCAATGTTGGCCGAAATTTCAGAACACTTGGTTGGCCCACGTTCACCGGTGGTAGTATGTTAAATTTTGGTCGTCGGAGATTAGGTCACCTCCCCCACAATTCCTGCTGAAAAATCGACACTAAAGTAGGGGCGTCATTTGGGGGGTAAGGGTGTGGCCCTCCAAGGAAATGAAGAAATAATGAATAATGTACCAAATAAAAAATTAATGTGAAATGTGCAAAAATAGCCAAAATTTGCCAAAATGTCAAAAATTTACAAATTTGCAAAAATTGGTCCAAAATCTGCCCAAAATTTGTCAAAATTAGGCCTAAATTGACCAAAAATAATTATCTCGCCCCCAAGAAAAGTGTTAAATGACGCTACTGCACTAAAGCTCAGACGACGACTAATACCTGATCGGCATGATGGTAAAAGTTTGTGCACATTGAAGAATCGAGCAAAATACGAACGAAGATAACCGACTAAAATGGCAGCAAGCGAACGACTCGACGACCCTAGTCCTTGAGGACGATGTCGGCAATCATGTCGGCGAAGCGCATGCCCTTGGCCTTCGCCTCCGCCGAAGTGTCGGCGACGAGACCGAGACAGGAGCAGTTGATCTCCGACAGGACCAGTCTCCGCCCGGGGTTTCCGCTCGAGATGTGTCCCGGCTTCAGTCCGCCGTCGCCGTCGCCGTCCACCTCCTCCTCGATGCAGTCGACCGACCACCAGTAGGGCACGTCCGCCAGTCCGAGGGTCGACTTGATGTCGTACGACCACTGGACGACGGCGTCGACCATGTCCCGGTGCTCGACCAGGTCGATGGTCGTGTAGACGGCCCCCGACCGCAGCGTGGCGGTGAACGCCGACTCGTCGACGGGTCGCTTGTGGACGACCTCGAGGACCTCGTGGCGGGACATGAGGAAGCGGAACTCGCCGTCCTTGATCAGCGGCAGGAACGGCATGCTGATGGCGTCCTCCTGGCACAGCGCCAGGAACCGCGGAATGACGTCTTCGCGCGGGATCTCGTCCGTCGTCTGCGTGTAGGCGTCGGTCAGCAGGACGTTCCCTGCTCCGTCGTCGGAAGCGGACGAGTTTTCCAGTTTCCAGACTCCGAGTCCGGTCGATCCGCGCAACATCTTGAGGACGCGCGGCGGAGAGCCGACCGGAATGATCGCGTCGATCTCACCGTCGTTCTTCTGCAGAGCGGCGAAGTCGTGCAGCAGGACCCCGTCGATGCCCATCGCCGTGTCCCGCAGCTCGTACAGGATCATCTTGCTGCCGAGTCGATCCATGTGCTCGGCGTCCGGACCGAGCAGGACTCCGGCGTCCTTGAGGCCGTTCAGCATCGTCACGTACTCCTCGAGGCGGATCTCCGGGTAGTCCATCGGATTGACGCGTCCGAGGAACGCCGTTGCCGGGTTGGCGTCGACCAGCGACTCGGCGGTGTCGCCGTTTCTCAGGAAGACGATCCTCGACTTGACTCCCTTCTTCACGAACGCCTCGACCAGCCACGGAGAGTCCCTCCGGTACTTCCGCCTTCCGTCTCCTTGCTCTTGTCCTTCGCCGATTCCACCTCCAACACCAGAACCTGTTCGAATCTTCCCATCGTCGCCGAAAAACAGGACAGTTTTTGCTGTTGTTGTCTGCTGCACCGAAAACGAATGACCTCGAGGAAGCGGAGAAGGAGCAGGAGGAGGGGTGGGCGATGCTTCGGTCTTCCTGCTCTTGATTCTTCGCAGGCGATGCGAGAGTGAAACGGACGAGAGAAGGACGAAAGACGAGGACGAGGACGATGACACACCCGCCGCCGCAACAGTCCAATCAATCCACCGGCCGAGGGCCGCGTGCTCTGCCTATATAGCGGCGGCGGCGACACGCGCCTAAACTGCTGCCACAGACGCCGCTGAGCCGCTGCTGGCGAGCAGCAGCAGCCGCAGCAGCTTCATGGCCGACGCAGGCAACGGCAGCATCTACGTCCCACGGAGACCCGGCGAATTTAGAGAGTAACGCGGGAATACCGCGGTATGCGCGGTAATTACCGCGGCGATTGGCAAATTTCGCCAAAAATGCGGCATTTCGGCGGTAACGGGTTATTGTCTTGCGGTAATGCCGCGGGGACGTTTACTACGGTATAACTGCGGTAGCGGTAGCGGTATTATCAGTGTTCATAATGATATTTTTGATGTCACTCTGTTGTCGTTCTTTTTCGTATGTTCCATCTAAGTAGGCCAATGCAGAGTGTTTAGTAACCCAGCACGCTATTCGTTATGTAGGTACCGTTGCACTGAAGCGCAACGCTAGAGCAGCCAACGGTGTACCGGACAAACTGTCCAGTATTTCCTTTTGCTGTGTCCTTTTTAACTTGTATTGTTTTGAGCACGTGGATTGGAGGCTGTCCATTAATTATTTCAACAATTTTTGGGCAATTTTTGATCCACCCTTGTCAACAACTGTCAACTTTCAGTGACCTCATATAATTATGTCAAAAACTTTTGCCCCCGCCCTCCCCCCAACAAGATCAGTGATGGGTCTCCCTAAAAAGTTTAGGTTATTATTTTTGGCGGCGATGACCATTTTTACTTTCTTTTGTTTATCAAGTGTTATAATGTGGTGATGATGACCTTGTTTTTGCTTGTCAGACTTTCTTCCGTTGTAATAAATATTATTCCACGAAATTTCCTATTTTTTATCATTTGTAAAAAAAGAAATTGTTGACGTCAACTTCTTATGGACCCCCTCTTTCTGTCGACAACTGTCAAACTTTTTCAAACCTCCCCTTTATTTTGTTGACGTAATTAATGGACAGCCCCTTGTTAATTCTCATTGCTCACGGTTAAGATGGCAAATATGCGACATCGATAAATCGATAAAAAAGTAAAAGTTAGTGAATTTCGTTCACAAATTATAACGGAGTTAGTGATGTGTGGCCACATTACGAGAAGATTCTGGTTGACGGCGATTTCAGCTTCCACTTGCGGTGTATGTCCTGTGGTGTTGGACTATCGAAGAAGTAGAAGTGTCGAGACGGCACCACATTGCCACTATTTTAACAGTCGAAACCTGGACGTTAGAACGTAGAAACGAAACTTGGTAGTAAATCGTGCTTTTATTATTATTAATGTACGAATTGGCTAACTGCGGGGATAATGAGAGGACGGAAATTGCTGGAGGAAGGATGGAGGGATGGAGAGAAAGTTTTGAGTGCGAGGTGGGAATGAGGAGTTATCCCTGTGTCTCTACCGGCGATCCATATTCTGCCGCTGCTACTCGGCTGCTGCCGCTGCGGCGTAAGAAGCTCCAGATGAATGTCACTCGGACATCGCGAGAGAGAGAGAGAGAGGAGATAGATAGATAGATAGATAGATAGATAGATAGATAGATAGATAGATAGATAGATAGATAGATAGATAGATAGATAGATAGATAGATAGATAGATAGATAGATAGATAGATAGATAGATAGATAGATAGATAGATAGATAGATAGATAGATAGATAGATAGATAGATAGATAGATAGATAGATAGATAGATAGATAGATAGATAGATAGATAGATAGATAGATAGATAGATAGATAGATAGATAGATAGATAGATAGATAGATAGATAGATAGATAGATAGATAGATAGATAGATAGATAGATAGATAGATAGATAGATAGATAGATAGATAGATAGATAGATAGATAGATAGATAGATAGATAGATAGATAGATAGATAGATAGATAGATAGATAGATAGATAGATAGATAGATAGATAGATAGATAGATAGATAGATAGATAGATAGATAGATAGATAGATAGATAGATAGATAGATAGATAGATAGATAGATAGATAGATAGATAGATAGATAGATAGATAGATAGATAGATAGATAGATAGATAGATAGATAGATAGATAGATAGATAGATAGATAGATAGATAGATAGATAGATAGATAGATAGATAGATAGATAGATAGATAGATAGATAGATAGATAGATAGATAGATAGATAGATAGATAGATAGATAGATAGATAGATAGATAGATAGATAGATAGATAGATAGATAGATAGATAGATAGATAGATAGATAGATAGATAGATAGATAGATAGACAGAGAGACAGACAGAGACAGAGA
Organism: Metaphire vulgaris; assembly: GCA_018105865.1. Lineage (NCBI taxonomy): Eukaryota > Metazoa > Annelida > Clitellata > Crassiclitellata > Megascolecidae > Metaphire > Metaphire vulgaris. The sequence continues at coordinate 2,565,185 of CM030838.1, forward strand.
CGAGAGATAGAGAGAAAGAGAGAGAGATAAAAAAATATATATATATATATATATATATAGAGAGAGAGAGAGAGAGAGAGAGAGAGAGAGAGAGAGAGAGAGAGAGAGAGAGAGAGAGAGAGAGAGAGAGAGAGAGAGAGAGAGAGAGAGAGAGAGAGAGAGAGAGAGAGAGAGAGAGAGGTCAGTGATCACTGTGAGTGCTTGGAAAGAATACAACACAGCAACGAAAGATGCTAATGCCCTTACCAGCGCATGTCTGTCCGTCCGTCTGTCCGTCTGTCCGTCTGTCCGTCTGTCCGTCTGTCCGTCTGTCCGTCTGTCCGTCTGTCCGTCTGTCCGTTTGTCTGCCTGTCCGTCAGTCAGTCTGTCTGTCTGTCTCTTTCTAATGAAGTGCATAAAAAATTGGTCACAGCTGAATAGTTAATCGATCAGCTTGAGCAGGAATACAGCAACTGTGAAAGACGGGTCGAAAATTTCCATGGCCCCATTTTCTAGCCCAGAACGCATCTGTCATGAACAGCGACAACAACAACAACAACAACAACAACAACAACACTGCGATTATTGCGCCTGCAACCGAATAAATAAATGAAATGAAGGCCTTCGAACTACTTTAAACTACTTTAAACTACTTTAAACTACTTTAAACTACTTTAAATTTTCGCTGTATCTACAGTAGGGTGGAGTGAAAAGGACGAAATTTTAAAAATTTTCGAATTTAAAATTCTAATAGTGGGGGAAAGTTGTGCAAGGTATCAGTGATTTGTTCAGTGAAAATTTTGAATTTTTAAATGAACATTAAGAGCCTCCCCAGAGACGATGAAGTTTGGGCATTTTGTGCAATTATTGCATTTTGGCTTATAGGCCTTATTCATTTACGTACAACTGTTTTATTTTAATAATACAAGCAATACAATTATCCAACACTGCTTTTGTAAAGAGGTAAAAAGAATTACAAACATTTTCTATTGCAACTTGCATACTTATAGACGCTGTAGTGCTGCGGCAAGCTTCGTTATGTCTCACAATATGCAAAGCACAGTACACGCCGGATCAATTACACAATGTGTGCTTTACAGTGAACCACGGGTTTCAGTTGTTTTTCATGAAGTCTGATTTTGTGCTAAAATATGGCATGAGCCTGAGGGAGGCATGCTTTTACTTTGTGTCCTTCTCTTGAAATTGGACCACATAGGCTACTGCAGCACTGGCACAGGGCGCGATTTGTAGGGGGAAGGGGATTTCCCTCCTCCCACTGCTCAACAGCATCCCCCTACTGCTACATCCCCCAACATTACATCCCCCGCTGCTACACTTCCCCAACAACTATACATCCCACCAAGCTCGACATATCCCCCACTGCTCCAGTTCACAAATCGCACCCTGGCTTCACACATTTTGCAGTTGCTTGAGAATGGCACTGAAATCTCTGAAAGTTCAACTGCTGATCTGCGCTCTTTATCAAGGAAGAAATGTCTTGGCCTGAGAGGTTAGAAAGTAGAGGAGGAGCTGATAGTTATTTCTTGTGCCAGTTAATTAAGTCAATATAGGCCTAACTGGCAACATCAACGTTGAACACTGGACTTTTGAATTTTGGAATTCGAGTAATATTTGAAGTACGTCTAGCTTTCAGTATTCTTCATAGCACTACCTTCTCTGATGTGTTGCTGTGCATCTGCATCTGATAACATTGCCAGCATTAGATTCTCTTCATGTCCAAAGTAGCCGTTTATCTGGATTGCCGGATCAACTACTAATTTAAGTTCTACAGGAAGGTATTGTGATAATGAAATTGTCTTCCAAAGTTGGTGCCCTCCGTCCTTGCAGAATGGCTTCATTTCGATACGAAACCAGACTGGAGTATATACTTTTGTATCATAAGTTGCTAGTTTTTCAAATTTTCAGTTGGGTTTTCCGTACCTCGGTTAGCTGTTGCAAGCCATCTTGAATGTGCGAGTTTCCTTGGGTCGCGTGATGCCAAACTCTGTGTTATAGCCTTCCAAACGTCCGGCAGATAAGCCTTATCTGAACTTAAGTCTTCTCATGTTACAATGGGTATCTCTCCTTCAATTAAATCGAAACCTACAATGGAAAAGTTCTGACAAGTTTGTAGCTGCTGGCCAAGTGCACCAGAAACCCCTTAGGTCCTCTACCGGTAGTTGACCCACTGCAAAGGTCACCCTACTTCTTCTAACAACCTCATAACATCTCCTGATTTCCCAGTATTAGTTACAGTACCATCGCAACCAGTAGCAACCAGTTTCTGTAAGTCAGCTCCTTTCTCTTTTAACATGTACACAATACACGTTTTATTCAAATCGCAGATTCTTTCTCGATGAAACGTGACCAACCTGACTCCTAAACAATTGCCACACACTCCTCAATTACAGTTTTCATATGATATATCCCATCTTTCTTCTTAGGCACTAGTGTTTTATCCTTACTTCCTTCAAAAGAAACACATTCGATAACATTGCTGTCCTCCTCTTCATTCAGTTCCGTCCTTTTCCTTTCCCTTCAATTCTCATTTTGCTTCTGTGTAAATGAGGGTTTTATCGTCTTCATAAACTAGTACAATGTCTTGAAAACATGCCGAAGATAGGGCAGCTACCTGGCTTATCTGATACAGAATACATGTCATGCAGCTATTAAAGATATATTAGGCAGAGAAGTTCGCACTTGTGAAGAGGTCTTTTTTTCTGTTTACCTTACTCTCAGTTTCTCGCCGTGAAATCCCTGGCGGATTATAGTTGTCATCATTAGGAGTATCACTATCTGAAGTATAGGCCTATGTATCTTCATTAGGCCTACTGATGACTTCAACAGGAACATCTGCTTGCCCACTTGTGGATGGTTGTGATGCAGAGACCTTGGAGAGTTCTGAGTGTCTTCTTGCCAACCTCTTTAGAATATTCCCACATTCCATGATGTCAATTCCTACCACGGCCATTCGTCTAGCACCTCGCTGATCCAACAGAAATTCACGATCCTTTACAGGCACCTTGATTTTCATCACACAGGCACACTATCTGGTAAGGCGTAATTAACTTCAGCACCCTTGTGTGAGACAGTGGGAATAGAGGATATATCCCAACGCAGAAACATACCCAATTACCAATTAGCAATATTACTGAAACTTGAGGACGCTTGGGGAGGCTCTAAACATTAATCCAGTTAAGTGATTTTTGGCACAGTTTCTCTCTATACCATAACACAACTTTTCCAAACTATTACATTTACATCACTGAGAAAAAGTTTTTTCACTCCACCCTAATCTACAGTGATGAGACCTGTTTAACTTTAAACACCGTAAACGTAAACGTCAATTTTATATTAAAAGCCACGGCTCCAAAGCCGAAAAAATGATTTCCTGTCTTTCCATTCGTTCCATCCGTCGCTCAATTCCATCATTCGCCTTTCCACACATCCGTGATAATAGCATGGTTCTGAACATCGGCTGATTAATTGTGTCCAAAGGGCAATGGAGTCGGACCACCACCACCACCACTGGAGAACGAAAATATTGAGGGAAGGGACCTTGTAACTTAGCCTACAGTATATAGCTCGCGATAGCGTTGACTTGTCCACTTATGTATATAGCTAAGGACCGCTTATACAGAGGACCCAATTTATCATTAGAAGTTGCAAATGAATTCATAGCCAGTTCACCATCAAGGTTCAATGCCATTACAGGCTGTATAGATAATCGTCACATGTCGTCAAGTAACAATGCTAGTATATAGACTAATCGTCATGTGCCGTAGTTGTTTTACAACGTGCTGTGTCAACGTAAAAGTAATAAAATTAACGAAAGCGAGCGGTTGGAATCGTATTCGATCAATAAATAATTATTTGCAGGCGCAGAAACCTATCGGAACCCTGGCACCGTGACACGTGCTTCGCCAAATCAACAATGAGTAGTAGACTGGGCCTGTGGAATATGGCCTAAGAGTACTGAACATTCCATAATGTTATTTTTTACGTGAGACGTGGATCGAGGGTTAATTACATTGCTGATGCTGCTCGACAGATCCGGAAAGAATTGGGATTTAACAAAAATCGCCACAAACTTGAAGTAGAACTGATCTAGATATAATGTTATTCGACTGTCAAAGTGACGCATATTATACACATACGCAGTGAAAAGGCCTAATCAGACGCATTGCATAGAAATCTTGATCCAAGAAATTTGTATACAACTATACATATATATTACACCGTGATCACGAAAATCGGGACCCCCTAGATTAATGAGTATAACTTAACTACCTTTCGACCAATCATGCTGAAATTTTAATTATAGTAGGCCTAGGAGGCAGTCTCGATCCTCAAAAAATATTTCGCCTCTACGCTGCAGCTGGTACAAGAAAGAAGGACATCACTGGCGCTCGTCTTCTGCGTACTCGTCCGACTTTCACCAAGTCCTTAATGGTATCAGTTGGTGTTTCAGCACTCGGTCGTACAGCTATTCACTTCGTCGAGCCGGGGGTGAAAGTTAACGGACAGTATTACAGAGACGTTCTACTGATGCAGGGACTGCTGCCGGACACCCGAACTTTCTCAAATTCTCAGATTATTACACATTCCAACAGGACGGCGCACCGGCACACAGAGCTCGAGAGACAGTTGAACTGTTAGGTAACGAAACGCCGGACTTCATTCTGCCTACTCTCTGGCCACCCAACAGCCCGGATTTGAATCCGGTTGGATTATAAAATTTGGAGTGTTATGCAGGAACGCGTTCACCGAACGAAAGTCCGTGATATTGAGGACCTGTGACAACGCATCATGCAAGTGTGGGACGAGATTGATCAAGGCATCATTGATGCGTCATTCAAGCAATTGCGTAGGCGTCTTCGTGCGTGTATTGCAGCAAATGGCGGACCGTTTGAACACAAACTAGGAGTGGAATATCATTAGAACTATCTAAAGTACACGTACTAAAACTTTGTTGAATATTAGTTGACTTTTCGTTGAGTTATATTCATTAATCTAGGGGGTCCCGATTTTCGTGATCACCGTGTATATACACACATTATAATTTATAAGCTAATTACGTTACAAAGGCATAGTATTTACACCCGTGAACATCAGAGGCGTCATTTGGGGGGGGGGGAGGCTGGGGGGGCCGTGGCCTCCCCCAAGGAAATGAAAATATTAATTTATAATGTATTGATGTGCAACAAAAAATAAAAGCAGGGACGTCATTTGCGTTTGGGGGGAGGGGCAAAAAAAGGTGAGCAGCCCTTAAAGCCCTAAAGGAGTGCTTGATAAGTGTATAACTAATCGTAAAAATGGCTGACAAGCAAAAAAAGGTCGTCAGCTTTTTTGGAAACTCGTAAAGTCGAAAAATTGAAAATTATTGAACAAAATTAAAATTTAGAAAACTGTAAAAGAAAAATGAAAAATGTAAAAAAAGTTCTCGCCCCCCCAAGAAAAGTGTGAAATGACGCCACTGGTGAACATTACAGTGACGTATGCCTATTTTACAGCAGAAAGGCTACATTTTAAGCTGCAATTGTTTCTCGACTGGAGTCTGAAGTTTTAGAGGCTGGAGTTGGCGGATGAAAATAGAAACTGCCACCGAGACTTCCGACTGTGCGGTGTTATTGCGATTCGTGAACTTTGAGTTGTGTCCTCGAATGAATCTAATCTAATCTAATCTTAAACTTCTATAGCGCCACTTAATAATGCACAAGAGCATCAACCGATGGCACACCAAATCCAAATAATTAAAGATCCAGGTCAAATCCAGGGTATCAGGCCAGGCAAACGGGTGACAGTCTATGGTGGGTAGGCCAGGTGAAAAAGATGGATTTTTAATCTTTTTGTAAAACTGTGTAATGAATTTGCAATGCGCACATGTTGAGGTAATGAGTTCCAGAGTTTGGGGGCAGCCACTGAAAAGGCTCGAGAACCAAGAACTGTCCGAGTATGGGAGAGGGAGAGAACTATTGCAGACGAGGATCTGGTCGAGTAGTTGCTTGTTTGCATAGAATGTTTAGAAAGAAGGTAACTAGGTTCCTTGTAATAAAGTGTTTTGTATACCTGAAGACAGATTTTAAAGTCTATCCTTTCTTTAATTGGAGGCCCTTACGAACTGGGGTTATATGCTCACGTTTTGGGGTTTTTGAAACCACCCGATCCATTGAATTTCGAACTCGTTGGAGTTTAGCCAGGTTGGATTTTGAGATGCCAAAGAGAAGGGAGTTGCAGTAATCAAGATGGCTAGACACTAAGGCATTTGCCAAGAGCATTAATGCAGATTTATTTAGAAATTTCCTAATACGGTACAAATCACGAAGATGGTAGTGAGCTACTTTGCAGATGCTATTTGTATGATTTGTGAAAGAAAGTATGGAATCAAAAATAACTCTGAATCTGCCCTGACCTAAATTAATCTGTCCTGACCTGCATGAATCTGCCCTGATCTAAAGCACAACTGCGACCAAAGCTGAAAAATTCTCACCGTCAAAGAGGAGAAAATTTGAAGCCTACTTGCAACTTTCAAGGCTTTGACATTTTGGTATTGGTTAGAACATGCCACTTTTGAATCTAATTTCGCGTTACACTGCGACCAATTAGACTGAGCCCTGCGACCCACTTTTGGGTGGCGACCCACAGTTTGGGAAACACTGCTCTATCATATGTCAAAGTTCGCTCTATCGTCTATTACTCTATTACAATTTATATAGCTCCAATGAATCTGTGTGTTTCTAAATATAACCTTGGAAGTTAACAAATCGTGAGTCAAGCAGTGGCAGCTCCACATGGGGTGTTCGGGGAGCCCATGCTCCTATTAAATGCCTGACCCCTAGTGGATTTGACAAGTGGGGGGGGGCGCATGGGTGGCAACTTCTAAGCATGGGGCAAACATTTGTTGATAGGTATGTAGTAGTAAGTATACGGTCCTAACAGGAAAACATTAGTCAATACCTTAAGGTTTAAAAAGGCGCTCTGCTCTGTAATGCTATACTCAACGCGTCGGTTCACACCATCTTCGGCTTGTATCTTCAGCATGTGTAAAAACAGCTGAAATCAAGATTCAAATTATGAACAAGAATTCCGAAATTTGCTGCAAGTAAACAATCTTTATTGATTTGCATAATTCAGTTCTCAATTATATAGGATAGGTTTTATATCAGAACGTCTCTTATTGTCTAATCAATACTTCACTAATACTAATAATTATATATATAGTGGATAGCGTTTTGAGTTAGATGAGTTTAGGCTTAGTCAGAGTTTAATATTAACTCTCATCAGGTTACACCATTTTAGCCCACACAGTCAGGCGACAGGTTGCGTGCAAGCTATAGCTAGCAGGTTCCTATGAAGCATTGTTCGATGGAAGGGAGGAAGAGGAAGGGGCAAATGGAAAAAGACCACCCAGGTATTTTAAATATAACATTAAGGTGATGCTGGTGCTACATAATCCCAGTTCTTAATGACTAATACTAACCATTACCCTAAACATCTGACTAAGACTCATCTAACTCAAAACGCTATCCACTATATATATATATATATATATATATATATATATATATATATATATATATATATATATATATTGGATAGGATATATATATATATATGTTACGTCGATTACTTACTTATATATATATATATTCAAAAATTCAAATTGTCTACATTATGGAGTAAATTGCAGTAAATGGTGTAAATCATGTGAATCATTATTAGGTCAAATAATAGTCATTGGCATTAAGTATGACGCTACGCTCAGATCGAATTTCTTTATGTTCATTTCTCTTTCCGGTGAATCTAGTCGTAGCTTCGGTGGTCGTATTCTGAAAAATTAATAACAGTAGGTAAATTATTTTTATGAAAGCATCTGAAAAAAGTTAAAATGTCAAGAGACGTAACGTGATATGACATAGGCCAGAGAAATTTTAGCAGGTTTTTGCGTCTGTGTTATCTTCTGTTGTCGTTTCTAAAGTCCTTCTAATTTTGTTTGCTGGAATATTTACAAATCAAAGTACGAGGCGACAATTGATATATCCCAGATTTTCTGAGAACTGCCTGCCGTTTCAAAGAGCGAACCGCTGATAATCTGTGTTACCGAACAAAAATTTTAAAGGTGATATTAAAATGTGTCTTCAGATCATGTGAAGCCACTTTTCAAGGAAAGTCGATAATTAATTGGACAATTGGTGTCAAATTCTGATCTAAATTGAAGACACCGAGTAGCGTATAAGACAGAACGAGTTCAAAATAAAGGTTAAATAGGTCAAGAAAACTTGCTGTCCGAACTTCATCGGAGCCAAGCGCCTGTTTGTGACTTTAGACAGATCCTTTAAAATAGCGATCGCCTAATTGTTTGGGCTTTAACAGAAGTAAAACAAGTCACATAAACAGATCTAAGACAGACGGTGATGATTATAGATGCATAATAGTTTCTTAGTAAATAAAATTAACCATGCATAATCCGATTTTAACGTACGTTCAGTTTTTCTACGAATCCAATTAATGTACATCATGACGCGCACATAAAGGATTGGACGTTTATGCTCAATAGGCCCACAGGTGTTTCCACCCCAGCTGGTCATTCCAAACAACGTCCATTTTCCATCTGACAAACAGGCTAGCGGGCCTCCGGAATCTCCGCTACAACCACTCTTTTCACCGGCGCAGATCATGTTGTCCGTCTCCGTCACCAAACCGCCGTACCAGTCCGATTCATTGCACTTTTTGTTGCCTCCCACCGGCAGGTAGAACTGGTTCTTAACATTTTCATACACTGTGACTACAAATTCAGATATAAAAATTCATGCTTAATTTTAAAAGAAAAAAATTACGCACATTTATCAAAATATTAAAATCTTCAAAGCCGAAATGAAAAACGGAAACAAATAATTTGAGTCGAGGACTTTAAGTTGATAATGATATTATAAACTCGACATTGCGCTAAGATCTAAAATTATTGACTAACTAAAATTATCACAAAAGAAATGATCGTGAAAATGGGCGAAACAAGGAAATTGAGACGACAGTGGTCTCAGATCAAGCCATAAAGAATAGAAAAGACTTAGCAATGACATGGTGACAAGTAATGGCTGTGAAGGACGAGCCACACGCGCGCACACACACACACACTGACACACACACTGACACACACACACGTACATACGCTCATCGTCTTTTCTGAGGAAGCGCCTATAAACAAACAGAACACACACTCTCACTGATAAGAGAATCACACAAAGCCCGCGAGTAACAACAATGCATGAAACTAGAAGAACTACAACGAAAAGTATAGAAGACCAGACCAGAGCCAGAGATGCAAAAACGTTGGAAAAATAATCATCATCACCAGTGTTTCTGTCTTTCGACAGGTCCAGGTATCCAGTTTTCCCACTCCGAACGGTTACTTGCTTCTTCTTTGTGTTCTTGGTATCCTTTATCCATCATCCACTCCAACATCATCTTTCTCGGTCTACCTCTCACTCTCTTTCCCTCCATTTTTCCTTCGATTATTGTTCTTAGTAGAGAGTCATGCCGGAGGACATGTCCCATCCAATTTCTCTGTCTTTTCCGGATTGTATCTATCAGGCTTCTTTCTTCTTCTATCTCCTTCATGACTTCCTCGTTTGTCTTATGCTCTGTGTATTTTACTTTTTGCATTTTTCCCCAAATCCACATTTCAAAAGCCTCTAGTCGTCTTATATCTTCCGTTCTCATTGTCCACGTCTCCGCCCCATACAACGCCACACTCCATATCAATGCTTTTACCAATCTCTTTTTAGGTTTAGTATTAGTTTACTTTGCATCAGCTCCTTTCTCTTATAAAAAAGCTTCCTTTGCTATTGCTATACGTCTTCTTATCTCTTCATTGCATTTGGCAAAATAATAAAAAAACGCTAAAAACGTTACAAAAATAAAAATCGTTAAAAAACGTCGAATAAAAAACTTTAACGACGTTTTTCTGCGCCATACCCACCCACGGGGAATCAACAATTAACTCATTAGTCACACTGCAAAACGACTGTGAAATTAAATAAACAGCAATAATACGCTGACTACTAACGCAATGTAGCTATATTTATTAAAAATGTAATTAACACTTGCACACCAAAGACGGGAAAATGTGCTCACTTTATGTTGTAATAAGTAAATGCCGTGCAAGATCAAGAAGATAGGCAATAAATCAAACGAAGAGGTATTACAGATGGCAGGAGAACAAAGATCTCTGATTAACACATCAAAAGAAAGCAGAGGAACTGGATTGGACACGTGCTAAGAGGAGAGAAACACTACTAAGAACAGTAAGGGAGGAAAGTATATTGTGGCGAACCGGGCCTATCGAGGTTCCTACGCCTTCTAAACTCAAGATGGCTCCGCTCGGTTCGGCGCACACGGGGTTATGACTCACTCAAGGCACGTGGTCGTTCGTCTTAGCTTTTTGGCTAAGATCTCAGGCTCTCTTACTATCACCTGTACCTCGCGCACTACTCTGTACTTCCTTCCGATGTTCCACGCTTAATCCCTTCCTTAAAGCGTCCTTTCACCTCTACCTATCTGGCTCCGTGCGCCTCACCTCTCTACCTGCGCACCTTACCTCACTCCGTGCACTTTGCCTATCACCGTGCACCTTACCTCTCTCCGTGCACTTTACTTATCTCCACACCTATCGCGCCTCCATACGCTCAGGGCCTCTACCGCACCGCCTTACTCTCAGTGCCTCGCACCGCACCGCCCTATAGTTCAGTGCCTCCGCACCTCAGCTGCGCACCGCCTTACGCTCAGTGCCTCTCACTGCACCTGTCGCACCGCCCTATGGCTCAGTGCCTCGCACCGCACCGATCGCACCGCCCTACGCTCAGTGCCTCGCACCGCACCTACGCACCGCCCTACGCTCAGTGCCTCGCACCGCACCTACGCACCGCCCTACGCTCAGTGCCTCGCACCGCACCTACGCACCGCCCTACGCTCAGTGCCTCGCACCGCACCTACGCACCGCCCTACGCTCAGTGCCTCGCACCGCACCTACGCACCGCCCTACGCTCAAGCACCGCACCTATAGTGCCTCCACTCAGGGTGCTCCGACCTCAGAGTGCTCTAACCTCTACGTGCTTAGCCTCAGGGTGCCTTCCTAACTGGGTGCCCGACTAAAGGTGCTCGACTAAAGGTGCTCGGGTGCCCTACTTTCAATTTAGATATATACGCACCTTCCTTTCTTCCACACGCCGCCTCGGCAATCGGTCCTGATCTATGGCAGAACCGGCTATTTATACGATTTCTGCCGCATGCACTCATCCTGCTAGCTCACACTCATCACTGCTCTCTAATTGCTGCGCGCCATTCACTAATCGTCTACCACTCAGCCTGTCTTTCCTTTATGCAATCTATTATTATTATATTAGGCCTGACTACCTATGCGGGCGGCTACCTGTCAAAAGATTAAGCTCATGAATTATTAATCGCTCACTTGCGTCTATTGCTACTAAGGGTTCTACGCTATTATCTAAATTCGCTACAATATCAGCAGGAGGAAAGACAAAAGGAAGGCCAAGGAGAATGCTATTGGATTGGATGATGAACTCAGATAAAAAGTGTCGTAAAACCTATGCAGAAATCAAAGAATATGCAAGACGCAGAGAGGAATAGAGACGCTGGAGCCCTGAACCTGTGCTAGGAGAGAGAACAAATGATAGTGATTGCGCTAAGATCTGAAATCATTAACCAGCCTATATTTATCTGCATTGTTGCACTATTTACGCTTATTTCATTACCACACAGCAGATTGGTTTCTTCAAAAAACCACTTCTTACCTTCAATGTCATTATCAACAAAGACGAGTCACCACAATCATCTGAACGTTACTTAATGTTACTGAAAGCCAAATCTTATTCGAGACATGGACACAGTCTGCTCCAAACGAAGGACCCAGTTTTCAAAACCTTATAAAATTTGGCCTGGCATTTCACAATCTGACCCGAGGTCCTTGGTTTGATATGCAGTGGCGTAGCGTGACTTTTTGGGGCCCGGGGGCATCTTTGTCATGGGGGCCCCAAAGTTTCAAAGTTTCGGACTGACGAGCAAAAAAAAGGTCATCATCTCCTTTTTCACCCTGACGAGCAAAAAAAAAAAAAAGGTCGTCAGGACGATCACTTCTATGATTTAAGTTAAGAAGTTACGGTTAACCCTAACCTAACCCTACCTTAGACCCCTCTTTGGGGCCCCCGCCAGGGCCCGGGGGCAGTCAACAAAGTGCCCCCGCCCCCACGTTACGCCACTGTTGATATGGAGCCATTAGAAATCGCTGTCTACATAGTACATACACCAGGTTGAATCTCTTATTTCTCCGTATTTTATGCCTTTTGTGCTAGTTAAAGCGCGTTAACGAAAATTACGGGCTAATAAATTGTCAAATAGAGAAAGATGGGTAAAAGCTAAACTCAAAAGCGTTAACGTATGCAATCTGAATTTCAGCAAAGGCACTTGCAGGTAGTGTTTTCCCATCCGGTGGCAACACATAGCTTTCTGTTGTAGTCGTCGTCGTAGTCGTCCGGCAAACAGATTGGCTTTATGGAGCGGTTAAAGCGAACGTGTTCTTTAAGATGGATAAGAGCTATGTTGTTGTCTCTGGTTGTGTCGTGGAAATATTCGTGAACAATGATCTTGTCTGGTTTGAACCCTTGTTCAGTTCCTTCGTAATCGCCTCTATTATGTTCTCCGAGAACTATTTTGTAGTCACCTGGGCGGATTCCAAGGTCACTGCGAGTAAAAAAAAACATATCATACAACGATACTTTCAAAGCTAAGAGTAAACGAAACGATGCCTAAGCGTATGTACAAACAATCTGGAAATTGATATTCATGCAATTTCATCGCACTCTTTGCCACAGGCAAGAGGAGCACGGGTCTTGGCCCTCTAGTTTGGCTCAAATCAGTCGTGAATTGGTACATAAGAGATGAGAAATCTTTACGGTAAGGATACTTGGTCATTGCCGACAGCATCGATATAACTTGCAAAGCTTTATTAAAGCATTTGGCCATTAAATATATTGTAGGCATAAATCAAAATCTAGCATTTAAGGTATGCGCCTGCAGAGCTACCATCATATTTATCAGAGCTACTCCACCCTCTTAGTTCTATACCTGATCGACCATGTTTTCCGTCTACAAATCAAAGTCTCCTAAGCGTGCCCGAAACACGAATCTCCTCGCTTCTGAAACGAAGGTTTGAATTAGTTAATTCTATCTTCTAGAATGCTCCCGACCCCAGCACACGTAATTTAGCAACTGCTGATTCTATGGAGCTCTTTTTGAAACGACTTAAACGTTTCTGTTTTTATCGAAATGCCCTTAACATGAGGAGAACGTGAAAGAAGTTTTGAATCAGATTGCGATCTCTTGTTGGCCTACAACCTACATCGTACTGAGCAAGGGCAGTGAAATGACAATTTGTCATATCATCCGAAATGCCTCTAATCCAAAAATACGTAATTTATCAACTGATGATTTTATGGCCATCTTTTTGAAACGACCTAAAACTTTTCTCTTTATCGATATGCAGGAGCGCTACCGGGTGATTCTTCAGAAGAGGCGCTACACAAATTTTCTGCTACATTACATTACTCAGAACTTCTGCAACTCGGACTTCGCCATAGCAGGGAGTCTATACGACGCCCTGGCCATGGACCCGGCTGGGGAGCCCACGACGAAGAAGACAAGGAAGACTCAGCAGAGACTGAACGTCTTCCACCGACGATTGCTCCGCCAGATCTTAGGAGTGACATGGAAAGATCACGTGCCCAAAGAGGAGGTCATGCGACTAACTGGCATGCACTCGCTGCACTACACAGTAAGCTAAGCGAACGTAGACGAATAAATTGTGGGTCACATCTTAAGCATGCCACCGTCAAGACCCGCTGCTCAAGCAGTGGACTGAAGACCAGGATATGGATAAAGAGGCAGGGAAGGCCGAAAAATCATGACAAGTCACCCTCGCGGTTACATTAAAGAGATGAGACTAGAGAAGGTCAGATCAAAAGAAATTGCCAGTGCCCGTGTCGGTTGGAGAAGACTCGCCGACCATTGTTCAAAAGGGCACCGAAAGAACTAAGTCTAATTATTGCATTTTCAACTTCTCTCCCTCATCAGATCTATATCCTGTTCTCATAATAGTAATGACTGAAAAATAAAAGCAATAATAGAAATAAAATTTTCATGATAATATTAATGCACGTTCCAACAGCAGTTCTAGAGCACAGATATGTTAATTGATGACGCTCTAAATCCATCTGAAAGCGATCAGTGTTTTATACAGGCCTGTTAGGAGGGGAGATTCCCCCCCCCAAAACCCTCAAAATCCCCCCCAAAAAACTTAGCACTCGCACAAATTTTGCATTGAACTGTGTCTTTTCCCCTTCAGGGAAGTCGATTCCCCCCCGAAAACTTCAATCCCCCCCCAAAGGCCTGGGATCTGGATAAAACACTGAAAGCGATAACTAAGCGTAGCCGGTGGAAAGCCCGGTTGAGAGAGAGGAGGAGCCACACAAACACAGAGACACACATAGACGTCCATAGTCTTTGATAAGGACGCGTCTTTAAACAAACATAACACATACACCCAAAAAGATCAACGTTGAGGCACGTCTGTCTAAATCAATGGTTCTCAGAATTGGGTCTGCGGTCCCATAGGGAACAGCTAGACGGTTTCAGGAGACCGAAAAGGGATTACATTCTCAAGATATCTCACCAACACCGCAGAACATAATGCACACTGATGGCGCTAAGAGTGCTGATTCCATTTTAATTTAAATTACATTACTAAGATATGCAATTTTCTGATCAAATAATTGATTGACAAAACAAGTATAGCCTATGTGCTAATTGCAGTTAATTGAAAATTCAAATTTTAGAGGGTCCGCAAGTCTTCAACACATTTCTAAGGGACCTCCACGCAAAAAATCTTTAAAAGTTTGAGAATCACTATTCGAAAGACTTTGAACGGATACTTACAAACAGTGTGCGGTTGTGATGACCCAATTCGAATTTAATAAACTGCCGAAACAATAATGCTTCCAGCCATCATATCGGAGCCTAATGCTGACCTGCCAAGGCCAAAAGTGAGGCGTGGCCTCTACGCCACCAACGACCCGAGAGTCAACCTTCGGCTCGATGTCAGTAATTCCGCATTCTGATTCAAACGTCAAAACAACAAATAGAAAAATTGTCGCACACTCAAGTCAGCGTCACTTCAGTCTAAGGGAAGAAAAGCAATTGATTGAGTAAGTAAGTAGAAGCGAAATTTCCTTAACGCTGCATATTCACGAGCTTTCAATATAGGTAAAATACATCGTCCGTAGTCATTTTTGGTAGTCAAGGTTGTACATCCATGTAGGCAGTCGCAGTTGAGTATTTTTATGGAGGATGATAACAAGATTTGCGGTGGGTAGAATGCAGCCCTGCAGTAAGGATTTCATCATAGTATTTCTTGAAACAATCATTTTAATTTGTTTTCGGAAGGTTTGTGGAGTGATGGCCAATGGTGACTGATTTATTGACTGAAGAGAACCCGAGTTTTTGATCTTTCGTATCTCTGACAGAAGATCAATTCCAGAGACGTGACGCAGTGTATGAGATCGACCGATCTGAGAATTTTAATGGTGTGGCTGTTGGTCGAATGAGAGTCATGCCGGCAGATGAACGAGTTGACTGCGGCATTTAAATTGTGAATTCAAATGAATTATAAATACATTACGTAGGTAGG
Source organism: Metaphire vulgaris (assembly GCA_018105865.1). NCBI lineage: Eukaryota > Metazoa > Annelida > Clitellata > Crassiclitellata > Megascolecidae > Metaphire > Metaphire vulgaris. Next base: position 2,580,921 of record CM030838.1, read on the forward strand.
CTTACTGTACATGGGTTTAGAGAGCCAGATGGCGTTGTTGCGCGGATTACATGGTGGGGGAACGATTGCATGGGGTCTTGGGTTTTCGGAACTCCTAGGATACGCATTTTTTGTCGCCACTTCGGTTCATGTGAGATAGTACGCTTATCACTGTAGACTCCAGGTCACATTTGAGCATTTGTGAAGTAGGTGGTAGAAGAGCGCTTCAGTTGGATGGAAGTTTCGTTATCCCAATGCTTTGGAAATGGAGGATCGTGTCATTAAAAGTTGTGTGATCATTCGAGTATTCGTCACACATTCTCTGACACTTCTGAATATTCGTAATGGACATGCGGTTAGAGAAATAATCTGGTGACATTGGTGCCAGTTTTATACATCAGTGGGTGAACCAAACAGGCCTGACTACCATTAGAACGACTATGGAATTATAAAAGACTATAACAATATGCTAACCACGTTAGCTATTATAGATCCAGATAGATTAATACACTGCTATCTTAATTATTTAAGGGGCTGCCCATTAATTATGTCAACAATTTTTGGGCAATTTTTGACCCTTCCCCCTTGTCAGCAACTGTCAACTTTCAATGACCCCCCTATAATTATGTCAAAAACTTTTGACGCCTCACTAAGACCAGTGACGGGTCTCCCTAAAAGGTTTAGAAGGTTATAAATTTTGCGGCGATGACCATTTCCCTTTTTTTGTTCATCAAATGTCATAATTGACAATGATGGCCTTGTTTTTTGCTTGTCGGGCTTTTTTCAATTTTAGTAAATAGCATTCCATGAAATTTCCTACACTGCCTACAGTGTACTTTGTTTCATGACCCCCCGTGTCAGCAACTGTCAAACTTTTTAAAAACCCTCCCAGTTTTGTTGATGTAATTAATGGGCAGCCTCTAAGCTGGCATGTGCTTGGCAAAGAAACAATAATTTCGCGCATTAGTCGCTTGCAATATGTGAACAAAATCAAAAACCTGAAATATCGGTATTGTAGGACATTGAGTGCAGAATCCAATAAAACGTAAGATTCCATGTAATATTAAAAGTCGGGGCCGAGATAAGCCAAGGTGGTCATCACCGTCTTCAGAAAAAGACGTAATTAGGCCGACGGAAAAGACTGAACGGTGCGAGGACTAAGGGTCCATCCACAAATGACGTAACGCGCTTAGGGGCTCGGGGGCTCGGACATTTGCTACGAAGTGTGACGAGGGGGTCCGTAAATGTGACGTAACGCAATACAAAATTTCGAAGTGATGACCTTTTAATGCTTGTCAGGCTATTAGGAGAGGAGAAAATTCAAGCATGACTTTTTTTGCTTGTCAGTATGTTTGGAGAGGGACAAATATAAGGACGACATTTCTTTTTTGCCTGTCAAGACTTTTCGAAAGACGAAAAGGCGAAATGAGGGTCGGCCCGTTGTTACATCATATTTTAGGGGGCCAGACGTTTTGTTACGTCGCGTTACGTAGGGGAGTAGGGGTCAAAAAGTACCAAAATTGCGTTACGTCATTTATGGACGACCCCATAACGCATAAGTGCTCTTAATGCTCTATAATTCTGCAGCATAGAAGTTGACAGATTCGATTGAATTCTGGCCATCTGAATGTGCTGTGACTCTAAGGCTGAAGAAGCGACGAAGATTTGAAAAGGAAAATAGGACACACCCTACTGTACTTGACCTAGACTGAATGCGAAATTTGTTCAGAGCCGACGACAAGATTATGTCAGTTTTGGGTGGATGATTGTCGATATTCTGTCATAGAGTGCACAAATATGGTCATACCTCAAGATTTTAATCTAAAATTGCCGTTGGGGAGCTCAAAATACTCTCCATATCCAAGCAGGTTCTGACGAAGTTGGCTGTTACTAATTATGGAACCCTTTTTAGCATTGCAGTGAACGTCTCTATAAGTTCACGCTTACAGGAAGGCACAAGTCAACTCAATTTTAATTAACTTGACAGACCGGACACTCTAATAAAATCTGAAATCAAAAACTGGTTCTACTTTTCCTACAAATGGATAGTTGGAGCTGCATTACTAGTATGAATTTCATAGACCTTTCTGGCTTTGCACTATGCTTGCGAATTGTCAATTTGTCAACCTAATACAATCGAATCAGTTCAGATTGAAAATTGACTTCAAATTTCTCAGCAACAAAGAGGACCAATCTCTTCTTTAGCCTCAATTTAACAAAGCACGGTATATTAAAAATCATTACAAGTTTGAGCTCAGAAATGTTTCAAATCTAAATGAGTGAAATCTGAAATGAGAAATCTTTACAATTTTTTACTCACATTGTTCGGTAGATGGATTCTGCTGCATATTAATTGAAGATTACGAAGGTTTAATATGATATAAATTCTAGAGATGATTTATCTATTCGCTTACCGCTCGGGTCTAAGTCAAATGATTTATCCAAAGAATTGACAGAGTGAAACAAGAAAATCAACGACAATAACAGCAACACTGATAATGGTCGTAAACTCAACAGTGGCTGCTTCATGACCGCAACTGATTCTGTAAAAGAATAGCAACGTTATCAGAACAAGACGACAGACACTGCGAATGAAAAGTGATTCCATCTAATGTCATAATGAGGTCGGGCGCTAAACATCAAACATTTATACCTGGGTCAGTAAGGTTTTACTCATCGTCATCAGTCAAGTCCTTTAAACTAGTAATCGCCCAAAATCTTCAGCCTCGCCTTTTCTTGCGCCGCACCAGAACTCTGAAACTGAATTCCTTCATCTTAACGTTACTTACTCCACTGTCAAAGATCAAGCTTGAATTGATCAATTGTTTTCATCCCAATATTATTAGATGGCTGATTCCTTCTCTCTATCTCTCTATTGGACCTTACTTCTGTCTCAGGCACTACCTTGTCTTATCCTTTTCTCAGGCACTACCTCTTCTTCGACTATCTCAGGTACTACCTCGCTATCTTCTATTTCAGGTGCTGCCTCGCTATCTCCTATCTCAGATACTACCTTACTATATTGGCCGACTCGGGTACTACCTCACCGTGGGCAATTATCCAGGTGCTGCCTATGGATCTGCCGGACCGTCTGCCGGGCTCCTTCCCTCTTTTACTGTCGCGCCGCGATATATCTTTGACGAAGCACAACCCTGCCCCTTGGGAACCGTTTTCGCAATGTAGTACCTCTACGGTACATCCACCCTATCTGGTACTCCAAGTCAAAGCTCGGTTTACCGGCCCTTTACCACGCCTTCTAAATATAAATTATATTTAGATGGCCATGCCTTTACCCGTCTATGGGACCTCTATTTATAGGGCTTCCACACTAGCTCAAGGGAGGTGTGCTAAACTACAACTAACTATCGGGTTATAACTCAATGACGCCTAGCGCCACCTATTGAATATCCTATGCTTAATCTTCCTGGACTTTTACATACATCTTAGACAATTATTATTACTAAGGGACCGTACTTATTATTATTAATTTATTCATTCTGTTAACTATCTACCTTACCATCAGCGCCACCTGGCGAATACTAGGTAAACTACTTTTATACTTTATTATGGGATCTCAAGCTTTTCTATTTTACCAATTATAATAATTTCGCCACATTATTATTATTATTATTATTATTATTATTATTATTATTATTATTATTATTATTACTAGAAAGATGCTCGCTTCGCTCGCAGTGCAGGATAATACTAAAACCCAATCATTGAATTCATGCTGAACATTTTTCAATGATGTACTGTGCATACGCCACCTAGCCAAGCTCTGCGCCACGTAATAATTAGGCCTATGTACGTTAAAATCACGCGACTGTGACCATTTGTGACGCTGTACACGTATGTAACCGTTAAAATGTACGTTGCAACGTCGTCGCACGCCCACCCCTCTGACGCTGCAATGACTCGACTAAACCGTGCTAAACTACGAACAATTGTTACCAATAGCAACGTCGTCTTCGAACATCGTCCACCAACGCATCGCGACTAAACGGTCTAAACCGTCTGTCAATAGTCAACCAATGAGAACGCTTGAAGGTAACAGACATACAGAATAACGATTTTAATATGATAGATTACGTGTTTCTTCTGACAGATGACGTTCGGAATTCTTTATTCCGGAATCCGGAACCGTCAAAAACATCTCATCGCGTATTATTCTTAAGAAGGTCTAGTTCAGTGTCTCGCAAACTGTGTGCCGCGGCACACTAGTGTGCCGCTAGAGATTCCAGCTGTGCCGTGAAAGAATTTCAGAATTTTACTATTATTTTAATTTTTTGTTCCCTTCCTAAAATTTTGCCGGATGAGCAAGTGTAAAAAAATGGCGTCATATATAGAACCTCACACCAGCCTGCGGCACAGCCTACAATACAATATATCGGACATCCATTTTTTTATATAACGTTGCGCGCGCAACGATACAACTGCCAGAAATTAACGTCTTTCGTTGACGTCACCGTCCTTGCGACCTTTACAATGTAAAAACAACAGCGTCTGAGCGCGCAAGGATACATTTGACTCAATTACCGTTTTGAAATTATTATATTGCATGTGTTGAGATGTTGCAATAGTAGGGTAACTATAAGTATAGTAACAGTTGAATTTGATGCTTTTACCGAGATTTAGCCCTATGAAATTTGAAATGGATAAATTTTTGGCAAGATCTGAGAAAATGCAAGGTGAAAACGACACTAAGGAAAACAACGGCGAGAATCTACAGTCTATGAACGTTACTTTCGCGTTTGTTACATCTACATATCATTATATGTGACTGCAGACCCGGCAGTTCCTTAATAAAGAACACTCAATTTAATAAATTGTTGGTTGGTTTTGTAATTTTATGAAGAATGTGCCGTGAAAAAAATTTGTTCTGTTTAGTGTGCCGCGAGGTAAAAAGTTTGCGAGACACTGGTCTAGTTGCATGCAATAATATCTGCATCGTTTAGGCTATAAGCAAGATGGATGGATACTTTACAGCAATTCGTAAGATGCCTATCTTAAACATGAGAGTTCTTAAGGCATGATTATAATTGTACTACTACTAATAACAATACCAATAATAATAATAATAATAATAATAATAATAATAATAATAATAATAATAATAATAATAATAATAATAATAATAATAATCATAATAATAATAATCATAATAATCATCATCATCACACTCCATAGTCCATAAGGACCGTCGGAGCCAACGGTGTTTAAGTGACGGTGCTCGTCCATGGCCCTTTCCTTTATTTGGCCATGGGTATCGCTATTTTGGTGTCAAGTCCAGTCCATTCAAGAATATCATCGGTCCATCTTCTCTTTGGTCTCCTCTTTTTCGCATACCATCTGATCTTCCCATCATCACTGTCTTTATTAGTCCTTCTCCCTCATTCTGCGGATGTGTCCAAATATTGATAATTTCCTGTATTTGATCTTCACCATAACAGTCTTTGTTCGTCTCAGGTCTTTGCTAATGAATAATAATAATAATAATTTTAAAAATAAATAAATAAATAAATAAATAAATAAATTAATAATAATAATAATAATAATAATAATAATAATAATAATAATAATAATAATAATAATAATAATAATAATAATAGCATGCGTGAATTTTGCTTACGTTGACTGTTGCACAATGAGCCCAAGACTTCAGTGTCGTTCCAATTCAATGTTTCTTCTAAAGCTGACTGTCTTTCTTCTTTCAGAAAGTGTTCTGACGCCTGTCTTATATACTAATGGAGTATGCAGTAACGCTTAGGTCGTTTTCACTAAACGTCGTTGCCATAAAAATACAAACATAGCACGAAGCTGGATAATCTAACCTTCTCAGTTTTCAGAGCCAGACTCTAGAAATCACTACAATCACCGCTAGATTGCAACTCGATACGATATCAGATTCAATGAAGGCTTAAACCTAAACAAAGAAAAAAGAAAACGTTTCAAATGCTACGATGCTCAACGGTGTGCCAAAGGACTTAAGAACCCGCAAGTAGGCCTATTGCTCCGGGGTCCCTGTTCATATGGCAGCCACGATTCTATATTGCTGCCAAATTTCCAATACGATAACGTAAAAATTTCAAACAGTTTAGTCGTCGGAATTAGCTATTGTGGATTCAAGATCTAAACGAATTTGCCTCGAAGGACTAGATTAAAGATAAGATGAATCGAGCGTTAATTTTTCCAACTTTTATATACCTGTAGAATGTAGATGCCCTATTACATTCTCATACGGTGGCAATGAGAAAATAAAAATGTAATTTTACAATGTCAGTTTCCACTATTCAAAAGTTTTACAAAGCTTCTGCCTGTATTCCGTAATAGTTATGTCCTTCCCACTCCGAGTGATCTCTCTTGAATTGAACTATTTTTAAAGAATGGATTTTCAATGGGATTGCAGATGACTGATGTCTGTAGGTCTATATTCGAACTGGTGCCATAGTAGTGCAATATTTCTCCTCGATTATTTTTATCATTATTTTTGTAGCAACATTGGCGCTAGGAAATCGACGATTGCTCGCGATTGCTAAAGCGACAGATTTAAACAATCATCACAAACACACGTGGCTTTGCCAAAGGAACTGAAAGAAGTTTACATAACTGACCAGTTCTGTATGAGACTGTATCACCAGTCGATGAATGTTGTTAGCTGTCCATTTCATTTAGTAGTTCATGGTATGGGTGCCACATCATTGGCTGCCAGACTTCACCTTAATTGTCCTTGAGGCGCTTTCTTAAAGCCAGGATGTTGTCCGTTCATCAGTTGTTGGCGAACCCGAAACAAGGTTGCTGTTAGTTGATGTAGTATGCCAAAATTTCCGACGGAATTTAAAATTTCCTGGGAGGAGGGGATGACGGTAATCCCCCCGGAAACGGCCTAGATTAAACCATGAGTAGAACTGATTTAGGTATAATGTTATTCGACTGTCAAAGTGACGTATATTATACATACACTGTAGCTTACACAGTGAAAAAGCTTAATCAGTCGCATTGTATAAAAATCTTGATCCCAGAAATTCGAATACATATAATATATAGGCCTACACATTATAATTTACAAGCTAATTACTTTTCAAAAGCATAGTCTTTACACCTTTAAACATTGCATTGATGTAAGCCTATTTGCCAACAGAAAAGCTACATTTTAAGCTGTACTTGTTTCTCGATTGGAGTCTGAACTTTTAGAGGCTGGATGGAGTTAGTGGAGTAAACTAGAAACTGCCGCCGAGACTTCCGACTGTGCGGCGTTATTGCGATTCGTGAACTTTGAGTTGTGTCCTCGAATGAATCTGCCCTGACCTAAATGAATCTGCCCTGATCTAAATCTCAACTACGACCAAAGCTGAAAAATTCTCACCGTCAAAGATGAGGAGATTTGAAGAAATAGTGTACAATGTATTAAATAAATAAATGTGAAATGTGCAAAATTTCGCAAACATTGCCAAAAATTTGCCTAAAAAATGCAAATTGGCCAAAATTTTCCAAAAATTTGCCAAAAATTGCCCCAAAATTATCTCGCCCCCAAGAAAAGTGTAAAATGGCGCTACTGCTCTTAACCGTTATCTTAGACGCCTCCAGCATGCATCGCTGGGCTTCGTAACTGAACACTTTGACGGTCTTTCTCTCTATCCAGTCCAAATTCCAATATGATCGCTCATTGCGTCCGACAAGGAACACAAATCGGCAACAATCGCTCTGCGTGGCTACCAGTCTATCCACGCTCTCCAGTAAACATCGTTACACCCTCTTCCAACTCAAAGCACTTGTAAACGAACTGCGTATCATGTAGGAGTTCAGATACAGCGAGAACAGTCACTGCAGCTGCATTCATTTCAACCAAAACTACGGAACAACTTCTGAACAACTGAACAATGGCTACTCTAGCTCAGGGTTTCCCAAACATTCTGGAACCGCGGCCCACTCAAGCGGCTTTGTAACGTGCCGCGACCCTAATCATAGCATGCAATATAAAAAAGTGCATTTGACCATCTGGCGAACGTTAGTTGAAAAGAACCTTCTGAGTTTTGAATAAATGACAAAACAAAATATCCGACTGAATTCGAATGAAAATGTGGCAAATACGTTTGGCAGAATTATTCATATTTTTGCCAAATAAGTCAAAAGGAGAGAAATAGGCATTGAAATTGGTTGATAATTATTTTTTGAAATTTTGCCAGGAACATACCTTTATTACGTATCTTGAAAATCCTATGAGTATGGAAAAATCGTTTATACCACTAGGCCAGGGGTGCACAACCCGTGGCCCGCGGGCCACTGGTGGCCCGCCGACGATTTTTTGTGGCCCGCGGAAGTTTTCAGGATTTCAATAGAAAGTGCCCCGAAGGCTTTAAAGTGGCCCCGAAGGTTTTCTTGTTTTCATATCAGCGCTACACTTTAAGCCTTGTTATTATCATTTATTATTATTGTGCCCTTGCTGTTAAGAAATTCACGAATTTCTGCTATCAGTTCAACAAAGCATTCTAAAATTCGTCCTCTGCTCTCTCACATCTGTATAATATGGTATGTCATGGTAAGAGGCTAAAGTCTCTTTTATAAATAACTTGAATTGATGGCGACTTAGACCATTGGAACGAATTAGCCTACTCCTTCTGTAGCGCTAATATGAAAGCAAGAAAGCCGTCGGGCCACTTAAAAGCCTTCGCGACTATTTGGAAGCACATACTTGTGTGAACAAACATGTTCTTAGGTTCAGGTTGAGTGCTCGGTTTTGAAAGTTGCAACAAGTGGACGGCCACAAAATATGAATAAGATTGTTAGAGACGTTCAGTCTCAACAACTCCATTGACTATAAAAAGGCGATTGACCTTTGGATTTTAAATTTTATGAATTAATAATTGAACATGGTCATAGTATTTTTTTATTAACAAGGCCTTAACCTTCAATTCTACAGTTAAATTACAGCACTAAGCATTTAAATTTCATTTATTCCTACTGGATTGATTGTATTCATCAGAAATTCTATTAATTCCATAAGTCCTGTCGAAATAAATTTTATCCATAACCATATTAAATATTGCTATCAACGTTTACTGTCAATGTACCACTTCTGCATTAGAAAAAGCGCATGTGGTCCGCGGAGTCTTGGGACCGAAAAATGTGGCCCTTCGCCTTAAAAGGTTGTGCACCCCTGCACTAGGCCAAGTCAAAACGCTCATAATACGTATATAATTAAATTCCCTATTGTTAAATGGAGTTTCAGAGCAAAATGGTCTGAATACACTCTCCTTGCGTTAATGCGAAATAAGATTAATTTTTAAAAGAACCATACATCAGGGTTCCCTAAACTTGATGAAACTGTGTGACTTACTTCAGCCGCTTTATAAAATGCCGCAGCCCTGCTAACTTATTGTCAACTAAAATGATGTTTCTCCTGGGCAGAGGCAACTAATTCGTACGTCCGCATAGGAAAGGGGTCCCAAAAATGTACTGCGTGCAACAGGTGGGAGGTGGTGAAAATATGCCATTTTTTCGTCCGTTCTGTATGGATTGGCCCTACTAGCGTTCAACTGTGTGACTAAAGAAGCAATGGAATAAAATTAAGTTGTACATCACAGTTTCTATAGGCCTACAGTAGTTAAAAGATAGGAACTGTTGTTCCAATTGGCTTAACCCTCGAATCGCTCAGCCATTTTTGCTTCTTTTTTCTCAAAGGGAATGAGAGCAACCACTTTTATTTCGGTCCAGCGTCTGCCAATAATTATTAGCCTAAAGATTGTCATATGCCGCTGGGATCTGCGGTTACAGTTCTACGAAATGGTATTTAATGCTGTTAATCTTTCTGTGATTAGATTAATGTCATTCGCAAATTTGCGATCATCCAGTTTTTCTCCAGCCCATAAAGCTCCTATTTTGATTTATTATAGTGCAATTTCAGAGATGCACTCCAGTACAATTATGAACAATGTTGATGATAGGGTGCAATCTTGTCTTGGCGCACATTTTAAATACCTTAATTAATTATGATTTATTAATGAGTAATCGAAAGCTGTAATACAATTAAGCATATTGATTCTCAAAGAATCGATATGCGTAATATCGATATCGATTTTTGGCCAACCCAAAAATTTTCCCATCGATTTTAGGTAAATTCCACACTGATCCCTGACATGGTTGGCAAGCTCATGAGATAACAAAATGTTTGTGACAAAATTTTATACAGACTGGTCAGTCCTATAGCGTAGAAGGGACAAAACACCTGGAAATGACTCATAATTCTAGTTTTTGAGCACATTGTTATTCCCGGAAAAGCCAATATGAAACAAAATACACCTTGTATAGCTTGAAATGAGTAAGGCCATACACCAAATGTCCAGTGTCTCTAGAATTGACAAACAGTAGTCAATCCCTTAAGGTTTCAAAAAGCGCTCTCCTCTGTGCAATGCTATACTCAGTGCGTGGGTTCAAATAATCTTCAGCTTGTATCTTCAGCATGTGTGAAAACAGCTGAAATCACGATTCAAATTATGAACAGGAAATCCGGAATTTGCTGCAAGTAAACAATCTTTACTGATTTGCATAATTCAGTTCTCAATTACAGTGTATATCGGATAGGTTTTATATCAAAACGTCACTTATTATATATCAATACTTCACTAATGCTATACAGTAATTATTATATGTTAAGTCGATTACTTATATAGGGGTCCAGTGCTTACCAACAAAGTCCGGTTGCTCCGCCCACTGGTGGGCAGAAACCATGGAAACCATTGTCGTTTATTAATAGACGCCAATGGCAGAAGCAGATTTCTAGCTGGTGGGCATAGATCAGTGACCATAGAGATTGTTCTGGATACTCCTATATACTCTGCTCTGTGCAATGACATATATTTGACAATGACATATGACATGTCATGTGCAATGACATATATATATATATATATATATATATATTCAAAAATTCAACAAGTCTACCTTATTTCGTTAATTAAATATTAAATGGTGTAAATCAGGTGAATCATTATTAAGTCATTTAATAGTCAATGGCATTAAGTATGGCACTTCGCTCAGATTGAATTTCTTTATGTTAATGTTCGTTTCGATTTCCGGTGAAACTGGTTGTAGCTTCAGCAGCCGTTTTCTGAAAATTCATAGCAGTAAGTAAATTATTTTATGAAAGCATCTGAGAAAAGGTAAAAATGTCAGAGACACAACGTGATATGACATAAGCCAGAGAAATTTAATCAGGCTTTTGCGCTTGAATCTCTGTATCTCTGTATCTTTTGCTGTCCTTTCCAAATTTATTCTTAATTTTGCTTGCTCAGTTTGCTGGAATATTCACAAAAAAGTACGAGGCGCCAATTGACATATTCCAGATTTTCTGAGAACTGCCGGCCGTTTCAAAGACCGAACCGCTGATAATCTGTGTTACCGAACAAAAATTTTAAAGGTGATATTAAAATGTGTTTTCATATGATGTGAAGCCACTTTTCGAAGAAAGTCGATAATTGGACAATCGGTGTCAAATTCTGATCTAAATTGAAGACACCGAGTAGCGTAGGCCTATAAAACAGAACGAGTGTCTTAACGCGTCCAAAATGAATGCTAAATAGGTCTTGAACACTTACTCTCTGAACGTCATCGGAGTCTAGCGTCTGTTTGTGATTGTATGCAGATCTTTAAAAATAGCGGTCGCTCAATATTTTGGGCAATAACAGAAGTCAAAGAAATCACGCAAATAGATGTGCGACAGACGGTGATGTTTATAAATGCAAAATTGTTTCCTAACAAATAGAAGAAACCATGCATAATGCGATTTTAACGTACGTTCAATGTTTTCACGAATCCAATCAACGTAGTTCATGACGCGCGTAAAAACGGTTGGCGTAGCGCAGCCTTTTCCAGCCCAGCTGGTCAATCCAAACAACTTCCATATTCCATTCGACAAACAAGCTAGCGGGCCTCCGGAATCTCCCTTACAACCACCTTTTCCACCTCTAGGATATCCTGCGCAGATCATGTTATCAGTCACGTTACCATCGTACCAGTCCCACCGATTGCACTGTTCGTTGCTGATCACCGGCAAGTAGACCTGGTTCAGAACATTTTCATTCCCTGTGGCTACAAATTCAGATACAAAAAGTCATGATTAATTTTAAAAGAAAATGACGCACATTTATCAAAATTTTAAAATTTTCAAAACCGAAATGAAAAACTGATACAAATTAAGTCAAAGACTCTTAGTTGATTATTGTAAATTCGACATTAGGCTAAGATCTGAAATTATTAACCAACTAAAATTATCACAAAAGAAATGATCGAGAAAATGGATGAAAGAAGGAAAAGGATACGACAATGGTCAGATCAAGCTATTAAGAATATAAAAGACTTAGCAATAACACGGTGGCAAGCCCTGGTTGTGAAAGGAGGAGGCACACGCACACACACACACACACACACACAATCACACACACAAATCACACACAGACGCTCGTCGTCTTTGATAAGGAAGCGTCTATAAACAAACACAACACGCACTCTCACTGACAAGAGAAACAAAACCCGCGAGAAACAGCAATGCATGAAACTAGAAGAACTACAACGAAAGGGATAGACCACCAGACCAGAGCTACAAAGAATGATGGACAAATTAAATATAAATAAAAAGAATGTGGTATGAAAATAAACACGATAATGCAAAAATTATGGTAATAGCAAAGAGCAAAAATCCACCTAGATTCACCATAACGGTTGATGGAGCAGACCTGGAACACAAGTTTGTTACCTTTCGAGAATACTAACACAAGACACAAGACACCAGAAGGAAATAAAGAGAAGAATAGCGATGGAAAAACAAGATCTTTTGGATAGAGGGGAACTGGTAAGAAGAGTGCTAAATACGGACCTAAAGAAGAGGCTGATAAAACTTTGGTATGGGGTATAACCCTACTTGCCTCAGAAACATGGGTTATTCAGACAAAGGGCATACAAAAACTGGAAGCATTAGAAATGAGGCTATGGATAATGGAGGAGGAGGGTAAAGATCAAGTGGACAGAGAAGAAAACAAACGAAGATTACAGATGGCGGAAGAACAAAGACCTCTGATTAGCACCATCAAAAGAAAGCAGAGGAACTGGATTGGACACGTGCTAAGAGGAGAGAAACACTACTAAGAACAGTAATCGAGAGAAGTACATCAGGTAGAAAGACAAAAGAAAGACCAAGGAGGATTCTATTGGATTCGATAATGCAAACAGATGAATATTGTCACAAAACCTATGCAGGAATCAAAAAAGATGCAGACACAGAGAGGAATGGAATCATTGGAGCCCTGATCCTTTACCAGGACAGAGAACACGATGAAGATGATTGTGCTAAGATCTGAAATCGTTAACTAGCCTATAGTCATCTGCTTTGTTGCTTATTCCATTACCCCATAGTAGAATCATCGTTCGATCACCGTGGTTCTTGCGATCAGTTTGGTGAGGTATGTCAGGCAGTGAGGGTCGTTTAGAATGCGGAACGTAAGCCAATGCCGTTTGAACGCTACCTGTTCTGGGATCCTTAACCAATGTAGTCGGTTCATCAGGAGTGGAGTGATGTGTGCTCCCCATCTTGACCGATAAATAAGGCGTGCCGACTGCCGAGACGTTCAGTACCGCCTGTAGTCGACTCAACTGACTCTGTGGGATGCCGTACAGAACACTATTGCAGTAGTCGACACGAGCGACCACTATAGTGTTCGGACGAGGTCTGTCGCAGCCGAGGTAGGCAGATAGCAACGCACTCGTCTGATCCGACACAAGTGATAGTAGCTTGATCGGATGATGTCATTCAAGTGTCCGTCAAACGAAAGTGTCTCATCAAGGAGTACACCCAGTAGACGCAACTGTCTACAGGGTGCTATAACAACTCCCTCCACAGTTAAGTCGGAGCGATCGATGAGGTGACGTTTCCGTGGAGTGGCCAGCCAGAGGAATTCAGTTTTGCCGGGTTCAACGATAGTCGATTTTGGTTGGTCCATACCCCGAACTCAGTGTTTTATCCAGACTCCAGGCCTTGGAGGGGGATTGAGGCTTTAGGGGCGGAGTGGGAATCGACTTGGTTGGAGGGGAAAAGGCACAGTTCAATGCAACATTTGTGTAAGTGCTGAGAGACGGATTTTGAGGTTGGGGGAAAGGCTTCCTAACAGGCCTGTATAAAACACTGCCCGAACTTCTGCAATACAGGCCTCAGCTCGTGTGCGAAGAGCTCCAGCTTCCGACGGTAGACATGATGAGGATGCGGCACTGTATGCCTGCACATCGTCTGCATAGGCATGCATAGTGAGTCCATGTGCTTCTATAATACGACCAATGTCGGCGGTGTAAAGGATAAATAGTAGTGGCCCAGCACCGAACCCTGCGGAACGCCGCATTGAACCCGATTGGGGGTTGACATGCGACCCATCCAGCTGACCGACTGCGATCTGCCCACGAGGAAGTTGCGGATCCAAGCTAAGGCCGCTCCTTGAGACCATGTGATCGCTCGTGTCGTTCGAGACGGATCCTATGGTCGTCCGTGTCAAAGGCGGCCGAGAGGTCGAGGAAGCAGATCGATGAGTGCCAAGCGACCACTGGCTACCGATAAATCAGGTCGTTAACGATCCGCAGGACACCGTTTCTGTCGAGTGCCCTCGACGATAGGCGGATTGGTTCTTTGGGAAGAGACCGTTCTCATTCAAGTAGCAGACCAGTCGATTGTTAACTAGTCTCTCCGCCAGTTTAGAGACAAACGGCAGGTTCGAAACCGGTCGATAGTTGTTGGGTTCTTCCTGGTCTAGTCCTGGTCGCTTTAGGTGTGCAGGACGAACGACCGTCCATCCATGCAGAGTACCAGATTGAGTCTCCTATTTCTCCGTATTTTATACTTATCGTGTTGGTTAAACTGCGTTAAACGAAAATGATGGGCTAATACATAGTCAAATAGAGAAAGTTGGGTAAAGGCTTAACTCCAAAGCGCTAATGTATCGAGTCTGAATTTCAGCAAATGCACTTACATTGAGTATCTCCCCATCCGGTGGAAACACAAAGCGTTTTATCCTTGACGTCGTCGTCCGGCAAACAGATTGGCTTTATGTAGCGGTTGAATTCGACTTCCTCTGAAAGATGGATCAGAGCGATATCGTTATCTACGGTGGGTTCCACGACGAAATCGTTGTGCCCAATGATCTCTTTTATTTCGAACTGTTGTTCAGTTCCTCGGTAATCGCGTCTATTATGTTCTCCTAGAACTATTCTGTAGTCAGCTGGGCCTCCAATGCCACTGCGAGCAAAAGCATATCATACAAGTATACTTTCAAAACTAAAATAGTCTTTCAAAGACTAAACGAAACGATGCCAAAGCGTATGTACAAATAATCTGGAAATTGATATTCAAGCAATTTCATCGCACTCTTTACCACTGGCAACAGGGGCACGGGTCCTGACCTTCTATTTTGACCGAAATCAGTCGTGAATTTGTACGGAAGAGATAAGAAACGTTCCCGGTAAAGGATAATTTACGTAATTGCCGACAGCATCGATATACTAAGTTTTATTAAAGCATTTGGCCATTAAATTGTAGGCCTAAATCAAAATCTAGCATTTAAGGTATGCGCCAGAGCTATCATCATATTTCTCGGAGCTATTCCACCCTCTTAGCTCTATAGCTGGTCGACCATGTTTTCCGTCTACAAATCAAAGTCTCCTAAGCGTGCCCGAAGCACGATCCTCCTGGCCTTCTGAAACGAAGGTTTGAATCAGTTAACTATATCTTCTAGAATGCTCCCGACCCCAGCTCACGTAATTTAGCAACTGAGGATTCTATGGACCTCTTTTTGAAACGACTTAAAGCGTTTCTCTTTTTATCGAAATGCCCTTGACAAGAAGAGCACGTGTAAGAAGTTTTGAATCAGATTGCGATCTCTTGTTGGCCTACATCGTAACGAGCAAAGGGCAGGGAAATGACAATTGGCCATATCCTCCGAAATGATTCTGATCCCAAAATACGTAATTTATCAACGGATTATTTTATGGCCATCTTTTTGAAACGACCTAAAACTTTTCTCTTTTTCGTTAAGAGGTAATCGGAACGGGAGCGATTCTGAGTGATTCTTCAGAAGAGGCGCTATACAGGCCTGGATTAGCCATTAGGCAAACAAGGCACGTGCCTAGGGCACCAAGCGTTTGGGAGCACCACAAGTCCTCAAAAAATGTGTATATTGTCCCGGTAGCCGCGCGTAATCGACATGACATTAGCAAATCGCAAATGTAATATTGAATCGCACATTACATAACCTTGGTCCCACAACAGTGGTTCAACCTGGGCAGTCCCTAAACCTCCCAAACCAGTTTATTATATTATATTTTTCTTTGATGTTTTTTTGCTATTTTTCTTTGAGGTTTTTGTGCTATTTTTTATTTTTTAGGATATGTTTGTGCTACATAACGCACTAATGCGTAGCGACAAACTCACTTCCGTTTTGACACGTTTTGGTCTGCTAGTGAAAACAATTGTGAATAGTGCTAATTTGTCGACGTGACATTGAATGACTGTACAATTGCATAACGGCATAGAACTACTTTGCATTTTCGAACATTTGCATAGACTACTTATTGATGTAGATATTACTAATTTAGCTTACACAGCAAAACTTGATATCACGAAGGTTAATGGTTACACTTTTTACTTTCATTTTCGTTTTCATCTAAGGGTTTTTAAGGGTTTTTAATTCTAAAAAATCTAATCTCTCTACACACACACACACACACACACACACACACACACACATATATATATATATATATATATATATATATATATATATATATATATATATATATATATATATACTCACGTCTATTGGTAGTTAGTGTTGAAGGAGTTCATTACTGCGCTTTAAATGTGTTCTTATCGATTTTGATAAAGCAATTATCGATAAGAGCCTAAGTATATTATTTCTTAGCCTTATTGTGCATAATTTTCTGATATTTATGTAATTACATTTTCGTTCTGAAAAATGTAATTATAAATAATCGGAAAACGATACCTTAGCACACCCACTTATATTGATTATATCATTTATTCACTTTTTATTTACATCTTTTCGCATACTTTTTCAGGTTCAGACCCCAAGATGAAACGTGTTCAGTTAAGTGGTGCACAAAAGAGAAAACTAGCTAAAGAAAAAGAGCATACTGTTTCTGTTGTAGAAGCTAAGAGCAGAAAATTAACGAATTATTTAGTTTCAGTTAAGCAACAGTTAGTTTTTGCATAATATTGAACATACCAGCGGTCAGTGGAGGATCGAAGGTCCGGGGCAGAAGGGGCAACCATGTGGGTTTGTGCCTAGGGCACCAAGATGGCTTATTCCGGCCCTGGCGCTAGACAAATATTCTGCTACATTATATTACTCAGAACTCCTCCGACTCCAGCTTCGCCATAGCAGGGAGTCTATACGACGCCCCTGGCCATGGATCCTGCTGGGGGAGCCCACGACGAAGAAGACAAGGAAGACTCAGCAGAGACTGAACGTCTTCCACCGACGATGCCTCCGCCAGATCTTAGGAGTGACATGGAAAGATCATATCCCCAATGAGGAAGTTATGCGACTAACAAGCATGTGCTCTCTACACTGTACAGTAGACGAACGCAGAAGCAGATATTGTTGGCCACATCTTGCGAATGCCACCGTCAAGACCCGCAGCTCAAGCAGTGGACTGGAGACCAGAAGATGGGTAAAGAGGCAGGGAAAGCCGAAAAATTATGGCAAGACACTTTCGCGGAAGATATGAAAGAGATGAGGCTACAGAAGGCCAGATCAAGAGAAGTTGCCAATGACCGTGTCGGTTGGAGAAGACTAGTCGACCAATGTTCCAGAGGGGTCCGGACGATCTAGGTCTAATTATATATTGCATTTTCGACTTCGCTCTCTCATCAGACCTGTATCCTGTTCTCATAATAGTAATGACTGAAAAATAAAAGCAATAATAGAAACAAAAAATTCATTATTTTAAGTTTCAAGAAGCATTAATTGTCAGTTTAGTCTTCATTTAACAGAAAATGGATTTAGGAAATAATAAGCTACTAAGGTAACCACTGCAGGTTCCCGCATGCCAGTAGCATAAAGGTGATAATAAATCTTAAGAATGAGGCGGCAATTAACATGAAGGTGATAAAAACATAATAAATCTCACGAGTTTAACATGCAAGCTTAAAGGTAAGAGTTCACTGATCCAGAAAATATTATCCTGATAGAGATATGTATATTAACAATAGACGTGATACAAAGGGATGAAACCAATTCATATTACAATGTATTAACCAAGCATTTTAAAAGTAAGGCAATGGTTCAATTATTCAGTATTATCAATCTTTTAAGTTCATTTTAAAATAAAGCTAGATCTGGTAATTTTTTCAAGTGAGTAGGGAGGCTATTCCATATCCGTAGACCTTGAAATTTTATAGTGAAAATTATAGTGTCTATAAGTACGCAAACGGTATGGAAAAATTATCTCTACTATTATGATTATGTTGTTTATTAACAGTATCAAAATATTTATCTATATAAAATAGTTTGTGTTTGGCTGAAAAAAGTACTATGCAGATAAATTTGAAGAATTTTCAAATAATAATGCCAAAACCTGGAAATTAATAAACAAAATCTTAAATAAAGGTAATGCAAGTGACTACTTTACTAATATTATAAATTCTGAAGATCATAATATTATATTTTAAGATTATAATATTATTGCACGTTACAACAGCAGTTTTAAAGCACAGGGATGTTAAATGATGACACCCCGAATGCATCTGAAAACGATAACTCCGCCGTAGCCGGTGGAAAGCCCGGTAAAAGACACCCATCGTATTTAAGCAAACATAACACATACACACCTGAAAAAGATCAACGCTACGGCACGTCAGTCTAAGGCAGTGGTTGTCAAAATTGGGGTCCACGGTCCCATAGGGGACCGCTAGGCGGTTTCAGGAGATCGAAAAGGAATTACTTTCTCAAGATATCTCACCAACGCCTCAGAACATAACATAATGCACACTGATGGCGCTAAGAGTGCTGATTCCATTTGAATTTAAATTTCATTACTAAGATATGCAATTTTTTGATTAAATAATTGACAAAACAAGTAGCCTATGTGCTAATTAACGTTATTTGAAAATTCAAATTTTACAGGGCCCGCGAGTCTTCGAAACATTTCTAATTGACCGCCACGCAAAAAATTATAAAAGGTTTGAGAACCACTGCATGGTCTAAAGACTTTGAACGGATACTTACACACAGTGTGCGGCTGTGAGGACCCAACGCGAATTAAACACACTGCCGCCGCAAATATGCTCCCAATCGTTTCCACGGAACTTAATGCTGACCTGCCAAGGCCAAGAATGAGGCGTGGCCTCTACGCCAAAAACGATCCTAGAGCCAACCCTCGGCTCGATGTCAGAAATTCCGCATTCTGGTTCTAACGTCAAAACAACAAATAGTCAGCATCACTTCAGTCTAAGGCAAGAAAAGCAACGGATTGAGTAAGTAAGTAGAAGCGAAATTTCCTTAACGCTGCTTATTCACGAGCTTTCAATATAGGTAATGTACATAGTCAGTAGTCATTTTTGGTAGTCATTGTTGTAGATCCAGGTAGGCAGTCGCAGTTGAGTATTTTATGGAGGATGATAACAAGATTTGCGGTGGATAGAATGCAGGCCTATAGTAAGGATTTTGCCATAAGATTTCTTGAAAACAATCATTTTAATTTGTTTTCGGAAGGCTTGTGGAGTGATGGCCAACGGTGACTGAGTTATTGACTGAAGAGAACCCGAGTTATTCATCTTTCGGACCTCTGACAGAAGATCAATTCCAGAGACGTGACGGAGTGTATGAAATCGACCGATCTGAGAATTTTAGTGATGTGGCTGTTGGTCGAATGAGAGCCAGACTGGCAGATGAACGAGTTGACTGCGGCGTTTAAATTGTGAATTCAATGAATTGTAAAGACATTACGTAGGTAGGACTACATGGGTTTGAGAGCCTGATGATGGCGTTGTTGCAGATTATTTGGTAAGGGAACGATTGTGTCTTGGGCTTTCGGAACTCCTCCTTAACTCCACTGCAAAATACGCATTTCTAGTCACCACATCGGTCCATGTGAGATAGTACGATTATCAAAGTTGAGTCCAGGTCACATTTGCGCATTTGTGAAGTAGGTGGCATAAAAGCGCTTCAGTTTGATGGAATTTGCGGTATCCTATTGCTTGGGAAACAGAGGATCGTGTCATAAATATGTATGATCATTCGAGCATTCATCACACATTCTCTGACTCTTCTGAATATTCGTAATGGACATGCGGTTAGAAAAATAATTTGGTGATAGTGCCAGTTTTATATTTCAGTGGGAAAACCAAATATACCAAACTGCCATTAAAAAGAAGATGGAAGTACACCAGATAATAGTAATATGTTAACCATGTCAGCTACAGTGTATTATAGAAACAGGAAGATTAATACACAGAGGTCTTTATTGTATACACTGTATAGGGTGACATTAACTTGGCAAAGGAATGATGATTTCGCGCTTTTCATAGAATGTGGGTAGGATGGAATGCTGTGAATTGTGGAGAACATTCTGACAGTGAGAAGAAGAGGTCTTCTACATGAAAGAATGAAACGTTGATACGCTTGTTTATCCCGCTTTCAAGCGTTATTTCTGTCGCAGTATTGCGGCCTAAGGCTCTGACAACTCTGAGCTTTTTATCATTTGAATAACCACGATTTTTGGATCTAATTCGTTTGATTCTGATGCAATTTCGCGAGTTCCCTAATATTAACAATAGTCTAACATTGCAGTAAACGTCTCTATCGTTCAGGCTTATAAAAAGGCACAATTCAGCTCAATTTCAATTAGATTGACAGACCGGACACTCTATAATAAAATCTGGAATCAAAAACTGAGTTCTACTTTTCCTACAAATTGATAGTTGGAGCTGCATTACTAGTATGAATTTCATAGACCTTCCATGATTTGCATATGTTTGTCAATTGTCAACCTATTACATTCGAATCAGTTAGATGAGTGAAATTAGAAATGAGCAATCTTTATATTTATATATTTTTGTTCAAATAATTTAGTAGATGGATTCTGTCGCATATATTGAACGAAAACTATAAAGGTTTAATATAATAAAAAAATTCTAAGGAGGATTTATACATTCGCTTACCGCTCTGGTTTAAGGCACTTTCTTCGTCATACGAGTTGTCCAAAGAGTTGACAGAGTTAAACACGAAAACTAATGACAATAACAACGACACTGATAATGGTCGTAATCTCAACAGTGGCTGTTTCATGACCGCAACTGATTCTGTAAAAGAATAGCAACGTTATCAGAACAAGACAGACACTGCGAATGAAAAGTGACTCTATCCAATGACATAATGTGGTCGGTCGCTAAACATCAAACCATTTATACCTGAGTCAGTAAGGTTTTACTCATCATCTTCAGTCAAGTCCTTTAAATTAGTAATCGCCCAAAATCTGCAGCCTCGCCTTTTCTTGCGCCGCACCAGAACTCTGAAACTGAATTCCTTCATCTTGACGTTACTTACTCCACTGTCGAAGAGAAAGCTTGAATTGATCAATTGTTTTCATTCAATCGTATCTCCTCTGGCATTAACATCTAAAATTAAAACCCTATGTTCGTTTGGAAAGGGTAGTTGTAGTAGTAGAGAAGTAGGGAATATGGCAGAAGTGGTTGCGTGTGCTGGATAGCAGTGGCGGCTCCACCGCGGGGGCCAGGGGGGGCACGTGCCCCCCTATTGAGTGCCTGGCTACCCCAGTGGCCCCCAGTTGACCACTCCATACATTAAACAACAAATGGTTGGCCCCCAATTAGATCGACTTGCCAAATCCTAGAGCCGCCACTGCTGGATAGGCATGCACGATGACGGAACGTGTTGAACTCCCGTAGGAGCCCTTAAGATCGACTCAGTCTTACTCGCTAAAGGGTGGTTATAACATGAAAATGAGGAGCATCGTTCGCTGCGAAATAAAGCGTGGACCTAGGTGTTTGGCCGGCAACCGACTTTGGGCTAATGGCATATGCCACACGCGTAGCTGTATGCCTAAGTGACCGGGGATCAGCACCGGCCCAAACGCTTGAATCTGGCCACAGGATAACTTTCTTTGACTCTATTACACTGTAGTAGTACACCCGGTCTACTTGGCGTTGTGTGACCGGTACTCGTCAGAACGCCTGCGTTAAACAACGTCGAGCGCGGTTAGTGCTTGGATGGGTGACCATCCCGGAATCTAGTCGTGGAGCTGGCAGCCAAACATACCAATCATTGCAAACAACCAATCATCCATTTAGGTAGTAATGCATTCAGCATGGCGGACTTGTACCAGTAGAGTACCAGAGTCTGGGCCCAGCCATAGATAGATCACGTTTCCCAGTAGTTGTCTTGCAATAAGCTATATAATGAGCAGGAACATCAGACGACCTAGCTTAATGCTGAATATTTTGAACAGTGAGTGAGTAAGGACCGGAGGCAGATTGGTTGATTATTGTGGAGCGCTGTTTGTTACTTCTCTGCTAACTAACTTCCCGCCCCCAACTAACTTCCCGCCGCCTAAAGACTAAAGGCCAGTGACTGAGGACAAAATATTTAATAATTCAATTAGTTCATAAATATTAACTGTGATTAAATGTGCCTAATTAACATGATTACTGTTATGGTTTAATCTTTTAGAAATTTGGAGCATCAGATCAACAGAAGATGCTCCACTATTGCAGAAATATAATAATGTCTCAAAGTTTTGACTGAAATTCCCTACATTCTCTGTAAAATTTACACAGCATTTTTACGGAAACTCTTCAAAATCAAACAAGCGGACTCAATTGAGTTTTGTCGTTTTTATTTTGGAAGTCAGCGATCAGACAATCTCTGAATATTTGTACAAATGTCTTGCGCAGCAAAAGCAACAATTGCACAATTAATATTGCCAAAGTAATGATTAACTGTTATAATAATAATAATAATAACAATAATAATAATAATAATAATAATAATAATAATAATAATAATAATAATAATAATAATATGATTTTCTTACGTTGACTGTTGCACAGTGAGCCCAAGACTTCAGTGTCGTTCCAATTCAATGTCTCTTCTGAAGCTGACTGTCTTCTTTTAGAAAGTATTCTGACCCCTATCTTATATACTAATGGAGTATGCATTAGCGCCGTGGTCGTTTTCACTAGACGCCGTTGCCATAAAAATACAAAGCACTAAGCTGTGTAATGGACCCTTCTCAGTTACCAGAGCCAGACTCTAGAAATCACTACAATCAGCGTTAGATTGCAACTCGATACGATATCAGATTCAAAGAAGGCTTAAAACAAAACAAGGGAAAGAGAAGACGTATCAAATGCTACGATGCTCAACGGTGTGCCAAAAGACTTTAGAACCCGCAAGTATTGCTCCGGGGACCCTGTTCATATGGCAGCCAAGAGTCTATATTCCTGGCAACATTCCAATGTGATAACGCTAACATTTCAAGCAGTTCTGTCGTCAGTAAGTAATTAAAGAATGCCAAGAGCTTTCGTGAGTCCAAGATTTAAGCAAATTTGCCTCGAAGGACAAGATTAGAGATAAGATGAATCGAGCCTTAATTTTTTTCCAACTCTTATACACCTGTAGATGCCGTATTACATTATAATAGTCTGCCAACCGGTTCGCCACCGCAGGAAATTTGCATTTCTAATATATGCGAATATGTGCGACAGACAATATTCAATGGAGGCTGTTGAAATTGTCAGCAAAGAGAGGGTTATGGTTATGCTAGCTCACTCTGGTGACAATTTCACTTTTCAGCAGGGTGGAGCACCTGCTCATCGTTCACGGAAACAGTTGCCTTTCTCACTGTTCACGTTCCAGACTTAATTGAACCAGGAAATTGGCCGCCGAACAGTTCGGATTTGAGTCTTGTAGACTACTACTGTTGAAGCACTCCTTAGACTGAGTTGTTCTCCTCCCCCCCGAAAATTCCAAATTCCTTCCGGAAATTTTGGCATACTGCATCAACTTACTGCGCTCCCCTAAGCCCTCTAATTGACTTTCCCTGGCCTTGCCAGTTTCCCCCCTCCCCGGATTCCATGAGTCTAGGTTAGCCACTACCTCGAGGGTGTAGCCTGCTTCAACGCCTACTTCACCTTCAGTTCAATGTTCTCATTTTGGTGCGTTGGGGAAATAATGGTTATCATTGCTCACCGTATGGAAATGGGCTACTATTGTAGATACTTTGACATCAAACTGAGGCTAGCAGAATTTGACCGCTTTACCTCAGGAGCCGCTGTGTAGAAGACTGTGCATTGTGTACTATGAGGAAACAGTAATGCAGACTAGAACTAAAGGCCTATCTCAACCAACTACTGTCCAATTTTAAAAGTTTTTGATTTATTTTGTTCCGATTGCATTCCCCTGCTGCCTTGCCGTTCACCAAAGTTAGGTTGCCATTCAAAAATGTTAGTTACACAGCTTGAAATAAAAATATTTTTGGAGGAGATTCTGTTTCAGGCCAGATTGCGGACCTTCATCCCAATTTTTATTACATTTAGCACGGACGGTTTCAAAGAGGAATAAAAGTGCAAAATATTGGTGCATACCTCATCTTTTTTAGCTTTCAAAATACCATAGCAATTGCAAGTTGAAAAATCCAAAATTACGTGAAAATACACAGAACGTAAGTAAGGGCCATTATTCATTGGACCAGGTTGAATTGAAATAAGTTAGAAATAAAACATGTCGTGTTTGACAATTAGTCTAAGTAGTCTTACTGTGAATGAGCGTATTGGAAGTCAATCCTTTTTGAATACTGTGCCAGACAGCTTAACCGCTTCCAATCAGTTGCCGAGTTCAGCTAGTTGCCCCCCATCTCCATCCAAGACAGCTAAATTTGGGGGCAGATCCGTCTCGAGGGCGAATCCCATACTTTGGAACGTCCTCCCCGATGAAATAACCAGGGAGACCACACAAGATAGGTTTGCACAGAAACTAAAAACGCACCTATTTGAAATCTCATATCAGATGTCTCTGTAAAGCGCTCTTGACTATGGCCTTCGCCAAGCAGATAGCGCTATATAAATTGTTGTTTAATAATAAAAATATTTCATAATGTTTTGACAATTTCAGGCATTCGAAGCGCAAGCATCTGACTTTATGCGAGTACTATGAGCGGCACGTTAAGACACCAGTGGCATTGAGTGCCGATGGGCTTAGACAGGGTTCCATTGCTGCATATGCCACATCACAAAGTGACACTCAATATGGTCAACATAATCCACGCCAGCGCAACTTAACTAAGTCTCTGGTTCTTAATGTTATTGTTAAGTGTAACTTGCCTGTTTCTTTGGTTGACAATGCTAACTTTCGTGCAATTCTTTCAGAGCTTAATCCAAAATTTACTCCATCATGCGGGCAAACTGTCACATGGACAATACTTCATCAGTTGTTAGAGTCACAGAAAGCAAAAGTGCATGCAATATTGTTGATAGTTCATCTGATATTTCTCTGACTGCTGATATTTGGACAGATAGACGCTGTCATGCCTTCCTTGCAGTTACATTTCATGTATTCATAATTGGTCAACCTGTGTCTGGATTGCTAGCTTTACGCGCACTTCGTGGCTCCCACACAGGCGTGCTGATTTCAGAAGCCATGGAGTCCATGACTACGGCATTGGACGAAAGGTCAGAACCATCGAGACAGACAATGCAACAAATAATTATACGAAAGGAACAATGTCTGTCCTACTGACATCAGATGAAATTGCTAGTAATGATTTAGATGACGTTGACGATCCTTCATTATGGGAAGATGGCCCATCAGTTGATTTAGGACCAATTTCTGGAAGTGTTGCTGAACATCTGCCTTGCTTTGCATATTCGATCCAATTGGTAGTGCGATCTGTCTACTGTTAACTGTGCCAGAACACTCCAGGGCTAAATGCTGCAAGATGGCCAACTAGCTTCACCAAAGTGCTCTTCTTCGCAGTGCCTTTGAAAAAGTCATGGGTAGCGGAAGGCCAATTCCAGCGATTAATGACACACGCTGGAACAGTACGTGTGTTTAAGCAGCTGTCTGCTAAATGTTCATTTGACCAGACAAAACTCAACAGTGAATTGCGTGACACAGATCATGTGAACTTACTTTTGGGTAAAAAGGATTTCAGTCAGCTGCAAGAGCTTCTTGATAGGCCTATACTGAGTTACTGACCTCATTTGCCGAAGCTACAAACCTAACTCAAGGTGAAAATATGGTGACCCTGAGCTGTGTGGTGCCCATTGTCTTGTCGATAAAACTGAAAAACTTGGAACACTTTCTGACATCACCATCTTTCAGTAATCTGGCTAAGACACTTCTCCGGAGCTTACATGATCGCTTTGCTGGTATCTTTTCATTGCTCAACATACCAGGCACTCATTCTGCACAGAGAAAAGACTCGAGGTTCACTAACGAGATCTTTCTTATGGCAACAGCTTTGGACCCTGCTTATGCATACCACTGGCTGCAAGATCACAGTGGCAGTCCGGAAGTAGGAAGAGAAAGAATCAATTCGATATAAAATTAAAGATTAGTACAGTACAGACTAAGTTAAAACGTACGCAGTTTAATAATTTAGCTTCAGTTGACTGTTATTGCAAGGAAATGAAATTTTATATTATGTAATATGAATCAGCAGTACACCATGCTGTGTGTACGCCATTTCTTCTGAATGCTGCATGTTTGAACTAGGAATTACCGCCTACTTACATATAAATTTTGCTACAGGGCTTCTGTTTGCTAAACTTGGCACGATGCATGTATCAACACTGCCTACAGTGTTGATACAACACTGCTCGTCAGTCTACAGGTGACCCGATTGCAACTGGAGAGCTGCAGCAACGAGCAACTGTAGCCAAGAAATCAAGATTGTTTGATCACTATCGTAAACCTGCTGGACAAAAAAAGGAAAATTCGACATTCCACTTTTTATGCATTATGTGGAGTATAAAATATGCTCAAATTTATCTGTATGTATTTTTTTAAACTTTTGATGTTGCCTAGCGCCGCGAACAAACTTAACATCAAATAGTAAGTATACAGTAAGTTCAAATTGCGTTGTGTTTATGTACAGGAGAATCTGTTCAACCTCCAGCAACTCCAGAGTCGCAGCTCACATGTTACCTGCAAACAATTAATTCTTCTCATTTCTCTGTTGAAGACATAAATCTGCAGCAACTGTGTGAGATAAAACAGTTCTCATATCTTATACCACTGTTTTCCAGCACCTTCTGTTGACCAGCTAGTTCAGCCCCTGTTGAGAAAGTTTTCTCTCACAGTGGGTTGATAATAAGACCAAATCGAGCTCGTATGACTGATACGTTACTGGAAAGACTCGTTTATCTGAAGTGCAATGCAAATTTTCTGGCCAAATAGCTACTATAAGTGTAGTGTTGACAGGCACTGAAGATTTAGTCTGTATTGACTATTGTAGTTGTAGCTACTACAAATGGTGCAAACTTTGTGTGCGTTATTTAGAAGCAGAGTTGTCCATGGGTCGGTTTTGTCAACCCAAACCCAACCCAACCCACCAAATTTTCAACCCAACCCAACCCAACCCAAACAAAATTCATGTTTTCTGACCCAAACCCAACCCAACCCATCCATACAAAAACGTGAAAGTACAATCGCAATTTTAAAAACATGCATACATTCAAGCACAGAAATAGTTATTTGCTTATTTCGAGTTGTTATTGCAACACACCGGAAATTCATAATTCTCATAATTGAGAAACAACGATTGTATTAATGCCAGCGTCGCCGTGATGTGATGCATTTAGTTTAATGTATGTATGTATGTATTCGAAACAACTTCCATAGTGCCGTAACATAGACTGGTCAAAGAAGCACGTTGCGTCGGCAGCCATGGGGGGTTTGACCCCCTAAACCGCGTCAGAAAGTTAAAAATAGATGGAAGCACATTAACAACATTTTTCGTCGGTAGCCAGGGGTAACTCCCTCCCTCTTGACTACGCTGCTGGACATCGATTCGCTTGATCAGTTTTTACAGACAAGAAGAATAGTTCACTGTTATAAGACTGGATGGAACACAATTACAGTTACTGAGAACACACACAGACAGACAGACAGACAGACACAGACAGACAGACACACAACTCTAAAAGGAAGAAAGCAAGGACAAATATCATGAAGAAAGTCTATAATTATATAGTAGAGATAAGGCATCCAACCTGCCTTTTGCATAGTTGTTCTGATGGAATTTCGATCAGAACAAAGCGACTGATTAATACATTTATTAAACTAGATCGCAAATTATTTGACTGAGAAACATAACAGGTAAAACCGTTGTGCCTCTTCCCTCTTGGAGCCCTAAGCACGTGCTTAGTATGCCTAATGGTTAATCCAGCCCTGCTATTGTCAACTGGCCGTGGTCGGTTTATAAAAGGAATGCGTTAAAACAAGTCAACAACAGCCGTTCACATGATTTGATCTATCTGAATAGCTATTGTCCACTGTTTACTACAGACTTCTGAATGCACTGTCTACGATGGAATTTAGGCTAACGTATATGGCGCCATTTTTAATGACATAATACAAGAATCTAATACTTTGTCAACGCATAAAACAGAAAACCTATATTTAACGTGGTTAACAGAATAACTGGCGCAAATTTACGAAACCTAACCCAACCCAACCCAACCCATCATTTTCTTTAAAATCTTGACCCAAACCCAACCCAACCCAACCCATGGGTTAACACAACCCATGGACAACTCTGTTTAGAAGTATTGTGAAAACTTACAAAGTTTAAGTTTTACCAGATTCTGTTGCTGACAATGTTAGTTGAAATGTGCGGTAATTTTGAACCTAAGCGAAAAGGTTGTTTATTTGAACATGTACTTGTGCTTGCTTGTACTTGTGTTTGAATGTAAAGTGCTTGGCTTTGGCCTTGGCTTTGGCCTTGGACTATAATTGCTTGACCTTGTGCTTAGCCATGTGCTTGGCCTTGTGCCTTAGGTGCTTGGCCTTGTGTTGGGCTTTGTGCTTTAGGTGCTTGTTAACAAGACTGAATCGAATATCAACCACCACTTTTATTTCGGCCCAGTCTCTGACAATTAAAGATTGTCATATGCCGCTGGGTTCTGCAGTCACAGTTCTACGAAATTTTACTTAAAGCTGTTAATCATTCTGTGATTAGATTAATGTTATCAGCCAATTTGAGGTTATTCAGTTTTTCTACAGGCTACAGCACATAAAGCTCCTACTTTTATTTCTTATAGTGCAATTATTTCTAAGATGCACTCCAGTGCAATTATGAACAATGTTGATGATCAGATGCAATCTTGTCTTGGATGTCTTGTCTTTAAATACCTTAATTAATTATAATTTGTTAATGAGTGGTCAAAAGCTGTAATACAGTTACGCATATCGATTCTGTTGAAAATCTTCCTCCAATACCCCAACCCAAACTTTTTCCGTCGATTTTGGGTAAATTCCACACTGATCCCTGACATGGTTGGCAAGCCCATGAGATCGCAAAATGTTTGTGGTAAAATTTTATACAGGCTGGTCATTCTTATAGCGTAGAAGGGGCAAAACACCTGGAAATGGCGCATAATTCTAATTTGTGAGCCCATTGTTATTCCCGGATAAGCCAGTATGAAACAAAATACACTATGTAGGCCTATAGCTTAGAATGAGGAATGCCATACACCAAAAGTCCAGGGTCCATAGAATTGAGGAACATTAGTCAATCCTTTAAGGTTTCAAAAATCGCTCTTCTCTGCAATGCTATACTCAGCCAGTGGGTTCACATAATGTTCGGCTTGCATCTTCAGCATGTGTAAAAACAGCTGAAATCACGATTCAAATTATGAACAAGAATTCCGGAATTTGCTTCAAGTAAATAATCTTTATTGATTTGCATAATTCAGTTCTCAATTAAGTAGGATAGGTTTTATATCAGAACGTCTCTTATTATCTAATCAATACTTAGCTAATACTAATAATTATATGTTACGTCAATTACTTATATATATGTGTATTCAAAAATTCAACAAGTCTACCTTATTTTGTTAATTAAATATTAAATGGTGTAAATCATGTGAATCATTATTAGATCAATTGATCGTCATTGGCATTAAGTATGGCACTTCGCTCAGATTGAATTTGTTTGTGTTCATTTCGATTTCCGGTGAATCTGGTTGTAGCTCCAGTTGTCGTATTCTGAAAATTTCATAATAGTATAGGTAAATTATTTTATGAAAGCATCTAAAGAAGTAAAAATGTCAGAGACATAACGTGATATGACATAAGCCAGAGAAATTTAATCAGGCTTTGGCGTTGAAAAAACACTACAGTTTTTAATCTTCTGTTGTCTTTTTTAAAGTTCTCCTATTTCTGTTTGCTGGAATATTTACAAATCAAAGAATGAGGTGCCAATTGACATATCCCAAATTTTCTGAGGACTGCCGAACGTTTCAAAGAGCGAACCGCTGATAATCTGTGTTACCGAACAAAAATTATAAAGGTGATAATAAAATGTGTTTTCAGATGATGTCTAGCCGCATTTCGAGGAAAGTCGATAATCGGAAAATTCGAGTCAAATTCTGATCTAAATTGGAGACACTGAGTAGCGTATAAAAGAGAGTGAGTGTCTTAGCGCGTCCAAAATAAAGGTTAAATAGGTCAGAACACTTGCTGTCCGTAGGTCATCGGAGTTAAGCGTCCGTTTATGATTTCAGACTGATCTTTAGAAATATCGATCGCTCAATATTTTGGGCAATAACAGAAGTCAAAGATGTCACAGAACTAGATCTGTGACAGACGGTGATGTTTATAAATGCCAAATTGTTTCCTAACAAATAAAAGAGACCATATGCATTATGCGATGTTAACGTACGTTCAGTTTTTTCACGAATCCAATCAATGTAGTTCATGACGCGCGTAAAAACGGTTGGATTTTTAGGCTCAAGACAGGTATTTCTAATCCAGCTGGTCACTCCAAACAACTTCCATATTCTATCTGATAAACAGGCTAGCGGGCCTCCGGAATCTCCATTACAACCACTCTTTCCAACTTTAGAATATCCGGCGCAGATCATGTCGTCCGTCACCATACCGTCGTGCCAGTCCCTCTGATTGCACTTTTTGTTGCTGATCACCGGCAAGTAGACCTGATTCAGAACATTTTCATCCCCTGTGGCTACACATTCAGATACAAAAATTTATGTATGATTAATTTTTAAAAAATTACGCACATTTATCGAAATATTAAAATCTTCAAAGCCGAAATAAAAAGCGGATAGAAATAAGTTGAGTCAAGGACTTTACGTTGATAAGGATGTACAAACTCGACATTGCGCTAAGATCTAAAATTATTGACTAACTAAAATTATCACAAAAGAAATGATCGTGAAAATGGGCGAACAAGGAAACTGAGACGACAATGGTCAGATCAAGCCATAAAGAATAGAAAAGACTTAGCAATGACATGGTGACAAGCCATGGCTGTGAAAGGAGGAGCCACACACGCGCGCGAGTGCACCCACACACCCACACTGACACACACAGACACACACTGACACACACACAGACGCTCATCGTCTTTGCTGAGGAAGCGTCTATAAACAAACACAACACACTCACTGATAAGATAATCACACAAAGCCAGCGAGAAACAACAATGCATGAAACTAGAAGAACTACAACGAAAAGTATAGAAGACCAGACCAGAGCCAGAGATGCAAAAAACTTTGGAAAAATAATAAAAAAGCTAAAAATGTACAAAAATAAAAATCGTGAAAAAACGTTGAATAAAAAACGTTACCGACGTTTTTCTGTGCCATACCCACCCACGGGGAATCAACAATTAACTTGTTAGTCACACTATGCAAAACGACTGTGAAATGAAATGAACAGCAATAATACACTGACTACTAACGCAATGTAACTATATTTATTAAAAAATGGAATTAGACACTTGCACAACAATGACGAAAAATGTCTCACTATATGTTGTAATAAGTAAATGCCGTGCGTAGCTTCACACGTCCCGTATCTATAGTAGGCATTTGGAGCAGGTGGGATCACCCAGCGTTTCGAGTAATTGCTTTTGTGACGCCTAAATGAAAGCGGAAATTTCCGGCTTTGTGCTCTAGCAAACGAGGTGTGCATGTGAACCATTTGAGCCCATTATTGGCGCAATAATTACTCATATACGCTTCTTGCCCTGCGGACAAATAAGTAGAGCTGTACCGATTAATCGGCAACATTCATAATCGGACCGATTATTAGGACAATCGGAACAATCGGTAATCGGGCGCCAGTCCGGTGCCGATACCGATTAATCGGTAACATATGTATTTTGCCCGATTATTAGATAATTGGAGCAATAAGTTATAAATTACATTGTGAACATAGAAATTTAAAATTTGACATAATAAGTACCGATTTCAAAATCATTATTCATTAATGATTAGGCACACATTGTGCATTGAGTCTCTTGGCAAACCTCGAATTGAACCTGCATACGGAGGGCGTGTGCATTTACGCTACACTTTTATGGCAAATTTGATTGCATGATCATTAAAAACGCCCTATTTGAAGAATTCTACAGATAATCGGTATCGGCAAAACAATCGGTTGTCTAACAATCGGAACAATCGGTAATCGGAACAATCGGCAAAATGTGCAATCGGTACAGCTCTACAAATAAGGCGAACAATTACCCGTCTAGGGGTTAGGCAGGGACTTCTATATATAAGCATGTAGATGTACCTGGGTTAGGTAGGGCCTTTGTAGTTCAGAAACAATGAAACGAATGCAATGTAGACAATGTAACACTTTTAACACGGTAAAGTGTCAATAAAAACAACGCCAACAACGAGGCTAATTTTTAGCTGGTTTAAGAAATCTGTGTTTTTATTTTGCCAACGTTTTTTATTATAAGAAACGTTGGAAAAAATAAAAAACGTTAAAAGCGGAGAAAACGTGGGGAAAATTAAACACGTAAAAACGTTTATTACATCTATGACCAGAACATCTATGACCAGAGCTACAAAGAACGATGGACAAATTAAATGAAAATAAAAAGAATATGGTATGAAAATAAACACGATAATGCAAGAATAATGGTAATAGCAAAGAGCAAAACTCCACCTAGATTCACCATAACGGTTGATGGAGCAGAGCTGGAACACAAGTTTGTTACCTTTGGAGTATACTAACACAAGACGCCAGACGCCAGAAGGAGATAAAGAGAAGAATAGCGATGAAAAAACAAGCTCTTTTGGATAGAGGGAAACTTGTAAGAAGAGGGCTAAATACGGAACTAAAGACGAGTTTTATAAAAACTTTGGTATGCACAATCTGGAAGCATTCGAAATGAGGCTATGGAGGAGGATTGTAAAGATCAAGTGGATAGGCAATAAATCAAGCGAAGAGGTATTACAGATCGTATTAGAACAAGGATTTCTGATTAACACCATCAAAAGAAAGCAGAAGAACTGGATTGGACCCGCGCTGTGAGGAGAAGCATTGCTTATTACAGTAAGGAAAGAAGAAAGTATATCAGCAGGAAAAAAGATAAAAGGAAGACCAAGGAGAATGCTATTGGATTGGATGATGAAAACATCTAGATGAGTAGTGTCACAAAACCTACAGAAATCAAAGAAAAGGCATGCCACAGCGAGGAATGGAAACAATAGAGCCCTGAACCTATTCCAGGACAGAGATGATAAAGATGCGCTAAGATCTTAAATCACTAACACGCCTATAGTCATCTGCATTGTCGTACTATTTATGCTTTTTATGCTCATTTCATTACTACACAGCAGATTGGTTTTTTAATAAACAGCTTCCCCCCTTCAATGTCATTATTAACAATGACGAGTCGTCACAATAATCTGAACGTTACTTAATGTTACTGAAAGCCAAATCTTATTCGTGATATGGACAAATTTTGCTTCAATTGAATGGCGCAGTTTGCAAAACCTTATAAAATTTGATTTGACACTTCACAATCTGACCCGAGGTCCTTAGTTTGATCTGGAGCCAATAGAAACGACTGACTATATCTACCAGATTGAATCTCCTATCTCTCCGTATTTCATGCCTTGTGTGCTTGTTAAACCGCGTTAACGAAAATTATGGTCTAATACATTGTCAAATAGAGAAAGTTGGATAAAAGCTTGACTCCAAAGAGCTAACGTATGGAATCTGAATTTCAGCAAAAGGCACTTGCAGTAGGTACGTCCCCATCCGGTCGCAACACAATACGTTCCATCCTTGACGTCGTGGTCCGGCAAACAGATTGGCTTTACGTAGGGGTTAAAGCGAGCGTGTTCTGGGAGACGGATCAGAGCTATGTCGTTATTGACGGTGATGTTGTCGTATTCTTCGTGCATAATGATCCCGTGTGCTATAAACTTTTGTTCAGTTCGTTCCTTCTTCGTTCTGTTATGTTTTCCGAGAAATATTTCGCAGTCAGCTGGGTCACTCACGCCATAGCTAGTAAAAACATATTAACGAGACATATTACTACATACTATCTCAAAACTGAGAGTAAACGAAACGATATCTAGAGATAGGCATATGCAAAAATAATTTGGAAATTGATATTCATACAATTGCATCGCACTCTTTACCCCTGGAAAAAGGATCACGGGTCCTGAAAAAAATTAGTTTGGCCGAAATCAGTCGTGGATTGGTACAGAAGAGATAAGAAATGTTTCCGGAAAAGGATAAATGACGTAATTGTCGACAGCATCGATATAACTTACAGTACTAGGCTTTATTAAAGCATTTGACCATTAAATAAATTCTAGGCCTAAATCAAAATCTAGCATTTAAATTTTAAGGTATGCGCCAGAGCTACCATCATATTAATCAGAACTACTCCACCCTCTTGGCTCTATTCTTGATCGACCATGTTTCCGTCCACAAGCCAAAGTCTCCTAAGCGTGCCCCAAACACGAACCTCCTGGCTTCTGAAACGAAGGTTTGAATCAGTTAACTCTATCTTCTAGAATGCTCCCCACCCCAGATCACGTAATTTAGCAACTGCTGATTTTATGGCTCTCTTTTTTAAAACGACTTAAAGCGTTTCTCTTTTTATCGAAATGCCTTTGACAAGAGGAGTAGGGCCTACGTGTAAGAAGTTTTGAGTCAGATTTTGATCTCTTCTTGGCCTACATGATAATGAGCAAGGGCAGTGAAATTACAATTTGTCATATCCTCCGAAATGCTTCTGATCCCAAAATACGTAATTTAGCAACTGATGATTTTATGGCCATTTTTTGAAGCGACTTAAAACTTTTCTCTTTATCGATATGCAGGAGCGCTTCTGAGTGATTCTTCAGAAAAGGCGCCATACAAATATTCTGCTACATTACAATACTCAGAACTTCTGCGACTCGGGCTTCGCCATAGCAGGGGGTCTATAAGACACCCTGGCCATGTACCCCGCAGAGAGAGCCCACGACGAAGAAGACAAGGAAGACTCAGCAGAGACTGAACGTCTTCCATCGACGATTGCTCCGCCAGATCTTAGGAGTGACATGGAAAGATCACGTGCCCAAAGAGGAGGTCATGCGACTAACTGGCATGCACTCGCTGCACTACACAGTAAACTACGCGAGCGTAGACGAATACATTGTGGGTCACATCTTAAGCATGCCACCGTCAAGACCCGCTGCTCAAGCAGTGGACTGGAGAGCAGAAGATTGGGAAAGGGGCAGAGAAAGGCCGAAAAATCAGGGCAAGTCACCCTCGCGGATACATGAAAGAGATGGGGCTATAGAAATTCAGATCAAGAGAAGTTGCCAGTGCCCGTGTCGGTTGGAGAAGATTCGTCGACTAATGTTCAAGAGGGCACCGAAAGAACTAAGTCTAATTATTGCATTTTCAACTTCGCCCTCTCATCAGATCTATATCCTGTTCTCATAATAGTAATGACTGGAAAAGCAATAATAGAAATAAAATATTCATGATAATTTTAATTAATGCACGTTCCAACAGCAGTTCTAGAGCACAGATATGTTAATTGATGACGCTCTAAATCCATCTGAAAGCGATAACTAAGCCGTAGCCGGTGGAAAGCCCGGTTGAGAGAGGAGGAACCACAAACACAGTGAAAACACAGAGACACACATAGACGTCCATAGTCTTTGATAAGGAAGCGTCTTTAAACAAGCATAACACATACACCCAAAAAGATCAACGTTGAGGCACGTAAGTCTAAGTCAGTGGTTCTCAAACTGGGGTCTGCGGTCCCATAGGGGACCGCTGAGCGGTTTTAGGAGACCGAAAAAAGGGATTACTTTCTCAAGATATCTCACCAACACTTCAGAACATAATGCACACTGGTGGCGCTAAGAGTGTTGATTCAATTTAAACTTAAATTTCATTAGTAAGATATGCAATTTTCTGATTAAATAATTTATTGACAAAACAAGTATAGCCTATGTGCTAATTATATTTAATTTAAAATTCAAATTGTATCAGATCCGCGAGTCTTCAAAAAAATTTTAAGAGACCACAACGCAAGAAATCCTAAAAGTTCGAGAACCACTGGTCTAAAGAGTCTTTTCACGGATACTTACACACAGTGTGCGGCTGTGATGACCCAACGCGAATCTAGTACACTGCCGCCGCAACCATACGTCTTGCCGTTGATTTTAAGGCATTTAATGATGGCCTGCCAAGGCCACGAGTGAGGCCTGGCCTCTACGCCACCAACGATCCTGGAGCCAACCTTCGGCTCGATGTCAGGAATTCCGCATTCTGATTCTAACGTCAAAACAACAAATAGAAAAATTACCTCACATTCAAGTCATCATCACATCAGTCTAAAGCAGCGGTTCTCAACCTGTGGGTCGCGACCCCCAAGGGGGTCGAATGACGATTTGCCAGGGGTCGCCCGAGACCATCAGAAATATGGGGTTGTCTCTTTTCTTGTTATTGTACAAAATTTCCTCAGTTGTAGTTACGACGTACTAGTTGTTTTACTATAATTGTCATTCGAGGAGACAATTAAATATGGAGACAATTAAATAATAACGATTTCGAACATTTTGATTGTCGTAGCATTATTATTTTTAGCAGCTTACATTGTGAGCGAAAATAATTTTACCGTTGGGGGGTCGCCACATCATGGGGAATTGAATTAAAAGGGTCGCGGCACTATAAAGGTTGAGAACCGCTGGTCTAAAGCAACAGAAGCAGTGGATTGAGTAAGTATGTAGAAACGAAAGTTCTCTAACGCTGCTTATTCACGTGCCCACAATATGAGTAAAATCCATAGTCCGTAGTCATATTTGGTGGTCATGGTTGTAGATCCAGGTAGATAGTCGCAGCAGAATATTTTTGTGGAGGATGATAACAAGATTTGCGGTGGATAGAATGCAGGCCTATAGCAAAGATTTCGCAACAAGATTTCTTGAAAACAATCATTTTTATTTGTTTTCGGAAGGCTTGTGGAGTGATGGCCAACGGTGACTGATTTAATGCCTAAAGATAAATCGACTTATTGATCTTTCGGACCTCTGACGGGAGATCATCGCAGAAACGTGACACAGTGTATGAAATCGACCGATCTGAGAATTTTAGTGATGTGGCTGTTGGTAGAATAAGAGTCAGGCCGGCAGATGAAGAAGTTGACTGTTGCGTATAAATTGTAAATTCAAATGAATTGTAAACACATTACGTAGGTAGGCTTACTGTACATGGGTTTAGAGAGCCAGATGGCGTTGTTGCACGGATTACATGGTGGGGGAACGATTGTTTTTAGGCTTTCGGAACTCTTTCGATGACCCACTACTGCAAAATACGCATTTTCTAGTCACCACTTCGGTCCATGTGAGATAGTACGATTATCACAGTGGAGTCCAGGTCACATTTGCGTGTTTGTGAAGTAGGTGGCAGAAGTGCGCTTCAGTTGAATGGAATTTGCGGTATTCTATTGCTTGGGAAACAGAGGATCGTGTCATAAAAATGTATGATCATTCGAGTATTCGTCACACATTCTCGGACTCTTCTGAATATTCGAAATGGACATGCGGTTAGAAAAATAATTTGGCGATAGTGCCAGTTTTATATATCAGTGGGAAAACCAAATATACCAAACTGCCATTAAAAAGAAGATGGAAGTACAACAGATAAAAGTAATATGTTAACCATGTCAGCTACAGTGTATTATAGAAACAGGACGATTAATACACAGCGGTCTTTATTGTATACACTGTATATGGTGACATTAACTTGGCAAAGGAATAATGATTTCGCGCTTTTCATAGAATGTGGGTAGGATGGAATGCTGTGAATTGTGGAGAATATTCTGACAGTGAGAAGTGGTCTTCTACATGAAAGGATGAAACGTTGATACGCTTGTTTATCCCGCTGTCAAGCGTTATTTCTGTCGCAGTATTGCGGCTTAAGGCTCTGACAATTCTGCGCTTTTTGTCAGTTCAATAACCACGATTTGGATTTAATTCGTTTGATTCTGATGCAATTTCGCGAGTTCCCTAATAATAACAGTAGCCAAACATTGCAGTAAAGCTCAATTTCAATTAGATTGACAGACCGGACACTCTAATAAAATCTCGAATCAAAAATTCTGGTTCTACATGTGCTTTTCCTACAAATGGATAGTTGGAGCTGCATTGCTAGTAGAAATTTTATAGGCCTTTCTGGCTTTGCACTATGCTTGTGAATTGCCAACCTATTACATTTGAATCAGTTAGATTGAAAATATGCTTCCAAGTTAATGGCAACAAATAAATGATCCAATCTCTTCCTTAAACTCAATACAACAAATTGCCGCATATTAAAATCATAACATGTTGGGGCTCAGTAATGTTTGAAATCTGAATGAGTGAAATTAGAAATGAGCAATCTTTATATTTATATCTTTTTTGCTCAAATTATTCTGTAGATGGATTCTATTGCATATTGAACGAGGACCAAAAAGGTTTGATAAAATAAAAATTCTAAGGAGGATTTATCCATTCTCTTACCGTTCAGGTCTAAGTCGCTTTCTTCGTCATACGAGTTGTCCAAAGAGTTGACACAGTGAAACACGAAAGCCAATGACAATAACAACGACACTGATAAGGGTCGCAAACTCAACAGTGGCTGCTTCATGACCGCTGCTGATTCTGTAAAAGAATAGCAACGTTATCAGAGCAAGACAGACACTGCGAATGAAAATTGATTCCATCTAATGTCATAATGTGGTCGGGTGCTAAACATCAAGCATTTATTCCTGGACCAGTAAAGATCCGAATTACACACCATCTTCAGGCAAGTCCTTTAAACTAGTAATCGCCCCAAATCTGCATCCTCGCCGTTTCTTGCGCCGAATCAGAACTCTGAAACTGAATTTCTTCATCTTTACGTTTCTTACTCCACTGTCAAAGATCAAGCTTGAATTGATCAATTGTTTTCATTCAATCTTATCTCCTCCGGTGTTAACCTCTAAAATTAAAATCTTGTGTTCATTTGGATAGGGCAGTAGTAGTAGTAGTAGTAGTAGTAGTAGTAGTAGTAGTAGTAGTAGTAGTAGTAGTACTAGTAGTAGTAGTAGTAGTAGTAGTAGTAGTAGTAGTAGTAGTAGTAGTAGTAGTAGTAGTAGTAGTAGTAGTAGTAGTAGTAGCAGCAGCAGCAGTAGCAGTAGCAGTAGTAGTAGTAGTAGTAGTAGCAGTAGTAGTAGTAGTAGTAGTAGTAGTAGTAGCAGTAGGGAAGTAGGGAATATGGCAGAAGTGGTTGCGTGTGCTGGATAGGCATGCACGATGACGGAACGTGTTGAACTCCCGTAAGAGCCCCTAAGATCGACTCAGTCTTACTCGCTAAAGGGTGGTTATAACATGAAAATGAGGAGCAGCGTTCGCTGCGAAATAAAGCGTGGGTCTAGGTGTTTGGCTGGCAACCGACTTTGGGCTAATGGCATATGCCACACGCGTTGTTGTATGCCTAGGTGACCGGGGATCAGCACCGGCCCAAACGCTTGAATATGGGCACGGGATAACTTTCTTTGAGCTTTGACTCTATTACACTGTAGTAGTACACCCGGTCTACTTGGCGTTGTGTGACCGCTACTCGTCAGAGCGCCTGCGTTATACAACGTCGAGCGCGGTTAGTTTTTGGATGGGTGACCATCCCGGAATCTAGTCGTGGAGCTGGCAGCCAAACATACCAATCATCGCAAACAACCAATCATCCATTTAGGTAGTAATACATTCAGTCTGGCGGACTTGTACCAGTAGAGTACCAGAGTCTGTGTCCAGCAGCCATAGATAGATCACGTTTCCCAGTAGTTGTCTTGCAATAAGCTATATAATGAGCAGCAACATCAGACGACCTAGTTGAATGCTGAATATTTTGAACAATGAGTGAGTAAGGGTCGGAGGCAGATTGGTTGATTATTGTGGAGCGCTGTTTGTTACCTCTCTGCTAACTAACTTCCCGCCCCCAACTAACTTCCCGCCCCCCCCCTAAAGACTAAAGGCCAGTGACCGAGGACAAAATATTTAATAATTCAATTAGTTCATAAATATTAACAGTGATTAAATGTGCCTGGTTAACATGATTACTGTTATGGTTTAATCTTTTAGAAATTTGGAGCCTCAGATCAACAGAAGATGCTTCACTATTGCAGAAATAATAATGTCTAAATGTTTTGACTGAAATTCCCTACATTCTCTGTAAAATTTACACAGCATTTTTATGGAAGCTCTTCAAAATCAAGCAAGCGGACCCAATTGAGTTTTGTCGTTTTTATCTTCGAAGTCAGCGATCAGACGTCGTAATAACGTCCGTGGACCGGGCTCCAGGCGACGTCAAAGTCGCCGACGTCGGCTTATCAGATCATCGTCTCATGCACTGGTCACTGTCGATGGCGGGCCCCAACATCACGTACACGAAGATACGTAAGAGGTGCTGGAAGCAGTTCCAGCTCGACCAGTTCGTCGAGCGGCTGGAGTCATCCTCGCTATGTGAACCGGTCGACCCAGACGAGACTGCCACTGACCTAGCCGTCCGCTACCACTCAGTCCTTACCTCCATTCTGGACGACCTGGCACCTGAGAAAGAAATGTCAGTGCGACTCAGGCCACAGCGGCCGTTCTATGATGACGACTGTGGGCAAGCACGCAAGAGGGCCCGTCGTCTCGAAAGGGCTTTTCGGAGGACGGTCGGGACAGAGGCGAAACTGGATGCACGAACCAAATGGAGAGAGGCTCTCAAGGAGAGCAGGTCCTTGGTCAGATCCAAGGGCCGACAATATTGGCAAGGTGCGCTCGACTCCGCCCACTCCGACATCAAACAGACCTGGAAGCACCTCGATAGTCTGCTGGGCGAGAATAACAAGACCGATCGCCGACCGCACTCCAGCTTCACTGCCGAGAGCTACCACTCGTCTATTGACGACAAAGTCTTTGGGATTCGGGAAAGAACGGCAGACGCTCGTCCTGTCGAGTTTCGAATCCACACTGGATCCCATTTTGCGGCGTTTTAGGCACCCACGGAGGCCGAGGTCATAGCGTGCGTCATGTCGTCGCCGAGTAAACATTGTCATGTCGACCCGCTACCGACGTGGCTGCTCAAAGCAGTGATCAGCACGCTAGCCCCGTTCTTGACATCCCTGATGACCGCTTCCTTAAAGAATACCGATTTCCCGAGACCGTGGAAGCACGCAATCACGCGCCCACATCTCAAGCGCCCGGGTCTGGACTTGACCGATCCGTCGAGCTACCGTCCGGTGGCTAACTTGCCATTTCTGTCAAAGGTCCTTGAGAGGCTGGTAAACAGGCAGCTGGCTGCATACCTGACCCAGAACGGCCTCATGCCCGGCAACCAGTCCGCGTACAGGAAGGGCCACTCTACGGAGACGGCCATCCTCAGGATCTTCGACGACATTGTCGAGGCTGTGGCCAGCGGAAACCTTGCACTGCTCGCTCTCCTGGACTTCTCTGCGGCCTTCGACACCGTCGACCACCATATCCTAAGTCGACGTCTCGAGCTCTCATATGGGATCGGTGGCCCGGCGCTGGCCTGGTTGCAAGACTATCTCAGAGACAGATCACAGACGGTCTCCTGGGGTGGCTCCCTGTCGGCCCCTCGTCCCGTCCATTGCGGTGTGCCACAAGGGTCGGTCCTAGGGCCGCTGTTATTCGTACTTTACGTGGCCGATGTCGGGCGTGTCATCGACTCGCTCGGCCTGTCCTCCCACGCATACGCCGACGATGTGCAGGTATACGCCGCTTGCCCCCCAGGCGAGACCGGCGAGCTGCGAACTCGGGTCCAGGACTGTGTGCTCGAGGTGGCGGAATGGATGGCATCGAACCGTCTTGCCCTCAACCCTGACAAGACGGAGCTGCTGTGGCTGAGCACTCCGAGGAGGGGCAACCTTATCGACCCAACACCGTTCGAGATAGGCGGCAAAGAAGTGGCTCCATCCAATGAGCTTCGCCTCCTGGGGATGCTCATCGACTCCTCGCTGACCCTCGTCGGGCACCTTAGCGCCGTGACCCGCTCCTGCTTCTTCCCAACTCCGGCAAATTCCGGGAAGTTCGTCGTTATATAACAATACCGGCCGCTATTCATCTTGTCCGTGCTCTGGTACTCTCAAGACTGGACTATAGCAACAGTCTCCTTCTCGGACTACCTGGGAACCAGCTCAGTAGACTTCAGGCAGTCATCAATGCCTCGGCTCGGATTATTTTCGGCTTGAGGTGGCACGACCATGTGACACCTGTGCTAAGGGACAAGCTCCATTGGCTTCGGGTCCCGGAGCGTATAGTTTACAAGCGCTGTTGGTTGACTTTTCGTGCTCTTCGGGACCCAGCCTGTCCCGATTACTTGGCATGCCTAGTACGACGACAAACGACGACTGGGCGCCGTCTCCAGCTGAGATCTAGCAGCCGCCACCGGCTGTACGTTCCTCCTCCGGCCAGGACTCCGAAGTTTGGCGAGCGTTCTATGACTCGCGGTAACCCACGTCTGTGGAACGCGCTCTCTGATGCGCTGGTCGGGATTACTTCACCTGAAACGTTTGATAAAGAGCTGAAAACGCATTTGTTCACCATATCGTATAGTTGACTGTTTGACTGTACAGCGCTTTTGGTTTTGGCCGATGGCCATGTTACGGCGCTTCACAAATCGTCGAATAATAATAATAATAATAATAATAATAATAATAATAATAATAATAATAATAATAATAATAATAATAATAAGACAATCTCTGAATATTTGTACAGTAGACAAATGTCTTGCGCAACAAGAGCAACAATTTCACAATTAAAATTGCCAAAATAATGATAACTGTTATATTAATAATAATAATAATAATAATAATAATAATAATAATAATAATAATAATAATAATAATAATAATAATATGATTTTATTACGTTGACTGTTGCACAATGAGCCCAAGACTTCAGTGTCGTTCCAATTCAATGTCTCTTCTAAAGCTGACTGTCTTTCTTCTTTCAGAAAGTGTCCTGACGCCTGTCCTATATACTAATGGGGTATGCATTAGTGCCTTGGTCGTTTTCACTAGACGCCGTTGCCATAAAAATACAAAGCACTAAGCTGTGTAATCGAACCTTCTCATTTTTCAGAGCCAGACACTAGAAATCACTACAATCACCTTTAGATTTTGACTATAGATACGATATCAGATTCACTGAAGGCTTAAAACAAAACAAGAGAAAGAGAAGACGTATCAAATGCTATGATACTCAACGGTGTGCCAAAAGACTTTAGAACCCGCAAGTATTGCTCCGGGGACCCTGTTCATATGGCAGCCAAGATTCTATATTCCTGGCAACATTCCAATGTGATAACACTAACATTTCAAGCAGTTCTGTCGTCAGTAAGTAATTAAAGAATGCCAAGAGCTTTCGTGAGTCCAAGATTTAAGCAAATTTGCCTCGAAGGACAAGATTAGAGATAAGATGAATCGAGCCTTAATTTTTTTCCAACTCTTATACACCTGTAGATGTCGTATTACATTATAATAGTCTGCCAACCGGTTCGCCACCGCAGAAAATTTGCATTTTTAATATATGCGAATATGTAC
This sequence comes from Metaphire vulgaris, assembly GCA_018105865.1. NCBI lineage: Eukaryota > Metazoa > Annelida > Clitellata > Crassiclitellata > Megascolecidae > Metaphire > Metaphire vulgaris. The sequence goes on from CM030838.1 coordinate 2,625,039, forward strand.
GACAGACAATATTCATTGGAGGCTGTTGAAATTGTCAGCAAAGTGAGGGTTAGGGTTATGCTAGCTCACTCTGGTGACAATTTCACTTTTCAGCAGGGTGGATCACCTGCTCATCGTTCACGAAAACAGTTGCCTTCACGTTCCAGACTTAATTGAACCAGGAAATTGGCCGCCGAACAGTTCGGATTTGAGTCCTGTAGACTACTACTGTTAAAGTACTCCTTAGACTGAGTTGTCGTCCTCCCCCCCGAAAATTCCAAATTCCTTCCTGAAATTTTGGCATACTGCATCAACTTACTGCGCTCCTCTATGCCCTCTAGCTGACTTTCCCCGACCTTGCCAGTTTCCCCCTCCCCAGAGTCCAGGAGTCTAGGTTAGCCACTGCCTCGATGTTATAGCCTGGTTCAATGCCTACTTCACCTTCAGTTCAATGTTCTCATTTTGGTGCGTTGGGGAAATAATGGTTATCATTGCTCACCGTATGGAAATGGGCTACTATTGTAGATACTTTGACATCAAACTGAGGCTAGCAGAATTTGACCGCTTTACCTCAGGGGCCGCTGTGTAGAAGACTGTGCATTGTGTACTATGTGGAAACAGTAATGCAGACTAGAACTAAAGGCCTATCTCAACCAACTACTGTCCAATTTTAAAAGTTTTTGATTTATTTTGTTCCGATTGCATTCCCCTGCTACATTGCCGTTCACCAAAGTTAGGTTGCCATTCAAAAATGTTAGCTAGAAATAAAAATATTTTTGGAGGAGATTCTGTTTCAGGCCAGATTGCGGACCTTCATCCCAATTTTTATTACATTTAGCACGGACGGTTTCAAAGAGGAATAAAAGTGCAAAACATTGGTGCATACCTCATCTTTTTTAGCTTTCAAAATACCATAGCAATTGCAAGTTGAAAAATCCAAAATTACGTGAAAATACACAGAACGTATAAGGGCCATTATTCATTGGACCAGGTTGATTTGAAATAAGTTAGAAATAAAGCATGTCGTGTTTGACAATTAGTCTAAGTAGTCTTACTGTGAATGAGCGTATTGGAAGTCAACCATTTTTTGGATACTGTGCCAGACAGCTTAACCGCTTCCAATCAGTCGCCGAATTCAGCTAGTTGCCCCCCACCTCCATCCAAGACAGCTAAATTTGGGGGCAGATCCGTCTCGAGGTGGAATCTCATACTTTGGAACGTCCTCCCCGATGAAATAACCAGGGAGACCACACAAGATAGGTTAGCACAGAAACTAAAGACGCACCTATTCGAAATCTCATATCAGATGTCTCTGTAAAGCGCTCTTGACTATGGCCTTCGCCAAGCAGATAGCGCTATATAAATTGTTGTTTAATAATAAAAATATTTCATAATGTTTTGACAATTTCAGGCATTCGAAGCGCAAGCATCTGACTTTATGCGAGTAGTATGAGCGGCACGTTAAGACACCAGTGGCATTGAGTGCCGATGGGCTTAGACAGGGTTCCATTGCTGCATATGCCACATCACAAAGTGACACTCAATATGGTCAACATAATCCACGCCAGCGCAACTTAACTAAGTCTCTGGTTCTTAATGTTATTGTTAAGTGTAACTTGCCTGTTTCTTTGGTTGACAATGCTAACTTTCGTGCAATCCTTTCGGAGCTTAATCCAAAATTTACTCCACCATGAGGGAAAACTGTCACATACACAATTTTTTCCTCAGTTGTTAGAGTCACAGAAAACAAAAGTGCATGCAATATTGTTGATAGTTCGTCTGGTATTTCTCTGACAGCTGATATTTGGATAGATAGACGCTGTCATGCCTTTCTTGCAGTTACATTTCATGTATTCATAATTGGTCAGCCTGTGTCTGGATTGCTAGCTTTACGCGCACTTCGTGGCTCCCACAGAGGCGTGCTGATTTCAGAAACCATGGAGTCCATGACTACGGCATTGGACGAAAGATTAGAACCATCGAGACTGACAATGCAACAAATAATTATGCGAAAGGAACAATGTCTGTCCTACTGACATCAGATGAAATTGCTAGTAATGATTTAGATGATGTTGACGATCCTTCATTGTGGGAAGATGGCCCATCAGTTGATTTAGGACCAACTGCTGGAAGTGGCGCTGAACATCTGCCTTGCTTTGCACATTCGATCCAATTGGTAGTGCGATCTGTCTACTGTTAACTGTGCCAGAACACTCCTGGCTAAATGCTGCAAGATGGCCAACTAGCTTCACCAAAGTGCTCTTCTTCGCAGTGCCTTTGAAAAAGTCATGGGTAGTGGACGGTCAATTCCAGCGATTAAGGACACACGCTGGAGCAGTGTGTTTAAGCAGCTGTCTGCTAAATGTTCATTTGACCAGACAAAACTCAACAGTGAATTGCGTGACACAGATCATGTGAACTTACTTTTGAGCATCAAGGATTTCAGCCAGCTGCAAGAGCTTGTTGATATATTGACTACATTTGCCGAAGCTACAGACCTAACTCAAGGTGAAAATATGGTGACCCTGAGCTGTGTGGTGGTGCCCATTATCTTGTCGATAAAACGGAAAAACTTGAAAAACTTTCTGACATCGTCTTCTTTCAGTAATCTGGTTAAGACACTTCTCCAGAGCTTACATGATCGCTTTGCTGGTATCTTTTCATTGCTCAGCATACCAGGCACTCTTTCTGCACAGAGGAAAGATATGAGGTTCACTAACGAGATCTTTTTATGGCAACAGCTTTGGACCCTGCCTATGCATACCACTGGCTGCAAGATCATGGTGGCAGTCCGGAAGTAGGAAGAGAAAGAATCAATTCGATATAAAATTAAAGATTAGTACAGTACAGACTAAGTTAAAACTTACGCAGTTTAATAATTTAGCTTCATTTGACTGTTATTACAAGGAAATGAAATTTTATATTATGTAATATGAATCAGCAGTACACCATGCTGTGTGTACGCCATTTCTTCTGAATGCTGCATGTTTGAACTAGGAATTACTGCCTACTTACATATAAATTTTGCTACAGGGCTTCTGTTTGCTAAACTTGGCACGATGCATGTATCAACACTGCCTACAGTGTTGATACAACACTGCTCGTCAGTCTACAGGTGACCCGATTGCAACCGGAGAGCTGCAGCAACGAGCAACTGTAGCCAAGAAATCAAGATTGTTTGATCACTATCGTAAACCTGCTGGACAAAAAAATGAAAATTCGACATTCCACTTTTTATGCATTATGTGGAGTATAAAATATGCTCAAATTTATGTGTATGTATTTTTTACTTTTGATGTTGCCTAGCGCCGCGAACAAACTTAACATCAAATAGTAAGTATACAGTAAGTTCAAATTGCGTTGTGTTTATGTCCAGGAGAATCTGTTCAACCTCCAGAAACTCCAGAGTCGCAGCTCACATGTTACCTGCAAACAATTAATTCTTCTCATTTCTCTGTTGAAGACATAAATCTGCAGCAACTGTGTGAGATGAAACAGTTCTCATATCTTATACCACTGTTTTCCAGCACCTTCTGTTGACCAGCTAGTTCAGCCCCTGTTGAGAAAGTTTTCTCTCACAGTGGGTTGATAATAAGACCAAATCGAGCTCGTATGACTGATACGTTACTGGAAAGACTCGTTTATCTGAAGTGCAATGCAAATTTTCTGGCCAAATAGCTACTATAAGTGTAGTGTTGACAGGCACTGAAGATTTAGTCTGTATTGACTATTGTAGTTGTAGCTACTACAAATGGTGCAAACTTTGTGTGCGTTATTTAGAAGCAGAGTTGTCCATGGGTCGGTTTTGTCAACCCAAACCCAACCCAACCCACAAAATTTTCAACCCAACCCAACCCAACCCAAACAAAATTCATGTTTTCTGACCCAAACCCAACCCAACCCATCCATACAAAAACGTGAAAGTACAATCGCAATTTTAAAAACATACATACATTCAAGCACAGAAATAGTTATTTGCTTATTTCGAGTTGTTATTGCAACACACCGGAAATTCATAATTCTCATAATTGAGAAACAACGATTGTATTAATGCCAGCGTCGCCGTGATGTGATGCATTTAGTTTAATGTATGTATGTATGTATTCGAAACAACTTCCATAGTGCCGTAACATAGACTGGTCAAAGAAGCACGTTGCGTCGGCAGCCATGGGGGGTTGACCCCCCCAAACCGCGTCAGAAAGTTAAAAATAGATGGAAGCACATTAACAACATTTTTCGTCGGTAGCCAGGGGTAACTCCCTCCCTCTTGGCTACGCTGCTGGACATCGATTCGCTTGATCAGTTTTTACAGACAAGAAGAATAGTTCACTGTTATAAGACTGGATGGAACACAATTACAGTTACTGAGAACACACACAGACAGACAGACACACAACTCTAAAAGGAAGAAAGCAAGGACAAATATCATGAAGAAAGTCTATAATTATATAGTAGAGATAAGGCATCCAACCTGCCTTTTGCATAGTTGTTCTGATGGAATTTCGATCAGAACAAAGCGACTGATTAATACATTTATTAAACTAGATCGCAAATTATTTGACTGAGAAACGTAACAGGTAAAACCGTTGTGCCTCTTCCCTCACGGAGCCCTAAGCACGTGCTTAGTATGCCTAATGGTTAATCCAGCTCTGCTATTGTCAACTGGCCGTGGTCGGTTTATAAAAGGAATGCGCTAAAACAAGTCAACAACAGCCGTTCACATGATTTGATCTATCTGAATAGCTATTGTCCACTGTTTACTACAGACTTCTGAATGCACTGCCTACGATGGAATTTAGGCTAACGTATATGGCGCCATTTTTAATGACATAATACAAGAATCTAATACTTTGTCAACGCATAAAACAGAAAACCTATATTTAACGTGGTTAACAGAATAACTGGCGCAAATTTACGAAACCTAACCCAACCCAACCCAACCCATCATTTTCTTAAAACTCTTGACCCAAACCAAACCCAACCCAACCCAACCCAACCCATGGGTTAACCAAACCCATGGACAACTCTGTTTAGAAGTATTGTGAAAACTTACAAAGTTTAAGTTTTACCCGATTCTGTTGCTGACAATGTTAGTTGAAATGTGCGGTAATTTTGAACCTAAGCGAAAAGGTTGTTTATTTGAACATGTACTTGTGCTTGCTTGTACTTGTGTTTGAATGTAAAGTGCTTGGCTTTGGCCTTGGCTTTGGCCTTGGACTATAATTGCTTGACCTTGTGCTTAGCCATGTGCTTGGCCTTGTGCCTTAGGTGCTTGGCCTTGTGCTGGGCTTTGTGCTTTAGGTGCTTGTTAACAAGACTGAATCGAATATCAACTACCACTTTTATTTCGGCCCAGTCTCTGACAATTAAAGATTGTCATATGCCGCTGGGTTCTGCGGTCACAGTTCTACGAAATTTTATTTAAAGCTGTTAATCATTCTGTGATTAGATTAATGTTATCAGCCAATTTGAGGTTATTCAGTTTTTCTACAGGCTACAGCACATAAAGCTCCTACTTTTATTTCTTATAGTGCAATTATTTCTAAGATGCACTCCAGTGCAATTATGAACAATGTTGATGATCAGATGCAATCTTGTCTTGCATGTCTTGTCTTTAAATACCTTAATTAATTATAATTTGTTAATGAGTGGTCAAAAGCTGTAATACAGTTACGCATATCGATTCTGTTGAAAATCTTCCTCCAATACCCCAACCCAAACTTTTTCCGTCGATTTTGGGTAAATTCCACACTGATCCCTGACATGGTTGGCAAGCCCATGAGATAGCTAAATGTTTGTGATAAAATTTTATACAGACTGGTCATTCTTATAGCGTAGAAGGGACAAAACACCTGGAAATGGCTCACAATTCTAATTTGTGAGCCCATTGTTATTCCCGGATAAGCCAGTATGAAACAAAATACACTATGTATAGCTTGGAATGAGGAATGCCATACACCAAATGTCCAGGGTCCATAGAATTGAGGAACATTAGTCAATCCTTTAAGGTTTCAAAAATCGCTCTGCTCTGCAATGCTATACTCAGCCAGTGGGTTCACATAATCTTCGGCTTGCATCTTCAGCGTGTGTAAAAACAGCTGAAATCACGATTCAAATTATGAACAAGAATTCCGGAATTTGCTTCATGTAAACAATCTTTATTGATTTGCATAATTCAGTTCTCAATTAAGTAGGATAGGTTTTATAGCAGAACGTCTCTTATCGTCTAATCGATACTGCACTAATACTAATAATTATATGTTACGTCAATTACTTATATATATTCAATAATTCAATAAGTCTACCTTATTTCGTTAATTAAATGGTGTAAATCATGTGAATCATTATTAGATCAATTAATAGTCAATGGTTTGAAGTATGGCACTTCGCCCAGATTGACTTTGTTTATGTTCATTTCGATTTCCGGTGAAACTGGTTGTAGCTTCAGTAGTCGCATTCTGAAAAAATCATAACAGCAAGTAAATTATTTTATGAAAGCATCTAAAGAAGTAAACATGTCAGAGACATGACATGATATGGCATAAACCAGAGAAATTTAATCAGGCTTTTGCGTTGAAAAAAAGCACTACAGTTTTTTAAATCTTCTGTTGTCTTTTCTAAAGTTCTCCTAATTCTGTTTGCTGGATATTTAAAAATCAAAGAATGAGGTGCCAATTGACATATGCCAGATTTTCTGAGAACTGCCGGTGTCATGCCATAAAGTGTCCGCTGCCATAAAGTGCCCGGTCGGACACTTGCTTGCAGCCACATAGTGTTCGACCCCGTCTAAAAGGTGTCCGGGCCAATTTACTTGCAATATAATGTCCGGGAAAAATTGAACATGAAATATATTTGATTGATGTGATTATCGTTGCATAATTATTGATTATGATCAGTCTAGTGAGTCATGCTAAACAGAGGAATAAGAATAAATGAAAATATAGGCCTAACCTTTAATATATTCAAAAAATTGGACGCAGGCAAACTACGAAACGTTCTACACGTAATGTCTGTCGAAGAACGTTTACCGCTTGTACTGTACAGCGGTTCAAAATTGGAAGTTGGATTTGGTCGCTGTGCATCGCTGTGTGTCGATTTAACAGCATAAAGCTAGCAACTAATGTAATGTGCACTAACAGTCCTCTGCTTTGCCTACATTGTCTCTTTGACGTTGAAATTTGTCGCAGATTTTGTTAGAATGAGCCGGACACTTTTTGGCAACCCCGACATTTTCTGGGTACATTTTATGGCACTATAAACCGTCCTCCGGACACTTTATGGTTGCAATTAAGTGTCCGCTCGGACATTTTTCGGGCAGGACACTTTATGGCAGGACACCGGACATTGTAGCGAACCCAGAGACGGATTACCCATATAAACAAAGTAATCTGTAGCGTAGGGCCTCCGCTGGTCCGGGACCTCTAAAAATAATATCTTTGTAAAAGTTAAACAGATATCTGAGTGGGATTTAATTCGATTTATAGTTTGAGTTAAGTTTATCTTGTTTTGTGATTGCCGTTTATCGCATTGTCGGCTTACGTGAGGGTAAATGAGGTGAATTCTGGAAAATTGCATCGGATAGCAAAAGAAGGCGAATTCTGGCAAATTGTATCGGATTGCAAAAGAAGTTGATATCTGGAAAATTGTATCGGATAGCCAAAACAGTGAATTCTGGAAAATTGTGTTTGATAGCAAAAAGAAGGTGAATTTTGGGAAATTGTATCGTTTAGCAAAAGAATGTGAATTCTGGACAATTGCTTCGGATAGCAAAAGGGCCTCTATAGCAATTCAGCTTAGGGTCTCGAGCGACTTTAATCCGCCCCTGAGCGTACCGCTGATAATCTGTGTTACGGAACAAAAACTTTAAAGGTGATATTAAAATATGTTTTCAGATTATGTTAAGCCGCCTTTCGAGAAAAGTCGATAATTGGACAATTGGTGCCAAAATCTGATTTTAATTGAAGACACTGAGTAGCGTTTAAATAAGACAGAATGAGTGTCTTAACGGGTACAGAGTGAATGTTAAATAGGTAAAGAACACTTGCTGTCCAAAAGTCATCGGAGTCAAGCGTCTGTTTGCGATCTTAGATAGGTCCTTAAAGATAGCGATCGCTTAAAGATAGCGATCGCTTAAAGATAGCGATCTTTGGCTTCTGTTAAAGTCCAAACAAGTTACAGAAATAGATAAGCGACAGACGGTGATTGATGGCTATAGATGCACAATAGTTTCCTAGCAAATTACATTAGCCATAAATAATGCAATGTTAACGAACGTTCAGTTTTTTCACGAATCCAATCGATGTAGTTCATGACGCGCGTATAAACGGCTGGATATTCAGGCGAAGAACAGGGTTTTTTACTCCAGCTGGTCAATCCAAACAACGTCCATTTTCCCTTTGACAAACCAGCTAGCGGACCACCGGAATCTCCTTTACAAGCATCCTTTCCACCTTTGTCATAATAGGCGCAAATCATGTTGTCCGTCACTCTACCGCCGTACCAGCGCCTCTGATTGCACTTTTTGTTGCTGATCACCGGCAAGTAGACCTGGTTCAGAACAGTTTCATCTCCTGTGACTACAAATTCAGATACAAAAGTCATGATAAATTTTAAAAGGAAAATGACGCGTATTTATCAAAATATTAAAATTTTCAAAACTGAAATGAAAAACTGATACAAATAAGTTTAGTCATAGACTCTTAGTTGATATTATAAACTCGACATTAAGCTAAGATCTGAAATAATTAACCAACTGAAATTATCACAAAAGAAATGATCGCGAAAACGGATGAAAGAAGGAAATGGAAACGACAATGGTCAGATCAAGCTATAAAGAATATAAAAGACTAACAATGACACGGTGGCAAGCCCCTACACAGAGACACACAGAGACACACAGAGAGAGTGATACACGCTCACAGAGACAAACACACAGACGCTCATCGTCTTTGATAAGGAAGCGCCTATAAACAAACACAACACACAAACACTCACTGATAAGAGAATCACACAAAACCTATGAGAAACAACAATGCATGAAACTAGAAGAACTACAACGAAAAGGAGACGACCAGACCAAAATGATGAATGAATTAAGAATGATGGATAAATTAAATAAATAAAAAATATATGGTATGACATTAAACACGAAAAAACAAAAATAATGGTAATAGCAAAGAGCAAAAATCCACCTATATTTACCATACCGGTTGATGGAGCAGAGCTGGAACACAAGTTTGTTATCTTGAGTGTATACTAACACAAGACACAAGACACCAGTAGAAGATAAAGAGAAGAATAGCGATGGAAGGCAAGTTCTTTTGGATAGAGGGAAAGTGGTAAGAAGAGGGCTAAATACGGAACTAAAGAAGAGTTTGATAAAAACTTTGGTATGGGGTGTAAGCCTCTGTGCCTCAGAAACATGGATTATTCAGAAAAAGCTGGAAGCATTAGAAATGAGGCCCTGGAGGACTCCGAGGAAGATGGTAAAGATCAAGTGGATAGACAAGAAAACAAACGAAGAGGTATTACAGATGGCAAGAGAGAGATCTTTTACGCGGGGGAATCCTGTCCTATGAAACGCATTGCCAGATGAAGTGACTATAATATTAAAAATATCTCCCGAACTCTCCCGAACTGTTCGCAAATAAACTAAAGACGCACTTATTTACTATCTCCTACAAGTGCCCCCTGTAAAGTGCTCTTGACTTTGACCTTCGCTATGCTTATTGCACTATATAAATTGTCATAATAATAATAAGAGAACAAACTCGCTGATTAACATAATCAAAAGAAAGCAGAGGAACTGGATTGGACACATGCTACGAGGAGAGACACTTAACTAAGAACAGTAAGAGAGGAAAGTATATCAAGTAGACATACAAACGAAAGACCAAGAAGGATTCTATTGGATTGGATAATGCAAACAGAAGAATATTGTCGCAAAACCTATGCAGAAATCAAAGAAGATGCAAGACACAGAGAGGAATAGAAACGCTGGAGCCATGAACCTGTGCTAGGAGAGAGAACAAATGATAGCGATTGCGCTAAGATCTGAAATCATTAACTAGCTTATAGTTATCTGCATTGTCATACCATTTATGCTTATTTCATTACCAAACAGGGGCGGGAAGATAGATGAGTGGTAATATCACTGGGCAGGCACGCCGACGACACGGGTTCAATCCCGTAGGAGCCCCTAAGGTCGACTCAGCCTTAATCGCTAGAGGGCGGTAGTAACATCAAAAATGAGTAGCAATGGCAACATTGCGATAGTAACCATAGGTTCGGCGGAAGAGACTGGCCACCGTCCGCCGATGTATGGCTTAGCCACCTATGGGCTGCTGGCTACTAAATACGGGGGTCAGCACCGGACCCTACGGGCGTGAGCCTACGGGTGAAAACCTTTACTTTACATTACCAAACAGCAGATTGGTTTCTTCAAAAAACAATGTTACTTAATGTTACTGAAATTCTGCTTCAAACGAATGGCGCAGTTTTCAAAACCTTATAAACTATGCTATTGGACTGGATGATGAAAATAGAGGAACAGTGTCACAAAACCTATGCAGAATCAAAGAATAGGCAAGACACAAAGAGGAATAGAAACGCTGGAGCCCTTAACCTGTCCCAGAACATGGAACATGACGATAATGATTGCGCTAAGATCTGAAATCATTAACTAGCCAGCCTATAGTCATCTGCATTGTTCCACTATTTATGCTTATTTCATTACCACACAGCAGATTGGTTACTTCAAAAAACAACTTCCCACCTTCAATGTCATTGTCAACAAATACGAGTCACCACAATAATCTGAACGTTACTTAATGTTACTTAAAACCAAATCTTATTCCAGATATGGTCAAATTCTGTTTCAAACGAATGGTGCAGTTTTCAAAACTCTATCAAATTTGAGCTGCCACTTCACAATCTGACCCGAGGTCCTAAGTTTGATATGGAGACAATAGTAACGAATGTCTATATCTACCAGATTGAATCTCCTAATTCTCCGCATTTTATGCCTTGCGTGCTTGTTAAACCGCGTTAACGAAAATTATGGGCCAATACATTGTCAACTAGAGAAAGTTTCGTAAGGCTTACATCTAAAGCGCTAACGTATGAAGTCTGAATTTTAGAAAAGGCACTTGCAAATAGTGTATCCCCATCCGGTGACAACATAAAGCTTTCCATCCTTGACGTCGACGTCCGGCAAACAGATTGGCTTTACGTAGCGGTTAAGGCGAGCGTCCTTTGGAAGACGGATCAGAGCAATGTCGTTATTAAAGAGTTTGTTGTTGTTGTATTCTTCGTGCACAATGATCTTGTCTATTTTGAACTTTTGTTCAGTTTCTTCTTTCTTCGTTAGGTTGTGTTCTCCGAGAACTATTTTGTAGTCAGCTGGACCTCCATATTCACTGTGAGTAAAAACACATCAACGAGACATACAACGAAATTCTCATAAGAGTGAACGAAACTATATCTAGAGATATGCATCAGTAAAAATAATTGGAAAATTGGTGCAGTTTTCAAAACTTTATAAACTTTGAGCGAGCACTTCAAAGTCTGACCCGAGGCCCTTAATTTGATCTGGAGCCAATAGAAGCGACTTTCTATATCTACCAGATTGGATCTCCTATTTCTATCCAATCAATTTTATCGCACTCTTTATCACAGACGCGAGGGACCTGGCTCTCTATTTTGGCCGAAATCAGTCGTGAATTTGTACGGAAGAGATAATAAATGTTTCCGGTGAAGTATAATAATTATACTTTGCTACTTATAATTTGCTACTTAGCAGGTTTTGGAAATCACCTCTTCAATTGCCGACAGCATCGATATACTAAGTTATATTAAAGCATTTGGCCATTAAATTGTAGGCCTAAATCAAAATCTAGCATTTAAGGTATGCGCCAGAGCTATCATCATATTTCTCGGAGCCACTCCACCAACTTAGTTCTACCTGATCGACCATGTTTCCGTCCACAAGCCAAAGTCTCCTAAGCGTGCCCAAAGCACGAACCTCCTGGCTTCTGAAACGAAGGTTTGAATCAGTTAACTATATCTTCTAGAATGCTCCCGACCCCAGCACACGTAATTTAGCAACTGCTGATTCTATGGACCTCTTTTTGAAACAATTTAGAACGTTTCTCTTTTTATCGAAATGCCCTTGACAAGAGGAGCACGTGTAAGAAGTTTTGAATCAGATTGCGATCTCTTGTTGGCCTACATCGTAATGAGCAAGGACCTGCAGTGAAATGATAATTGGCAATATCCTCCGAAATGCCTCTAATCCCAGCACACGTAATTTATTAACTGGTGATTTTATGGACATATTTTTGAGACGGCTTATAAGTTTTCTATTTTTCGATATGCGGTAATCGCGGCGGGAGCGATTCTGAGTGATTCTTCGGAAGAGGCGCTACACAAATAGGCCTATTCTGCTACATTACATTACTCAGAACTTCTGCGACTCGGGCTACGCCATAGCAGGGAGTCTATAAGACGCCCTGGCCATGGAGGGCGCCACAAGCCAAATATTGGGTGGGCCAACATGGCCAATATTTCAGAGTCAAGACAGCGCAGCGAGAAATTCTTGCCGTTACGATCAATCGATCATTGAAAAAACACAGTTGCATGGTTATATAAATATAATACCGGTAATTTTGAATGGTCCTCCACATCTGTGACATCTCAATTATATAATGGCAATATGCCAATATATTGGGGATTTGGGGTTATTAGTTCCACAAAACATTGTAATTTGCCAATTGATATTGGGTGGGCCAAACACATTGTGGCCCATTGGGCCTAAATATTGGGTGGGCCATGGCCCACCTGGCCCACCCTGTTGCGCCCCCATGGCCCTGGCCATTGACCCCGCTGGGGAAGCCCACGACGAAGAAGACAAGGAAGACTCAGCAGAGACTGAACGTCTTCCACCGAAGATGCCTCCTCCAGATTTTTGAAGTGATATGGAAAGATCACGTGCCCAAAGAGGAGGTTATGTGACTAACAAGCATGGGCTCGCTACACTGTACAGTAGACGAACGCAGAAGCAGATATTGTTGGCCACATCTTGCGAATGCCACCGTCAACACTCGCAGTTCAAGCAGTGGACTGGAGAGCAGAAGATGGGTAAAGAGGCAGGGAAATGTCAAAAAATAGGGCAAGTCACCCTCGCGGATACATTAAAGAGATGGGGCTATAGAAGTTCAGATCAAAAGAAGTTGCCAGTGACCGTGTCGGTTGGAGAAAACTCGCCGACCATTGTTCCAGAGAGGAGCGGAAGATCTAAGTGTTATTATTACATTTTCAACTTCGCCCTCTCATCAGTTTTATCCTGTTCTCATAATAGTAATGACTGAAAAAAGCAATAATAGAAATAAAATATTCATGATAATTTTAAGCAATGCACGTTCCAACAGCAGTTATAGAGCACATATATGTTAATTGATGACACTCTAAATCCATCTGAAAGCGATAACTAAGCTGTAGCCGGTGGAAAGCCCGGTTGAGAGAGAGAGAGGAGGAGCCACACAAACACAGAGACACACACATAGACGCCCATAGACTTTGATAAGGACGAGTCTTTAAACAAACATAACACACACACACCCAAAAAGATCAACGTTGAGGCACGTCTGTCTAAGTCAATGGTTCTCAGAATTGGGTCTGCGGTCCCATAGGGACCTACGCTGACGACGTACAGGCTTATTCATCCTGCCAACCGTCCGACGCCGGTAATCTTCGAACTCGGGCCGAGGCCTGCATTGTGGCTGTTCGGGCCTGGACTGATCGGAACCGACTATCACTGAATCCGGCCAAGACCGAGTTCCTGTGGCTGACCACACCGCGCAGGCAGCACCTCATCCACCGTTCCGAATTCCACGTCGACGGTGCTGTCGTCGCCCCCAGTAGACAATTGCGTCTACTTGGGGTTCTTCTCGATGAGACACTTACGTTCGGCGGACATTTGGACAACACCATCCGTTCCTGTTACCATCACCTGCGCCGGATAAGAGAGGTCCGTCGCTACTTGCCTACTTCGACAGCGATAGACTTGGTTCGCGCACTAGTCGTCTCTCGGGTGGATTATTGTAACAGTGTGCTGTTTGGACTACCGGCCGGTCAACTTAATCGACTGCAGTCTGTCCTGAATGTCTCGGCTCGCCTGGTGTTCGGTGCCAGATGGAACAGCCATGTAACGCCATTCCTGAGAGATCGTTTGCACTGGTTGCGGATCCCTGAGCGTGTGGAGTTCAAGCGCCACTGGCTCACGTTCCGTGCGCTGAATGACCCCTACTGCCCTGCGTATCTGTCTGAACTAATCAACCGATCGACGACAGTACCACGTCGCTCCCTTCTCCGTTCCGGCGCCAACAATCATCTCGTCCCCCCTCCGCTCAAGACAGCGGGACTGGGGGACCGGTCCTTTCGTCGTGGAAACCCGGCGTCGTGGAACCTGCTCCCGATGGCTGTGACAACCGAGACCTCTTCCTACAACATCTCAAGACGCATTTGTTTAACGTTTCGTTCCCTGTACAGCGCCTTTGACTTTAGCCACCTAGCTATGCTACTGCGCTTAAGAAATTGTCAAGATTAATAATAATAATAATAATAATAATAATAATAATAATAATAATAATAATAATAATAATAATAATAATAATAATAATAATAGGGAACAGCTAGACGGTTTCAGGAGACCGAAAAGGGGTTACTTTCTCAAGATATCTCACCAACACCTCAGAACATAATATTAATGCACACTGATGGCGCTAAGAGTGCTGATTCCATTTGAATTTAAATTTGATTACCAAGATATGCAATTTTCTGATTAAATAATTGATTGGCAAAACAAGTATAGCCTATGTGCTAATTATATTTAATTTAAAATTCAAATTTTATCAGGTCCGCGAGTCGTCACAAAATTTCCAAGAAACCACAACGCAAGAAATCCTAGAAGTTTGAGAACCACTGGTCTAAAGAGTCTTTTCACGGATACTTACACACAGTGTGCGGCTGTGATGACCCAACGAGAATTTAATACACTGCCGCCGCAACCATGCGCCCAGTTAAGGTCACGGAACTTAATGCTGACCATCCAAGGCCAAGAGTGAGGCCTGGCCTCTACGCCACCAACGATCCTAGAGTCAACCTTTGGCTCGATGTCAGGAATTCCGCATTCTGGTTCTACCGTCAAAACAACAAATAGAAAAATTGCCGAACACTGAAATCATCTTCACAACAGTCAAAGCAACAAGAGCAATGGATTGAGTTAATAAATAAAACGGAATTTCTCTAACGCTGCTTATTCACTAGCGCTCAATATGGATAAAATCGATACTCTGTAGTCACTTTTGGTGGTCAATGTCGTAGATCCAGGTGGGCACTGGGCAGTCGCAGTATAGTATTGTCACGGAGGATGATAAAAAGATTTGCGGTGGATAGAATGTAGGTCTATATAGTAAGGATTTTGCCATAAGATTTCTTGAAAACAATAATTTTAATTTATTTTCGGAAGGTTTGTGGAGCGATGGCCAACGGTGACTGATTTAATACCTAAAGAGGAATCGAGTTATTGATCTTTCGGATATCTGACGGAAGAGCATTGCAGAAATGAGACGCAGTGTATGAGATCGACCGATCTGAGAATTTTAGTGATGTGGCTGTTGGTCGAATGAGAGTCAGGCCGGCAGATGAACGAGTTGACTGCGACGTTTAAATTGTGAATTCAAATGAATTGTAAACACATTACGTAGGTAGGCCTACATGGGTTTTGAGAGCCAGATGGCGTTGTTGCAGGGATTACTTGGTGGGGGAACAATTGGAGTCTTGGGCTTTCGGAACTTCTCCTTAACTCCTACTTCAAATGAGTGTTAGGCTGGCAGATGAAAGAGAGCTGTCTTTATTAAGAGCGAAAGTGAAACTGAAACTGAAAGCGAAGAAGCACCTGCCTTGCCCTGACGACGTCGATACAGAGAGGAGAAAATGACGGTAGAGACGGGGATGCGAAATATCGATGAAATGCCAATTCAGCGCAAAATCGATGCGATCACTTGCATTGAGGGAAGACATTGACCTACCTGACGTCGACGGAATGCGTCCTGTTGTATGCCCTGTTCCTGAATCGTTTAATTAAATTTCATGTTCGTTGAATTTAAAAGAACAAGACATTTTTCAGTCAAAAGATTTATTTATTTATTTATTTATTTCAAGACAATTTCTATAGCGCCGTGCACTAGGCTAAGGCCTACGACAAGGGTGCTGCACACACAGTCAACCATATCCTAAACTAAAAAGGTGCGTCTTTAGTTCTCTCAGGAACAGCCCAGCTGATTTGGACTCAGTCACTACGGTCGGCAAGGCGTTCCAGAGCAATGGGTTCCCGCGTGAGAAGGACCTGTCACCGAACTTCGGGGTCTGTGACGAAGGGCGGGACGAGCAGTAGGACACGATGGCCAGAGCGAAGTGCCGACCTCCGTGCGTTCGACGATGATTGTGCATGAGGGTCTCATTATTATGTTAAAATCGTTTAAGTTAAGAAAAGTGTATATTTTAATTGAGGCTGGTCGAGGCTGGTCATAATAAGATAGTTGAGAAAGTGGGAGGGACTGGAGGACTTTCCTTCATCCAATGAGAAGGCTCCAATGCGTGGAGTGACAGTCGAAGGATAATCGTCTTCTATATCTCGGCCTGAAAGAAGAAAAACTGGGTTCTTGCAATTACAACTGAGAACGGGAGGACTGATTGCGTCGAGTAGAGTTGGATGTTCGTCAGAACTCTTGTCGATGATTATAATGAAGATTATTCAGACTGAATAATAGTCTCACTTCGTCGGCGGAGGTTTACGTCTGAAGAGTGGATGTCGATCCAATGACCAGAACGAAACTCGCATTATCGTTACGATCGAGTGACAATCAATCGTCATTGTAGCTACCCGTGTAGTCGAGGACAATAATAATGGAGAGGGAAACTTCATAACTCCTTCGAAGGACATCTACGACCGATCCATTACCATCCAGAAGTGACGGGAGAGTCTTCTTGGAACGTGGACTGCTGGCGATGTACATGTCGAAGACGAAGTACAATCCACGAGTAAAGAATTCGCTGTGGAGGAATCCACTCTCCGTCATCAAAGAAGAGGGAGGAAAGTAACTGAACTTGTTTATAATTAGATGACCAGCCTCTAAGTAGGGAAAAGATGAATTGCCGTTTATATGTCTCATACGAGATTTTGTACTTTATATTATTAAGTTAATAGAAAGACAGTGATGAATAATAATGATAGAAAATACAAATATCTGTGTTGCTCTCACATTTCTAGGAAGATATTACTCTTATTCGCATTAGTATAGCCATTAGCCAATCATTGCATTAACGATTAGAAGTCTTGGATAGGATAAGTGAATCTGTCCCGAATCCTTGACAAGGATCTTAGGAGTTGAACGCTGTGTTTGAATTATAAATTCAATTGAATTGCAAAGACATTACGAAGGCACATGCATGGGCTTTGAGAACTAGATGGCGTTGTACGGTTGTAAGCTTTAATAGGAGAAAGGATGTTCTATTGCCCTTTGAGCTCATTTATCTCGCAAAAATCTTCTTGTGACTATTAGTCAATGCTAGTATATTGTATCTAAGTGAAAGTATAGGCCCATATCCACATTGGGATCTTAGGGCTTCACAAGCTCATTCGATAACCCCTACTGCAAAATACGCATTTTCTATGCACCACTTGGTCCATCCATGTGAGATAGTACGATTATCACAGTGGAGTCCAGGTCACATTTGCCATTTGCTTATTTGTGATGTAGATGGCAGAAGAGCGCTTCAGTTGGATGGAATCTGCGGTATACTAATGCTTGGAAAACAGAGGATCGTGTCATAAAAATGTATGATCATTCGAGTATTCGTCACAAATTCTCGGACTCTTCTGAATATTCGTAATGGACATGCGGTTAGAGAAATAATTTGGTGATAGTGCCAGTTTTATATACCAGTGGGAAAATCAAATATACCAAACTGCCATTAAAAAGAAGATGGAAGTACACCAGATAATAGTAATATGTTAACCATGTCAGCTACAGTGTATTATAGAAACAGGACAATTAATACACAGCGGTCTTTATTGTATACTGTATAGGGTGACATTAACTTGGCAAAGGAATAATGATTTCGCGCTTTTCATAGAATGTGGGTAGGATGGAATGCTGTGAATTGTGGAGAACATTCTGACAGTGAGAAGTGGTCTTCTACAGTATATGAAAGAATGAAACGTTGATACGCTTGTTTATCTCGCTGTCAAGCGTTATTTATGTCGCAGTATTGCTGCCTAAGGCTCTGACAACTCTGAGCTTTTTATCATTTGAATAACCACGATTTTTGGATCTAATTCGTTTTATTCTGATGCAATTTTGCGAGTTCCCTAATATTAACAATAGTCTAACATTGCAGTAAACGTCTCTATCGTTCAAGCTTATAAAAAGTTACAATTCAGCTCAATTTCAATTAGGTTGACAGACCGGACACTCTATAATAAAAGCTGGAATCAAGAACTGGTTCTACTTTTCCTACAAATTGATAGTTGGAGCTGCATTACTAGTATGAATTTCATAGACCTTTCATGATTTGCATATGTTTGCCAATTGCCAACCTATTACATTCGAATCAGTTAGATGAGTGAAATTAGAACTGAGCAATCTTTATATTTATATATTTTTTGCTCAAATAATTCAGTAGATGGATTCTGTCGCATATATTGAACTAAAAATATAAAGGTTTAATACAATAAAAAAATTTCTAAGGAGGATTTATACAATCGCTTACGGCTCAGCTTTAAGGCACTTTCTTCGTCATACGAGTTGTCCAAAGAGTTGACAGAGTTAAACACGAAAACCAATGACAATAACAACGACACTGATAAGGGTCGTAATCTCAACAGTGGCTGCTTCATGACCGCAACTGATTTTGTAAAAGAATAGCAACGTTATCAGAGCAAGACAGACACTGCATGCGAATGATAAATGACGCTATCCAATGTCATAATATGGTCGGTCGCTAAACATCAAACATTTATACCTGGGTCAGTAAGGTTTTACTCATCATCTTCAGTCAAGTCCTTTAAATTAGTAATCGCCCCAAATCTGCAGCCTCGCCCTTTCTTGCACCGCACTGCACCAGAACTCGGAAACTGAATTTCTTCATCTTAACGTTACTTACTCCACTGTCGAAGAGAAAGCTAGAATTGAACAATTGTTTTCATTCAATCTTATATCTCCTCTGGCATTAACATCTAAAATTAAAACCTTATGTTCGTTTGGAAAGGGTAGTTGTAGTAGTAGTAGTAGTAGTAGTAGTAGTAGTAGTAGTAGTAGTAGTAGTAGTAGTAGTAGTAGTAGTAGTAGTAGTAGTAGTAGTAGGGAAGTAGGGAATATGGCAGAAGTGGTTGCGTGTGCTGGATAGGCATGCACAATGACGGAACGTGTTGAACTCCCATAGGAGCCCCTAAGATCGACTCAGCCTTACTCGCTAAAGGGTGGTTATAACATGAAAATGAGGAGCAGCGTTCGCTGCGAAATAAGGCGTGGACCTAGGTGTTTGGCCGGCAACCGACTTTGGGCTAATGGCATATGCCACACGCGTAGCTGTATGCCTAAGTGACCGGAGATCAGCACCGGCCCAAACGCTTGAATATGGCCACAGGATAACTTTCTTTGACTCTATTACACTGTAGTAGTACACCCGGTCTACTTGGCGTTGTGTGACCGGTACTCGTCAGAACGCCTGCGTTAAACAACGTCGAGCGCGGTTAGTGCTTGGATGGGTGACCATTCCGGAATCTAGTCGTGGAGCTGGCAGCCAAACATACCAATCATCGCAAACAACCAATCATCCATTTAGGTAGTAATACATTCAGTCTGGCGGACTTGTACCAGTAGAGTACCAGAGTCTGGGTCCAGCCATAGATAGAGCACGTTTTCCAGTAGTTGTCTTGCAATAAGCTATATAATGAGCAGGAACATCAGACGACCTAGTTGAGTGCTGAATATTTTGAACAGTGAATGAGTAAGGGTCGGAGGCAGATTGGTTGATTATTGTGGAGCGCTGTTTGTTACCTCTCTGCTAACTAACTTCCCGCCCCAACTAACTTCCCGCCCCCCTAAAGACTAAAGGCCAGTGACTGAGGACAAAATATTTAATAATTCAATTAGTTCATAAATATTAACAGTGATTAAATGTGCCTGGTTAACATGATTACTGTTATGGTTTAATCTTTTAGAAATTTGGAGCATCAGATCGACAGAAGATGCTCCACTATTGCAGAAATATAATAATGTCTCAAAGTTTTGACTGAAATCCCCTACATTCTCTGTAAAATTTACACAGCATTTTTATGGAAGCTCTTCAAAATCAAACAAGCGGACCCAATTGAGTTTTGTCGTTTTTATTTTGGAAGTCAGCGATCAGACGATCTCTGAATATATTTATACAGTAGACAAATGTCTTGCGCAACAAGAGCAACAATTGCACAATTAATATTGCCAAAATAATGATAACTTTTATAATAATAATAATAATAATAATAATAATAATAATAATAATAATAATAATAATAATATGATTTTCTTACGTTGACTGTTGCACAATGAGCCCCAAGACTTCAGTGTCGTTCCAATTCTATGTGTCTTCTAAAGCTGACCGCCTTTCTTCTTTCAGAAAGTATTCTGACGCCTTTCTTATGTAGTAATGGAGTATGCATTAGCGCCTTGGTCGTTTTCACTAGATGCCGTTGCCATAAAAATACAAAGCACTAATCTGTGTAATCGAACCTTCTCAGTTTCCAAAGCCAGACTCTAGAAATCTCTACAAATCACCGCTAGATTTTGACTAGATACTATATCAGATTCAAAGAAGGCTTAAAACAAAACAAAGAAAAAAGAAAACGTTTCAAATGCTACGATGCTCAACGGTGTGCCAAAGGACTTTAGAACCCGCAAGTATTGCTCCGGGGACCCTGTTCATATGGCAGCCAAGATTCTATATTCCTGGCAACATTCCAATGTGATAACACTAACATTTCAAGCAGTTCTCTCGTCAGTAAGTAATTAAAGAATGCCAAGAGCTTTCGTGAGTCCAAGATTTAAGCAAATTTGCCTCGAAGGACAAGATTAGAGATAAGATGAATCGAGCCTTAATTTTTTTCCAACTCTTATACACCTGTAGATGCCGTATTACATTATAATAGTCTGCCAACCGGTTCACCACCGCAGAAAATTTGCATTTTTAATATATGCGAATATGTACGACAGACAATATTCATTGGAGGCTGTTGAAATTGTCAGCAAAGAGAGGGTTATGGTTATGCTAGCTCACTCTGGTGACAATTTCACTTTTCAGCAGGGTGGAGCACCTGCTCATCGTTCACGGAAACAGTTGCCTTTCTCACTGTTCACGTTCCAGACTTAATTGAACCAGGAAATTGGCCGCCGAACAGTTCGGATTTGAGTCCTGTAGACTACTACTGTTGAAGCACTCCATATACTGAGTTGTTCTCCTCTCCCCCCGAAAATTCCAAATTCCTTCCGGAAATTTTGGCATACTGCATCAACTTACTGCGCTCCCCTAAGCCCTCTAATTGACTTTCCCTGGCCTTGCCAGTGTCCCCCTCCCCGGATTCCATGAGTCTAGGTTAGCCACTGCCTCGAGGGTGTAGCCTGCTTCAACGCCTACTTCACCTTCAGTTCAATGTTCTCATTTTGGTGCGTTGGGGAAATAATGGTTATCATTGCTCACCGTATGGAAATGGGCTACTATTGTAGATACTTTGACATCAAACTGAGGCTAGCAGAATTTGACCGCTTTACCTCAGGGGCCGTTGTGTAGAAGACTGTGCATTGTGTACTATGAGGAAACAGTAATGCAGACTAGAACTAAAGGCCTATCTCAACCAACTACTGTCCAATTTTCAAAGTTTTTGATTTATTTTGTTCCGATTGCATTCCCCTGCTACCTTGCCGTTCACCAAAGTTAGGTTGCCATTCAAAAATGTTAGCTACACAGCTTGAAATAAAAATATTTTTGGAGGAGATTCTGTTTCAGGCCAGATTGCGGACCTTCATCTCAATTTTTATTACATTTAGCACGGACGGTTTCAAAGAGGAATAAAAGTGCAAAACATTGGTGCATACCTCATCTTTTTAGCTTTCAAAATACCATGGCAATTGCAAGTTGAAAAATCCAAAATTACGTGAAAATACACAGAACGTAAGTAAGGGCCATTATTCATTGGACCAGGTTGAATTGAAATAAGTTAGAAATAAAGCATGTCGTGTTTGACAATTAGTCTAAGCAGTCTTACTGTGAATGAGCGTATTGGAAGTCAATCCTTTTTGGATACTGTGCCAGACAGCTTAACCGCTTCCAATCAGGTGCCGAGTTCAGCTAGTTGCCCCCCACCTCCATCCAAGACAGCTAAATTTGGGGGCAGATCCGTCTCGAGGGCGAATCCTATACTTTGGAACGTCCTCCCCGATGAAATAACCAGGGAGACCACACAAGATAGGTTAGCACAGAAACTAAAGACGCACCTATTTGAAATCTCATATCAGATGTCTCTGTAAAGTGCTCTTGACTATGGCCTTCGCCAAGCAGATAGCTCTATATAAATTGTTGTTTAATAATAAAAATATTTCATAATGTTTTGACAATTTCAGGCATTCGAAGCGCAAGCATCTGACTTTATGCGAGTAGTATGAGCGGCACGTTAAGACACCAGTGGCATTGAGTGCCGATGGGCTTAGACAGGGTTCCATTGCTGCATATGCCACATCACAAAGTGACGCTCAATATGGTCAACATAATCCACGCCAGCGCAACTTAACTAAGTCTCTGGTTCTTAATGTTATTGTTAAGTGTAACTTGCCGGTTTCTTTGGTTGACAATGCTAACTTTCGTGCAATTCTGTCAGAGCTTAATCCAAAATTTACTCCATCATGCGGGCAAACTGTCACATGCACAATACTTCATCAGTTGTTAGAGTCACAGAAAGCAAAAGTGCATGCAATATTGTTGATAGTTCGTCTGATATTTCTCTGACTGCTGATATTTGGACAGATGGACGCTGTCATGCCTTCCTTGCAGTTACATTTCATGTATTCATAATTGGTCAACCTGTGTCTGGATTGCTAGCTTTACGCGCACTTCGTGGCTCCCACACAGGCGTGCTGATTTCAGAAGCCATGGAGTCCATGACTACGGCATTGGACGAAAGGTCAGAACCATCGAGACAGACAATGCAACAAATAATTATACGAAAGGAACAATGTCTGTCCTACTGACATCAGATGAAATTGCTAGTAATGATTTAGATGACGTTGACGATCCTTCATTATGGGAAGATGGCCCATCAGTTGATTTAGGACCAATTGCTGGAAGTGGTGCTGAACATCTGCCTTGCTTTGCATATTCGATCCAATTGGTAGTGCGATCTGTCTACTGTTAACTGTGCCAGAACACTCATGGCTAAATGCTGCAAGATGGCCAACTAGCTTCACCAAAGTGCTCTTCTTCGCAGTGCCTTTGAAAAAGTCATGGGTAGCGGAAGGTCAATTCCAGCGATTAATGACACACGCTGGAACAGTACATGTGTTTAAGCAGCTGTCTGCTAAATGTTCATTTGACCAGACAAAACTCAACAGTGAATTGCGTGACACAGATCATGTGAACTTACTTTTGGGTAAAAAGGATTTCAGTCAGCTGCAAGAGCTTCTTGATAGGCCTATACTGAGTTACTGACCTCATTTGCCGAAGCTACAAACCTAACTCAAGGTGAAAATATGGTGACCCTGAGCTGTGTGGTGCCCATTGTCTTGTCGATAAAACGGAAAAACTGGGAAAACTTTCTGACATCACCGTCTTTCAGTAATCTGGCTAAGACACTTCTCCGGAGCTTACATGATCGCTTTGCTGGTATCTTTTCATTGCTCAACATACCAGGCACTCATTCTGCACAGAGAAAAGACTCGAGGTTCACTAACGAGATCTTTCTTATGGCAACAGCTTTGGACCCTGCTTATGCATACCACTGGCTGCAAGATCACGGTGGCAGTCCGGAAGTAGGAAGAGAAAGAATCAATTCGATATAAAATTAAAGATTAGTACAGTACAGACTAAGTTAAAACGTACGCAGTTTAATAATTTAGCTTCATTTGACTTATTACAAGGAAATGAAATTTTATATTATGTAATATGAATCAGCAGTACACCATGCTGTGTGTACGCCATTTCTTCTGAATGCTGCATGTTTGAACTAGGAATTACTGCCTACTTACATATAAATTTTGCTACAGGGCTTCTGTTTGCTAAACTTGGCACGATGCATGTATCAACACTGCCTACAGTGTTGATACAACACTGCTCGTCAGTCTACAGGTGACCCGATTGCAACTGGAGAGCTGCAGCAACGAGCAACTGTAGCCAAGAAATCAAGATTGTTTGATCACTATCGTAAACCTGCTGGACAAAAAAATGAAAATTCGACATTCCACTTTTTATGCATTATGTGGAGTATAAAATATGCTCAAATTTATGTGTATGTATTTTTTTTACTTTTGATGTTGCCTAGCGCCGCGAACAAACTTAACATCAAATAGTAAGTATACAATAAGTTCAAATTGCGTTGTGTTTATGTACAGGAGAATCTGTTCAACCTCCAGCAACTCCAGAGTCGCAGCTCACATGTTACCTGCAAACAATTAATTCTTCTCATTTCTCTGTTGAAGACATAAATCTGCAGAAACTGTGTGAGATGAAACAGTTCTCATATCTTATACCACTGTTTTCCAGCACCTTCTGTTGACCAGCTAGTTCAGCCCCTGTTGAGAAAGTTTTCTCTCACAGTGGGTTGATAATAAGACCAAATCGAGCTCGTATGACTGATACGTTACTGGAAA
Source organism: Metaphire vulgaris (assembly GCA_018105865.1). Lineage (NCBI taxonomy): Eukaryota > Metazoa > Annelida > Clitellata > Crassiclitellata > Megascolecidae > Metaphire > Metaphire vulgaris. The sequence continues at coordinate 2,649,974 of CM030838.1, forward strand.
GACTCGTTTATCTGAAGTGCAATGCAAATTTTCTGGCCAAATAGCTACTATAAGTGTAGTGTTGACAGGCACTGAAGATTTAGTCTGTATTGACTATTGTAGTTGTAGCTACTACAAATGGTGCAAACTTTGTGTGCGTTATTTAGAAGCAGAGTTGTCCATGGGTCGGTTTTGTCAACCCAAACCCAACCCAACCCACCAAATTTTCAACCCAACCCAACCCAAACAAAATTCATGTTTTCTGACCCAAACCCAACCCAACCCATCCATACAAAAACGCGAAAGTACAATCGCAATTTTAAAAACATGCATACATTCAAGCACAGAAATAGTTATTTGCTTATTTCGAGTTGTTATTGCAACACACCGGAAATTCATAATTCTCATAATTGAGAAACAACGATTGTATTAATGCCAGCGTCGCCGTGATGTGATGCATTTAGTTTAATGTATGTATGTATGTATTCGAAACAACTTCCATAGTGCCGTAACATAGACTGGTCAAAGAAGCACATTGCGTCGGCAGCCATGGAGGGTTTTACCCCCCCCCCAAACCGCCTCAGAAATTTAAAAATAGATGGAAGCACATTAACAAAATTTTTCGTCGGTAGCCAGAGGTAACCCCCTCCCTCTTGGCTACGCTGCTGGACATCGATTCGCTTGATCAGTTTTTACAGACAAGAAGAATAGTTCACTGTTATAAGACTGGATGGAACACCATCATAGTTACTGAGAACACACACAGACAGACAGACAGACACAGACAGACAGACACACAACTCTAAAAGGAAGAAAGCAAGGACAAATATCATGAAGAAAGTCTATAATTATATAGTAGAGATAAGGCATCCAACCTGTCTTTTGCATAGTTGTTCTGATGGAATTTCGATCAGAACAAAGCGACTGATTAATACATTTATTAGACTAGATCGCAAATTATTTGACTGAGAAACATAACTGGTAAAACCGTTGTGCCTCTTCCCTCATGGAGCCCTAAGCACGTGCTTAGTATGCCTAATGGTTAATCCAGCCCTGCTATTGTCAACTGGCCGTGGTCGGTTTATAAAAGGAATGCGTTAAAACAAGTCAACAACAGCCGTTCACATGATTTGATCTATCTGAATAGCTATTGTCCACTGTTTACTACAGACTTCTGAATGCACTGCCTACGATGGAATTTAGGCTAACGTATATGGCGCCATTTTTAATGACATAATACAAGAATCTAATACTTTGTCAACGCATAAAACAGAAAACCTATATTTAACGTGGTTAACAGAATAACTGGCGCAAATTTACGAAACCTAACCCAACCCAACCCAACCCATCATTTTCTTAAAAATCTTGACCCAAACCCAACCCAACCCAACCCATGGGTTAACACAACCCATGGACAACTCTGTTTAGAAGTATTGTGAAAACTTACAAAGTTTAAGTTTTACCCGATTCTGTTGCTGACAATGTTAGTTGAAATGTGCGGTAATTTTGAACCTAAGCGAAAAGGTTGTTTATTTGAACATGTACTTGTGCTTGCTTGTACTTGTGTTTGAATGTAAAGTGCTTGGCTTTGGCCTTGGCTTTGGCCTTGGACTATAATTGCTTGACCTTGTGCTTAGCCATGTGCTTGGCCTTGTGCCTTAGGTGCTTGGCCTTGTACTGGGCTTTGTGCTTTATAGGTGCTTGTTAACAAGACTGAATCGAATATCAACCACCACTTTTATTTCGGCCCAGCCTCTGACAATTAAAGATTGTCATATGCCGCTGGGTTCTGCAGTCACAGTTCTACAAAATTTTACTTAAAGCTGTTAATCATTCTGTGATTAGATTAATGTTATCAGCCAATTTGAGGTTATTCGGTTTTTCTACAGGCTACAGCACATAAAGCTCCTACTTTTATTTCTTATAGTGCAATTATTTCTAAGATGCACTCCAGTGCAATTATGAACAATGTTGATGATCAGATGCAATCTTGTCTTGCATGTCTTGTCTTTAAATACCTTAATTAATTATAATTTGTTAATGAGTGGTCAAAAGCTGTAATACAGTTACGCATATCGATTCTGTTGAAAATCTTCCTCCAATACCCCAACCCAAACTTTTTCCGTCGATTTTGGGTAAATTCCACACTGATCCCTGACATGGTTGGCAAGCCCATGAGATAGCAAAATGTTTGTGATAAAATTTTATACAGGCTGGTCATTCTTATAGCGTAGAAGGGGCAAAACACCTGGAAATGGCGCATAATTCTAATTTGTGAGCCCATTGTTATTCCCGGATAAGCCAGTATGAAACAAAATACACTATGTAGGCCTATAGCTTGGAATGAGGAATGCCATACACCAAAAGTCCAGGGTCCATAGAATTGAGGAACATTAGTCAATCCTTTAAGGTTTCAAAAATCGCTCTTCTCTGCAATGCTATACTCAGCCAGTGGGTTCACATAATGTTCGGCTTGCATCTTCAGCATGTGTAAAACCAGCTGAAATCACAATTCAAATTATGAACAAGAATTCCGGAATTTGCTGCAAGTAAATAATCTTTATTGATTTGCATAATTCAGTTCTCAATTAAGTAGGATAGGTTTTATATCAGAACGTCTCTTATTATCTAATCAATACTTAGCTAATACTAATAATTATATGTTACGTCAATTACTTATATATATGTGTATTCAAAAATTCAACAAGTCTACCTTATTTCGTTAATTAAATATTAAATGGTGTAAATCATGTGAATCATTATTAGATCAATTAATCGTCATTGGCATTAAGTATGGCACTTCGCTCAGATTGAATTTGTTTGTGTTCATTTCGATTTCCGGTGAATCTGGTTGTAGCTTCAGTTGTCGTATTCTGAAAATTTCATAATAGTATAGGTAAATTATTTTATGAAAGCATCTAAAGAAGTAAAAATGTCAGAGACATAACGTGATATGACATAAGCCAGAGAAATTTGATCAGGCTTTTGCGTTGAAAAAACACTACAGTTTTTAATCTTCTGTTGTCTTTTTTAAAGTTCTCCTAATTTTGTTTGCTGGAATATTTAAAAATCAAAGAATGAGGTGCCAATTGACATATCTCAAATTTTCTGAGGACTGCCGAACGTTTCAAAGAGCGAACCGCTGATAATCTGTGTTACCGAACAAAAAGTTTAAAGGTGATAATAAAATGTGTTGTCAGATGATGTCGAGCCGCATTTCGAGAAAAGTTATAATCGGAAAATTCGAGTCAAATTCTGATCTAAATTGGAGACACTGAGTAGCGTATAAACGAGAGTGAGTGTCTTAGCGCGTCCAAAATAAAGGTTAAATAGGTCAGAACACTTGCTGTCCGTAGGTCATCGGAGTTAAGCGTCCGTTTATAATTTCAAACAGATCTTTAGAAATAGCGATCGCTCAATATTTTGGGCAATAACAGAAGTCAAAGATGTCACAGAACTAGATCTGTGACAGACGGTGATGTTTATAAATGCAAAATTGTTTCCTAACAAATAAAATTAACCATGCATAATCAGATTTTAACGTACGTTCAGTTTTTTCACGAATCCAATCAACGTAGTTCATGACGCGCGTAAAAACGGTTGGACTTTTAGGCTCAACACAGGTCTCTCTAACCCAGCTGGCCACTCCAAACAACTTCCATATTCCATCTGATAAACAGGCTAGCGGGCCTCCGGAATCTCCGCTACAACCACTCTTTCCACCTGTAGGATATCCGGCGCAGATCATGTCGTCCGTCACCAAACTGACGGGCCTGTACCATTGATTGCACTTTTTGTTGCTGATCACCGGCAAGTAGACCTGGTTTAGAACATTTCTATCCCCGGTGGCTACAAATTCAGATACAAAAATTTATGATTAATTTTTTTTAAATGACGCACATTTATCAAAATATTAAAATCTTCAAATCCGAAATGAAAAGCGGATAGAAATAAGTTGAGTCAAGGACTTTAAGTTGATAATGATGTTACAAACTCGACATTGCGCTAAGATCTAAAATTATTGACTAACTAAAATTATCACAAAAGAAATGATCGTGAAAATGGGCGAAACAAGGAAATTGAGACGACAATGGTCAGATCAAGCCATAAAGAATAGAAAAGACTTAGCAATGACATGGTGACAAGTAATGGCTGTGAAAGGAGGAGCCACACGCGCGCGCGAGTGCACACACACACACTGACACACACACACACTGACACACACACACTGACACACACACACACACTGACACACACACACACTGACACACACACACACACACTGACACACACACACTGACACGCACACACTGACACACACACACTGACACACACACACTGACACACACACAGACACTCATCGTCTTTGCTGAGGAAGCGCCTATAAACAAACACAACACACACTTTCACTGATAAGAGAATCACACAAAGCCCGCGAGTAACAACAATGCATGAAACTAGAAGAACTACAACGAAAAGTACAGTGTATCAGACAACCAGACCAGAGCCAGAGATGCAAAAAACGTTGGAAAAATAATAATAAAAACGCTTTAAAAACGTTACAAAAATAAAAATCGATAAAAAACGTTGAATAAAAAACGTTACCGACGTTTTTCTGCGCCATACCCATGCACCCACGAGGAATCAACAATTAACTTGTTAGTCACACTATGCAAAACGACTGTGAAATGAAATGAACAGCAATAATACACTGACTACTAACGCAATGTAACTATATTTATTTAAAAATGGAATTAGACACTTGCACAACAATGACGAAAAAATGTCTCATGTCTATATGTTGTAATAAGTAAATGCCGTGCGTAGCTTCACACGTCCAGTATCTATAGTAGGCATTTGGAGCAGGTGGGATCACCCAGCGTTTCGAGTAATTGCTTTTGTGACGCCTAAATGAAAGCGAAATTTCCGGCTTTGTGCTCTAGCAAACGAGGTATGCATGTGAACCATCTGAGCCCATTATTGGCGCAATAATTACTCATATACGCTTCTTGCCCTGCGGGCAAATAAGGCGAACAATGACCCGTCTGGGGGTTAGGTAGGGCCTTTGTAGTTCAGAAACAATGAAACGAATGCAATGTAGACAATGTGACACTTTTAACACAGTAAAGTGTGAATAAAAATAACGTCAACGAGGAGGCTAATTTTTTAGCTGGTTTAAGAAATCTGTGTTTTTATTTTGCCAACGTTTTTTATTATAAGAAACGTTGGCAAAAATTTTAAAAAACGTTAAAAGCGGAGAAAACGTGGGAAAAATTAAACACGTAAAAACATTTATTACATCTATGACTAAAACATCTATGACCAGAGCTACAAAGAATGATGGACAAATTAAATAAAAATAATATGATATGAAAATAAACACGATAATGCAACAATTATGGTAATAGCAATTAAGAGCAAATATCCACCCAGATTCACCATACCGGTTGATGGAGCAGAGCTGGAACACAAGTTTGTTACCTTTGGAGTATACTAACACAAGACGCCAGTAGGAGATAAAGAGCAGAATAGCGATGGAAAAACAAGCTCTTTTGGATAGAGGGAAACTTGTAAGAAGAGGGCTAAATACGGAACTAAAGACGAGTTTTATAAAAACTTTGGTATGCATAATCTGGAAGCATTCGAAATGAGGCTATGGAGGAGGATTGTTAAGATCAAGTGGATAGGCAATAAATCAAGCGAAGAGGTATTACAGATCGTATTAGAACAAAGATTTCTGATTAACACCATCAAAAAAAGCAAAGGAACTGGATTGGACCCGCGCTATGAGGAGAAACATTGCTTAGAACAGTAAGAGAAGAAAGTATATCAGCAGGAAGAAAGATAAAAGGAAGACCAAGGAGAAAGCTATTGGATTGGATGATGAAAACATCCAGATGAGTAGTGTCGCAAAACCTACAGAAATCAAAGAAAAGGCATGACACAACGAGGAATGGCAGTGATGTGACCAAGACAGTAAGTGGCAAGACCAAGACCAAGACCAAGACACTAACCCTCAAGACCAAGACCAAGACATTAGGTGCCGAGACCAAGACCAAGACACTAACCCTCAAGACCAAGACCAAGACCGAGACGGTAATTTTAAACATAAATAAAACAGATAAAACAGTTTTATGCCGCATGGCATACAGTAGATATATCTATACAAACATATTATATTATTACTATTAATATTATTCCCGGATGGCTCTCGGTGAAAATCCGTTATTGCTCCATAATTCGGAAGACATCAACCATAGAAAACTTTATTACTCACAGTGGAAAAAACCCACTGTCTCGCTGTCTCGGCACTGTCTCAGTCTTGAATCGCAAAACCAAGACAGTAACGTCGCGAGACCAAGACCAAGACCGAGACACTGACCCGCAAGACCAAGACATTGAAAACACTGTCTCGAGACTGTCTCGCGACGAGACAGTGTCTCGAGACGTCACATCACTGAGGAATGGAAACAATAGAGCCCTGAACCTATGCCAGGACAGAGATGATAAAGATGCGCTATATAATAATAATGTGATTTTAAGTGGTTTAGGAGGCTAAGTAAGCCTGTGTGAAAACCACTGATGTAACCATCTGCATTCAATAACCTAGTTTATCTAGATAGCCTTTGAATCCGTTTACCGCTATGATCTTAAATCACTAACAAGCCTATAGTCATCTGCATTGTCGTACTATTTATGCTTTTTATGCTCATTTCATTACTACACAGCAGATTGGTTTCTTAATAAACAGCTTCCCACCTTCAATGTCATTATTAACAAAGACGAGTCGTCACAATTATCTGAACGTTACTTAATGTTACTGAAAGCCAAATCTTATTCGTGATATGGACACATTTTGCTTCAGACGAATGGCGCAGTTTTCAAAACCTTATAAAATTTGAGCTGGCACTTCACAATCTGACCCGAGGCCCTTAATTTGATCTGGAGCCAAAAGAAACGCCTTTCTATATCTACCAGATTGAATCTCCTATTTTCTGTATTTTATGCCTTGTGTGCTTGTTAAACCGCGTTAACGAAAATTATGGTCTAATACATTGTCAAATAGAGAAAGTTGGGTAAAAGCTAAACTCCAAAGCGTTAGCGTTTGCAATCTGAATTTCAGCAAATGCACTTACATTGAGTAGCTCCCCATCCGGTAGCAACACAAAACTTCCCATCCTCGACGTCGACGCCCGGTAAACAGATTGGCTTTATGTAGCGGTTAAAGCGAATGTGTTTTGGAAGATGGATCAGAGCTATGTCGTTATTAAAGAGTTTGTTGTTGTAACCTTTGTGCACAATAATCTTGTCTGCTATAAACTTTTCTTCAGTTCGTTCCTTCTTCGTTATGTTATGTTTTCCGAGAACTATTTTGTAGTCAGCTGGGTCACTCACGCCATCGCTAGTAAAAACATGTTAACGAGACATTTTAATTCATACTATTATCTCAAAACTAAGAGTAAACGAAACAATATCTAGAGATAGGCATATGTAAAAATAATCTGGAAATTGATATTCATACAATTGGATTGCACTCTTTACCCCTGGAAAACATTTTTAAGAGACCACAACGCAAGAAATCCTAAAACGTTTGAGAACCACTGGTCTAAAGAGTCTTTTCACGGATACTTACACACAGTGTGCGGCTGTGATGACCCAATGCGAACTTAATACACTGCCGCCGCACCAATGCTGCCAGCCGTTTCTTGTACGTAGCTGAAGGTTGACCTGCCAAGGCCAAGAGTGAGGCCTGGCCTCTACGCCACCAACGATCCTAGAGCCAACCTTCGGCTCGATGTCAGGAATTCCGCATTCTGATTCTACCGTCAAAACAACAAATAGAAAATTGACCTCACACTCAAGTCATCATCACATCAGTCTAAAGCAACAGAAGCAGTGGATTGAGTAAGTATGTAGAAACGAAAGTTCTCTAACGCTGCTTATTCACGAGCTCCCAACATGAGTAAAATTCATAGTCCGTAGTCATTTTTGGTGATCAAGGTTGTAGATCCAGGCAGATAGTGGCAGCAGAATATTTTTATGGAGGATGATAACAAGATTTGCGGTGGATAGAATGCAGGCCTATACTATAGGCCTGCAAAGATTTCGCAACAAGATTTATTGAAAAGAAAATTTTTAATTTGTTTTCGGAAGGTTTGTGGAGTGATGGCGAACGGTGACTCATTTATTGACTGAAGAGAACCCGAGTTATTGATCTTTCGGACCTCTGACGGGAGATCATCGCAGAAGTGTATGAAATCGACCGATCTGAGAATTTTAGTGATGTGGCTGTCGAATGAGAGTCAGGCCGGCAGATGAAGAAGTTGACTGTTGCGTATAAATTGTAAATTCACACGAATTGTTAACACATTACGTAGGTAGGCTTACATGGGTTTTGAGAGCCAGATGGCGTTTTTGCACGGATTACATGGTGGGGGAACGATTGTTTTTTAGGCTTTCGGAACTCTTTCGATGACCCACTACTGTAAAATACGCATTTCTAGTCACCACATCGGTCCATGTGAGATAGTACGATTATCACAGTGGAGTCCAGGTCACATTTGCGCATTTGTGAAGTAGGTGGTAGAAGAGCGCTTCAGTTGGATGGAATTTGCAGTATCCTATTGCTTGGGAAACAGAGGATCGTGTCATAAAAATGCATGATCATTCGAGCATTCATTACACATTCTCTGACTCTTCTGAATATTCGTAATGGACATGCGGTTAGAAAAATAAATATAATTTGGTGATAGTGCCAGTTTTATATATCAGTGGGAAAACCAAAATCTAATATACCAAACTGCCATTTCAAAGATGACGTAAGTACACCAGATAATAGTAATAAGTAATATGTTAACCATGTCAGCTATTATAGAAACAGGAAGATTAATACACGGCGGTCTTTATTGTATATTGTATAGGACTATAGGTCATTAGGGTGGCTTTAACTTGGCAAAGGAATAATGATTTCGCGCTTTTCATAGAATGTGGGTAGGACGGAATGCTGCGAATTTTGGAGAATATTCTGACAGTGAGAAGTGGTCTTCTACATGAAAGAATGGAACGTTGATACGCTTGTTTATCCCGCTAACAAGCATTATTTCTGTCGCAGTATTGCGGCTTAAGGTTCTGACAATTCTGCGCTTTTTGTCAGTTGAACAACCACGATTTGGATTTAATTCTTTTGATTCTGACGCAATTTCGCGAGTTCCCTAATAATAACAGTAGTCAAACATTGCAGTAAAGCTCTATTTCAATTAGGTTGACAGACCGGACACTCTAATAAAATCTCGAATTAAAAATCCTGGTTCTACTTTTCCTACAAATTGATAGTTGGAGCTGCATTACTAGTATGAATTTCATAGACCTTCCATGATTTGCATATGTTTGCCAATTGTCAACCTATTACATTCGAATCAGATAGATTGAAAATATGCTTCCAAGTTAATGGCAACAAATAAAAGATCCAATCTCTTCCTTGACCTCAATACAACAAATTGCCGCCTATTAAAATCATAACATGTTTGAGCTAAGAAATGTTTGAAATCTGAATGAGTGAAATTAGAAATGATCAATCTTTATATCTATAGGTCTATACTTTTGCTCAAATAATTCAGTAGATGGATTCTGTCGCATATTGAACGAGAACCAAAAAGGTTTGATATAATAAAAAATTCTGAGGAGGATTTATCCATTCTCTTACCGTTCAGATCTAAGTCGCTGTCTTCATCAAATGATTTGTCCAAAGAGTTGACAGAGTGAAACACGAAAGCCAACGACAATAACAACGACACTGATAAGGGTCGTAAACTCAACAGTGGCTGCTTCATGGCCGCAACTGATTCTGTAAAAGAATAGCAACGTTATCAGAGCAAGACAGACACTGCGAATGAAAATTGATTCCATCTAATGTCATAATGTGGTCGGGTGCTAAACATCAAGCATTTATTCCTGGACCAGTAAGGATCCGAATTACACACCATCTTCAGGCAAGTCCTTTAAACTAGTAATCGCCCCAAATCTGCATCCTCGCCGTTTCTTGCGCCGAATCAGAACTCTGAAACTGAATTTCTTCATCTTTACGTTTCTTACTCCACTGTCAAAGATCAAGCTTGAATTGATCAATTGTTTTCATTCAATCTTATATCTCCTCTGGCATTAACATCTAAAATTAAAACCTTATGTTCGTTTGGAAAGGGTAGTTGTAGTAGTAGTAGTAGTAGTAGTAGTAGTAGTAGTAGTAGTAGTGGTAGTAGTGGTAGTGGTGGTGTGGTGGTGGTGGTGGTGGTGGTGGCAGTGGTGGTGGTAGTAGTGGTAGTAGTAGTGGTGGTGGTGGTAGTGGTGGTAGCAGTAGTGGTAGTGGTAGCAGTAGTAGTAGTAGTAGTGCAGTAGTAGTGGTAGTAGCAGTAGTAGTAGTAGTAGTAGTAGTAGTAGTAGTAGTAGTAGTAGTAGTAGTAGTAGTAGTAGTAGTAGTAGTAGTAGGGAAGTAGGGAATATGGCAGAAGTGGTTGCGTGTGCTGGATAGGCATGCACAATGACGGAACGGGTTGAACTCCCGTAAGAGCCCCTAAGATCGACTCAGTCTTACTCGCTAAAGGGTGGTTATAACATGAAAATGAGGAGCAGCGTTCGCTGCGAAATAAAGCGTGGGCCTAGGTGTTTGGCTGGCAACCGACTTTGGGCTAATGGCATATGCCACACGCGTTGTTGTATGCCTAGGTGACCGGGGATCAGCACCGGCCCAAACGCTTGAATATGGGCACGGGATAACTTTCTTTGAGCTTTGACTCTATTACACTGTAGTAGTACACCCGGTCTACTTGGCGTTGTGTGACCGCTACTCGTCAGAGCGCCTGCGTTATACAACGTCGAGCGCGGTTAGTACTTGGATGGGTGACCATCCCGGAATCTAGTCGTGTAACTGGCAGCCAACCATACCAATCATCCCTTTATGAAGTAATACATTCAGTCTGGCGGACCTGTACCAGTAGAGTTCCAGAGTCTGGGTCCAGCCATAGATAGATCACGTTTTCCAGTAGTTGTCTTGCAATAAGCTACATAATGAGCAGGAACATCAGACGACCTAGTTGATTGCTGAATATTTTGAACAGAGAGTGAGTAAGGGTCGGAGGCAGATTGGTTGATCTGCGTGGAGCGCTTTATGGACAATGAGACTTATCTTGAAATCGATCCTTTGTTTCATAGCCGGCCAAAGAAGTGATTTAAGTGATGGCTTTGGCTAATGAATTTGAAATTCTCTGCAAGCGGTTTTTGTTTGATTTTGAAATTCCAGTATACATTGAGTTACAATAGTCGAGACGACACGATATCAGGACATTAGCCAGAGGAATAGGTGCTGAGGAAGAGATGAAGTGTCTGATCCTCCTTACATCTCGTACGTTATAGTGAGCGGAACAGGTCTATCAACGAGTAAGTGAAGTATTCAATGTCCATATAATTATTCCTTCAGCTGTGCACTCCGTACCTCAAATAGAACTGAAGACCTACCAGTTCGGAAGTTCCTGTATACAAATAGCTCTGCAGTCACTATTATGTATAACAATAACTCCCTCCATCTATAATATTAAGATCCTTATCTGTATGTCTCTCTGTCTGTTACCTTCAAGCGTTCTGATTGGTTGACTATAGGTAGACGGTTTAGACCGTTTAGTCCTTACGTCGCGATGCGTTGGTGGACGATGTTCGAAGACGACGTTGCTATTGGTAACAATTGTTCGTAGAACCGGTTTAGTCGAGTCATTGCAGCGTCAGAGGGCTGGGCGTGCGACGACGTTGCTATTGGTAACAATTGTTCGCAGCCTGAGGTAGTTGCAACGTACATTTTAACGTCCACAAAAATACGTGTACAGCGTCACAAATGGTCACAGTTGCGTGATTTTAACGTACATAGGCCTAATTATTACGTGGCGCAGAGCTTGGCTAGGTGGCGATCATTGAAATGTTGTTCAGCACGAATTCAATGATTGGGTATTAGGTATAGGTATTGGATTAGTATTATCCTGCACTGCGAGCGAAGCGAGCATCTTTCTAGTATAACAATAACTCCCCTAGCTTGCAAGAAGCCAACCGACCTAGAAGTCGAAATTATATTTACTATTCCTTCCTAGGTCCTATCTATAATATTAAGATTCTTATCTGTATGTCTCTCTGTCTGTTACCTTCAAGCGTTCTGATTGGTTGACTATTGGTAGACGGTTTAGACCGTTTAGTCCTTACGTCGCGATGCGTTGGTGGGCGAGCGTTGACTATTGGTAGACCGTTTAGTCCTTATGTCGCGATGCGTTGGTGGGCGAGCGTTGACTATTGGTAGACCGTTTAGTCCTTACGTCGCGATGCGTTGGTGGGCGAGCGTTGACTATTGGTAGACCGTTTAGTCCTTACGTCGCGATGCGTTGGTGGACGATGTTCGAAGACGACGTTGCTATTGGTAACCAAACGGTTTAGTCGAAGAAGCGTTTGACGAAGTGTACGTTCAATTGTTCATTGCAACGTCATATTGTGTACAACGTCGCGATGCGTTGATGAGCGTAGCTCGAGGAAGTTGCGCAATTTTAACGTACACAAAAATACGTATACAGCGTCACAAATGGTCACAGTTGCGTGATTTTAACGTACATAGGCCTAATTATTACGTGGCGCAGAGCTTGGCTAGGTGGCGTATGTACTTCATTGAAATGTTGTTCAGCATGAATTCAATGATTGGGTATTAGGTATAGGTATTGGATTACTATTTATCCTGCACTGCGAGCGAAGCGAGCGCGAGCGAAGCGAGCATCTTTCTAGTCTATAATATTAAGATCCTTATTCTGTATGTCTGTTACCTTCAAGCGTTCTGATTGGTTGACTATTGGTAGACGGTTTAGTCCTTACGTCGCGATGCGTTGGTGGGCGATGTTCGAAGACGACGTTGCTATTGGTAACCAAACGGTTTAGTCGAAGAAGCGTTTGACGAAGCGTACGTTCAGTTGTTCATTGCAGAGTCATAATGTGTACAACGTCGAGATGCGTTGGTGGGCGTAGCTTGTGGAAGTTGCGCAATTTTAACGTACACAAAAAATACGTGTACAGCGTCACAAATGGTCACAGTTGCGTGATTTTAACGTACATAGGCCTAATTATTACGTGGCGCAGAGCTTGGCTAGGTGGCGTATGTACATCATTGAAACGTTGTTCAGCATGAATTCAATGATTGGGTTTTAGTAATATCCTGCACCGCGAGCGAAGCGAGCATCTTTCTAGTTTTAGTCAAAAATTACAAAAATAACCCACGTTTTAATCCTAAATCACAAATACTAAACTTATTCCACGCAGTTTTTCGCCTTTTTTAACCAAGCACAGTATTCGGGAAACGAAAAACACCTCTAAAGGCACATTTTAGTCGGAAATTATAAAGAACCGAGCAGCCAGTGACCGAGGACAAAATATTTAATAATTCAATTAGTTCATAAATATTAACAGTGATTAAATGTGCCTGGTTAACATGATTACTGTTATGGTTTAATCTTTTAGAAATTTGGAGCCTCAGATCAACAGAAGATGCTTCACTATTGCAGAAATATAATAATGTCTAAATGTTTTGACTGAAATTCCCAACATTCTCTGTAAAATTTACACAGAATTATTATGGAAGCTCTTCAATATCAAACCAGCGGAGCCAATTGAGTTTTGTCGCTTTTATTTTGGGAGTCAGCGATCAGACAATCTCTGAATATATTTGTACAGTAGACAAATGTCTTGCGCGACAAGAGCAACAACTGCCACAATTAATATTACTAAAGTAATGATAACTGTTACAATAATAATAACAATAACAATAATAACAGAAACAATAATAATAATATTATTATTATTGTTATTATTATTATTAACGTGATTTTCTTACGTTAACGGTGTTGTACAATGAGCCCAAATCTTCAGCGCCGTTCCAACTCAATGTCTCTTCTAAAGCTGACCGCCTTTCTTCTTTCAGAAAGTATTCTGACGCCTTTCTTATGTAGTAATGGAGTATGCATTAGCACCTGGGTCGTTTTCACTAAACGCCGTTGCCATAAAAATACAAAGCACTAAGCTGTGTAATCTAACCTTCTCAGTTTCCAAAGCCAGAGTCTGTGAATCACTATCATTCCCTTTAGATTGTGACTAGATACGATATCAGATTCAAAGAAGGCTTCAAACAAAACAAAGAAAAGAAAAACGCTTCAAATGCTACCATGCTCAACGGTGTGCCAAAAGACTTACGGACCCGCAAGTATTGCTCTGGGGTCCCTGTTCATACATGGCAGCTACGATTCCGTATTCCTGTCAACATTCCAATACGATAAGGTAAAAACTTCAAGCAGTGCTCAGTCGTCAGCAAATAATTAAAGGATGTAAAGATCTTTCGTGGGTCCAAGATCGAAGCGAATTTGCCTCGAAGGACAAGATTAGAGATAAGATGAATCGAGCGTTAATTTTTTCAAACTCTTATAGATGCCGTGTTACATTATCATACTGTGGCGATGCAAAAATAAAAATTCAACAATAGCAGTAGACTAATTCAAAAGAATCATGTATATCATTGATAAACGGCTTGTTTGGCGTTGTTTGACCTGTTTCCGTCTGTTAACCGAAGTTAAGCAACTTCAGGATGGAGTGGTGGCGCTGGCCGTTCATCGCTTTTAAGTGAGCAAAATGGTAGTAGCGTTAAGCAGCCATGTTAGAACGCCAACCAGAAACAGCAATGGCAACCACTCTAGAATAAATGGTGTATGCCATCTGTGTCTCTGTTTGCTTAGTACAAAGCAGGGTTAATTTGGTGTGGGAGCGGTCTGGAACGGCGCGCCCATTGTTACAACGGCAGCGGAATGAGTGGGAACGCCCGTTCTCTTGTTTTTATTTTCAAGTTGTTCACTCATTGCAACGGATACACGTTCAAAGCCACCTGTGTCAAATATATCAGACATTTAATGTCACAATTTAAGTTGTCACTTTTCAAAAATGTTGCAAAGCCTCTGTCTGTATTAAATTACCTTCGTAGTTCTGTCTTTTTCACTCCGAGTGACCTCTCTGGGATTGAAATATATTTTAAAAGATGGATTTTCAATGGGATTGCAGATGACTGATGTCTGTAGGACTATACTCTGAACCAGGGCCTGTTTTAAGAAAAATTTATCACTGCACACAGTGCACAGAACTCATAACTCATTTGTGGACATCATTGCAAAAACAAGCAAAAGAGGTCGTTCTGAAAAATTTATCACTGCACTAAGCACGGAAAATGGCATTTTACCACTGCACATTTTCATTTTATTGCTGCAAATTTTGTGTATCACTGCACGTTAAAACAGGCCCTGACTCGAACTGGTGCCAGAATAGCGCAATATATTCCCCTCGATTATTTTTATCATTATTTTTGTAGCAACATAATAATAATAATAATAATAATAATAATAATAATAATAATAATATTATTATTATTATTATTATTATTATTATTATTATTATTATTATTATTATTATCTTTGACAATTTATATAGTGCTATGCCCAAGGCGAAGCCTAAGTCGAGAGCGCTTCACATCTAAGAATCGTACCATGTTCTAAACAAATACGTCTTAAGGTTCTTTGCAAACTGGGCACTAGTGCTCGAGTTAGTGACATAGTCAGGGAGATCATTAATTGCAGAGGATTGGATTCCCCCGCGTAATCGATCTTTCGCCAAGCTTAACCGGCATTGTACTAAAAGGCAGAAGCAGGAGGAGAGATGCAATCTGTCTAAAGCCTACGCTGGCGCTAGGGAATCGCCGATTGCTCATGGCAAGCAGCACAAAAGCGACAGATATAAGCAATCATCACTAGCACATATGGCTTTTGCTGTTGGAACTGAAAGAAAAGTACATAACTGATCAGTAGTGGATGAATGTTGTGGGAAGTCGTTTCATCGTTGTGATCATCATAATCATTCATCTCCAGGGGCGCAATACCCGTTGGTGTCTATTGCAATTTGAGTTCGCCTCCTCCATTCGTCTCTGTCTTGTGTGGCTTTGTAAGCATCACATACAATATGTCCATGTTCAGAGTGCGGTTTGAGACCTGGAGCAGTGGGGAGGGGATATGTCGAGCTTGGGGGATGTAGTTGTTGGGGAATGTAGCAGTGGGGGGATGTAGTGGCGGGGGATGTAGCGTTTGGGGGATGCAGTTGGGCAGTGGGGGGAAGATTCCCCTCTTCCCCCTACAAATCGCGCCATGTCCATGTTGCGCCATTCTTTAATACTGTCTATTCAATCTGTCCGTGGTCTTCCTCTTGTGTTTTCGCCTTCCATTACTCCGAGCATGATCTTTTTTATCAATCTTTCGTCGCTCATTTTTGTAAATATGGCAAATAATCGGAGTTTCCTTTCAATGACTGTTTGGATTATGTCTTTCCTTAGGTTAATTCTTTGTTTTACCTTTTTCCTGTTGATCCTGTCAAACCGCCTAATTCTTAAGATGTTTCTGTAGCACTTGATTTCGTTTCATCGTAGCAGAAATTAAATTCGAACGCAATGAATTGATTTGAGATGCTACTCATTGATTCAATCAAGAGCTGCAATTGATTTTGATTCTGAGTATGTGTATGTGATTTGATTTGTGATTTGCCCAACACTGCAGACGCGTTCTGTAAGCGAAGGGAAGTCTACGAGAAACCCAGATGTTATAGCCAGGTTCACAGCCTACATCACCTTCAGCACAATGTTCCTATTTGGGAACGTGGGGAAAATAAAGGTTAACATTGCTTACCATATGGGAACCACATCATTGGCTGCCAGACTTCACCTTATTTATTCTTGTGGCGCTTTCTTAAAGCCAGGATGTTGTCCGTTAACACTCCGTTATTGCGAGAACCCGGAACAAGGCTGCTGTTAGCTGATGTAGCATGCCAAAATTTCCGGGGGGGGGGTTAACTTTCTGGGAGAAGCAATTTTCCCCTGAAACGGCCTAGATTAAACCCTAACTTAAAGGCGAGACCTGTTTTGTTTAATCTACATATACGCAGGGCTTTTTTCAGTGGGAACGCTCGGAAACGGCTTTCCCAAACCTTTTTGCCAGATTGTATATAGAATTATGGATATGTAATAATGCGTTTGGTAACGTACATGTACGGCGTTACCACACACGATTTTGTTGAGTAAAAAAGGATGAATTCCCAAACCTTTTTTCTAGAAAAAAGCCCTGCATATACGTAAATAGTTTCTTTAGACTATAGTGCTTTGCAACGTCTCTAACTTTATTTGTCGATTTATTCGAAGAGTAGGGTGTCGAACTTCCCTCCCCACGTCTTTGTCCTCCAGTGGGTTGCTAGGTCTTCTTCACTCGTCGGAAATTCGAATGTTGCTGCCTTCGTTGAAATTGCCTCTAATTCCCACAAAATAAATTAACAAATACAATTCACGTGGATAAGATTCACCAAATATTACATCCTGCCTTCAAAGGGATGTGGTCTCAACGTTTATTGAGGGGATCCTCTTGTAAAGAAATCCAAACGACTGCGGAAATTCTATTATATTTTAGATCGGATACACAAAATCCACGCCAAACCATAAGCACAGTCGTTAAGCCAAGCGGCAGCAGCAGAGAATTTCCTCAATAAATTCCGTAATCGTTGTTCCAACATTCGCCAGATGTCGCCGCCTTAAGTCTTCGAACGTACGAGTACAAATTCTGATACGGATATATGCATGTTTCCGTCATGGCGCACAACAAAATTGTCACAATATTCCATGTTTATGACATACGATGCGACATCGTCCATTGCAAAATGGTCGCAGTTAATCTCCTTAAGGGGGAAAACGTAGCAGCTGCAAGTGGTAATCAATGGACGCTTGGATACACGCTACGTGTACAGTATATTTAACAATATACACACAGACTATATTTGACCATTGATCGTGTCTATGTATGCATGCATAAAAATGCCGGAAAACGAGCGATCCGGAAGCCCTGTTTTTCCGAGAGACGGGAATAGTGTGCACGCAAATCTGCTGCTATCTTCGTAGGCTATTAAGCTCGCCTGTTCAAAGTAACATCTGGAAATACTTGATTTGGATCAGTGTTTTATCCAGACTCCAGGCCCTTGGGAGAGAAATTGAGGCTTTCAGGGGAAAATCAACTTGGTTGGAGGGTAAAAGACACAGTTCAATGCAAAATTTGTGTAAGTGCTGGGATTTGGGGGAAGGGAATTTTGAGGTTGGGAGGGATCTCCCCTCCTAACAGGCCTGTATAAAACACTGATTTGGATAGAGTAAAACCAGTGAAAGATTTTCCAGAGAAACAGTGGGAGCTGGACTACGCAGACGGTAAATTTTTAGAACTCCAGTGACGGATAGACCAGTTAAAACACAAATTTTCTACCTCCATCGGGGAATCGACCTCAAAAACGGTAGCTCCCCGCCATCCTGGCAAATCGAACCCTGGATTAAAAGCTGGATGTTCTTAAACTCCAATCATCAAGAGGTTTTTATTTTGCATCTAAAATGTAGTAAATAGCACAAAAACTAGTACTCATTTAAAAATGCTCTGAGATCGAAACACTCGCACCCTCTTTAAAAAATGGTATCGTCTTCGCGGTTCTCGTCTACAAGTTTGCATTTGCTGAATGCAGTGTTTTATCCAGACTCCATGCCTTTGGGGCATTCTTTGGGGGAGGGGGTGACTTAGCTGGAGGGGAAGAGGCACAATTCAATGCAAAAAATATTTTCGTGCTGCGATTTGAGGGGGGGTTAGGTGTGGGAATCTCCCATCCTAACAGGCCTGTATAAAACACTGGCTGAATGGATCTGTTGCGGTCTATCAGTGAGTATAAGTTTATCTTTATATTCAATCGCTTTAGGCTACATTCGCTCTTCTTACCTCAAGTATACCCTATACAGGTATACCTGGTTATAAAGTACCGCAATGTGCGATGAATGAGATCCCGTGTGATGCGCTATCGTATTGGATAGTAGGCCTATTGGATATAACTAACTTAATTTCACAGACCCACTAAATGCGCTATAAAGAAGTTCTGCTTTAGGTGAAGTGACTAAAATCATTCAGGATTGAGGAAAAAGTGAGCTCAGTTATAACCGAGTCCGTTATAGCGAAGTTCAGGGGCGTTACGGGCGTAGCGACAGAGGTATATCAGTATATATTCTCCCACCCAAAATCAGCATATATAATACAGTATAGCCTATACAATATATATATATACATATATAGCATATAATTATATAATACATATATAAAATATACATATATAATATATTTAATATATATTATGTATATTATATTACTGTATATAACAATATACACCACATAATATACCTGCATATACCAATATATACCCCCAGATTTATACCCCCCTCCCCAATCAAATTCCTGGCTACGCCCCTGGCGAAGTTCCGCTGCAATTGAAAGGCATACTTTAGTCTGGCCTGTGCACATACAAAACAAATGCGTTGAATTTCTGCGTTAACAACTTTGAAAAATTAACCAACAAATTCCTGATAAACAGAGGCGGCTTCACAGGAGACGAGGGAGCCCACCCCATATTGAATGACTAGCCCCCATACTTTTTTAGTGCATGCATTCTGTATGTGCTGGTTTATGAAATTGTTGATCGACATGATTAGAAGTTGAGACTCCAACCCCCGACTTGCCAAATGCCGGAGCCGCCACTGCTGATAAACTTACAGGTAGGAAATTTGAAATTCTATTCGAAAATCTTCAGCGAGTGGACCTGTGTTCTATCTCGATACACGAGCATATAATTATAGTCATCGGCGGTAAACAGCAAAAGTCAAAATAGGAACGTATATTCTTTAATCAATTCCAAATCGACAAATGCAATTAGACGACAATAGCAGAAAAACAAATATATTTTGAGATAATGTCGGTCAATTGTCGTTTAACTTAATCAGCACTTGCGGAGAAAAGACAGGAATTTTTAAATATCTGCGAACAAAATTACGCGGACAAAAATTTCTCTAAAAGTGCAAAAATCACCTAGAAAAGTCACGCTACACCTATTTTGATAGTAGCCTATAGTAGACCAACTGGGACAAAATTTACCATTTCACGTCAATTACTCTAGTCAGTCACAATTAATACAGAAACACATATCTTAATTGAAATTACTTCAAGCAAATCGACTACAGTTACTAGACTTACTACACACACACTTGCTTAGGCCTGTATTCAGAGGTTAGTAATTCGACAGATTTTACAATCAAATTCTGAAGTTAATCACTTAACTTGATCGTGTGGAGCACAAAACCCCATTTACTGTCTTGGAGAATTCCGGAATAGATTGGAGAGACTTAAGACTGCTGCAGGAGTTATATTGGAAATAGGAAGCTGCAATCAGGATAAATGGAACCATGGGAAACTGGATTAAGATACAGAAAGGGCAAGACATGGATGAGGACAGCGGCTTCTATCCCCTTGAAGAAGCCAGGCTCAATTCCCCAAAAAAAAATACAAATTCCCCCAAATTACAAATTCCCCCTGCTAATTTGCTCCCTTGTAGACTTTTGTATTATTTTCAGCTTTTTATCCTTTGTGTTAGGCATAGCTACCATGTACCATTGATTACGACCAGTAGCGTCATTTCAGACTTTTCTTGGGGGCAAGATAATTTTTTGGCTATTTTTTGCAAATTTTGGCAAATCTTATGCATTTTTTGCAAATTTTTTGCAAAATTTTGGAAAATGTTGGGCAATTTTGGCAAATTTTGGCAAATTTTAGGGCCAATGTTGGCAAATTAGCAATTTTTTTATATTTTTTGGCAATTTTTGCAACTTTTGCGCATTAATACATTATAAATTAATTTGTTCATTTCCTTTGGGGGCCAATGGACGCCACTGATTACGTCACGATCAGTGTTATTTTGATTCAATATCAGTGTCAGTTCAGTTAAGATAAGTAGCATCATTTAGCTTATTAATAGTTTATGTAACGGTGTTGAAAGCAAAATTTCCCCACCCCCATTTTTTTTCCGGCCGCACACTGAGCCCGCCTTAAATAGGGATAGAAGCTTCTGGATGAGGAATGTCACAATGTCACCAGACGTGTTCAACTTATACGGGAAGAAAGTCGTAAAATCAATCAAAGAGCTAGTAGGCGTCAAACTTGGAGGAAGAAACGTAAATGATCTTAGGTTTGCAGACGATGCCACTTTAATAGCTGATTGAGGGGAAAAACTGCAAGAACTTCTAACTAAATTAGCATTAAAAAGCGAAAGGAAAGGCTAAAGGATTAATATAAAGAAGACCCTCTGCATGGTGATTACCATTGAGCAAAGTAACACCTACGTGCAGTATAAGACTAAATGTCAATGAAATCAAACAAGTGGCACAGTTCAAATACTTAGGCAGTATGATATCCAGTGATGGGAAATGTGAGAAAGACATGACGTCAAGAATAATAATTACTGGAATGGCCAAGGCAGCATTCTGGGAACTCAAAACGATACTTACCGGTACAAACAGGCACATCTCTTGCGAGACAAGATTAAGAGTTCTCAGAAGCTACGTTTGATCAGTCCTCTTGCATTGAGCAGAGACATATGGACTACTGTATCCAAGGCCATGCAGAAGAAATTGGAAGCCACAGAAATGTGGTTTCTGCGAAGGATGCTGAAGATCTCATGGACGGAAAAGAAGACCAATGAAAAGATCTCGAATGAAATTGGAATAAAAATAAGTCCGATGGTAGCCATCAAAAAAGGCAGCTTGACTTCTTCGGACATGTAATGAAGAAGGAAGGACTGGAGCATTTGGCAATAACCGGAAAAGTGGAGGGAAAAAGAGCCAGAGGAAGGCAGAGAAACACATATGTAGACTGCCTACGAGAAGGAATTGAAGGAATAGTGAATAACACCGAACTAATAAGAGGATGTAAAGATCGAACAAAGTGGAAATCCATGGTCGCTAACGTAGAAATGCACAGCACCTAAAGAAGAAGATACTAACATTGTAAACCAATTTTATGCATTGACGATTATCTATTTCAAGATAACTTCTATAGCTCCGTGCACTAGGCAATCTCTTCATGAGTTTAATTGTTTAATTCAACAATTGCATAGTGGCCAACGTGATCGTGCCCAGGGCCGGATTAAGGTCCGAGTGGGTCTGGGGCTGAGAGAAAAAGGTCGTCGCCTATACTGAAAATCTCTGATAAGCAAAAAAATGTTATCTCCTTTCCAAAACGTGCTGACAAGCAAAAAAGGTTATCTCGCTTCCAAAAGTACTAACAAGCAAAAAAAGATGGAAAATCGGTGGGCCTATTTTTCATGGTGGGCCTGGGGCTTGCAGCCCCCTCATGCAGCCCACCTTAATATGGCCCTGATCGTGCCTGAAAATTTTTAAATGCAAAATAATGTTTCGCATGATTTCTGCCAAAACATCAGGATTGATTAAGCACTCGCTCAACCCCAGGACACATCTGCTCATCTATCATTCTGTCTATCTGCCTGCCTGCCTGCCTGCCTGCCTGCCTGCCTGCCTGCCTGCCTGCCTGCCTGCCTGCCTGCCTGCCTGCCTGCCTGCCTGCCTGCCTGCCTGCCTGCCTGCCTGCCTGCCTGCCTGCCTGCCTGCCTGCCTGCCTGCCTGCCTGCCTGCCTGCCTGCCTGCCTGCCCTGCCTGCCTGCCTGCCTTTGCCTATGAATCTGTCTTCCAATCTGTCTGCCTATTTGCATATGAATTTTTTTCTTCTGTCTCTGACACTTTTGTCATAAGCATATGACATTGAATATATATATATATATATATATATGTGTGTGTGTGTGTGTGTGTGTGTGTGTGTGTGGTGTGGGTGTGTGTGTGTTATGCATACCCTTCTAATCAAATCTGCATGACGGCTGAGTGGTTTAAAAATTCATCCATTGACCACGTTGTAATATTTTGAGAAAAATCTGGGGTCTTTGACCACGTGACCACTAAAGTAGACCCCCCTGTAGCGAATACTAATGATCTACTTTCTTACCTGCGCCAAAAGGTTTCTTTCGTCGTTCAATATCAACTGGCAATCTGTCATGGTAAAATCTCTTCGGAAGCAACAAATGGCGAAGAAAAGTCAATATATGCAGACCGACTGATTGATCAGCCTCTCTTTGCCCGGCTCCGGCGACTCTCTCTCTCTCTCTCTCTCTCTCCCGTGCCTTTCACTCCGGATCCCCGCTAAAGCTGGCGGAATTTGCGAACTTCCTTAATAAATTCTGCAACAGGCGCGCCTCTCGAGAGAGTTAATCGACGAGTCATTTCGCATGCAGAGTGGCAACGAAGACGCAAAGCGGAGTGACCAGACTTAGCAGGCACACTCCGCCTCTTTCGTTTACATGGGTGGAGTTTATCAGGGGTTAGGGGTTAGGGGAAGTTGCGGCTTCACTTGGGGCAAATGGGAGGAAGTCCCGTGCCCCTATTGAATGCCTGGCCCCAGTGGTCCCAATGTTGGGACCCTATACTCACTACTACATATCCATCGACAAATGGTTGGCTTCCATGCTTAAAAGTTGCCACCCTAACGGCATCCACTTGCCAAATCCTGGAGCCGCCACTGGCTAGGGGACTAAGCCCCATGAATATACAAACAATTTTTGTTTGTTGAAGGTGCCATTACCTTTTTACCCCTCCCTTCTCATGAACACCTCAAACCCAAAAAGTTGAAGCGGTATCGGCGCACATACATATACCTGTAACATAAAATTGTAAGGACGCGAATCATCTGATAACCTTTTCTTGCTTGTCAGACATTTTCCGAAGTTTTGAGCCAAAGAAGTTTGACGAGACCCCAAAATATTTTGCGTCTTTACCGATCATTTTGCGCCTTCCCACCAAAACATTTGCGCCCTGGAAGCTGCGGTCATACACTACTGGAGTCTAGCCCGCCCCCAAAGACCAAAACCAAGCTCCGCCCATGTTCGTTTATTATACAGACAGTATATAGGCATAATCACTGCACTTTTACTTAGCACCGGAGATAAAGCAAGTAGAAACCTACTGGATTTTGCGTGGATCTACGAGGAGAGAATCCTGCTTTAAAATGCATGAGATCAGTGGTGGCTCCAGGACTTGGCAAGTGGGGCCCATTGGGGTGACAACTTCTAAGCGTTTGGCCAACCATTTGTTGATAGGTATGTAGTAATAAATTTAGGGTCCCAACATGGGGGGAGACAGTGGAGGGGCCAGATATTCAATAGGGTACGGGTCTCCCTGTCCCCCACGTGGAGCCACCAGTGGCAGTGGCCGGTAGAAACCTCTATGTTTGTTCGTGGATGCTGCGAACTAAGATATAGGAGACGTTAGAACAGTAAAGACCAAAACTGCTCCACCTACTTCTGTGAGCTCTGCTTGTATTTCATTGTATTAGATGAAGACAGTAGGACAGACATTCAGACAGACAGTCAGATAAAGGAATACGCAGACATATAGACATACAAACGGGCAAGTGAACATGAAGACTTATAGCTAAACAAACAGGAAGAGAGAGAGAGACAGAAAATCAGAATGGCAACCAGATAGATAGACAACCAGGGAGACAGACAGCTCGAAGCTGATCAGGCAGACATACAGACAGACAGACAGACAGACAGACAGACAGACAGACAGACAAGGTACATGTATATACAGAGACGAACAGGAAGACAGGCAGACAAGCTGAGAAACTACGTGAATTTGAAAGCAAATCTGTCAAAATCGACTCTTTCTGATCAGTGATGCGTGGAATGGAGGCATTTAGGAGTAATTCGCCTAAAAACAGAGCGACAACGTCAGATGTCAATCATCTCGGAGACAGACAGGTGGGCGGTATAGAAGCCAGGTCGACTTCAGCGACAGACGGATTAGTTAATTATAAATGGTTGCACGTGGAACTGAACTGGCATCCATTGAGTAAATTGATTAGTTTGAAATATGAAAAGCGGTTGCTTACTTTCGTAACTGTCCGAGAATTGAGTAACATTGATAAAGTAGTGGCGGCTCCAGGATTTGGCAAGTGGGGGACCGTTGGGCTGGCAACTTCTAAGCATGGGAGTCTACTATTTGTTTATAGGTATGTAGTAGTAAGTATAGGGTCCCAACAGGGGGCACTGGGGCCAGGCATTCAATTGGGGGCATGCTTCCCCCCACCCACATGTGGAGCCGCCACTGATTCAGAAGCTGAATTCTGAACAAGAAATCAATCTGTACGTTCAAATGCCCAGGAAACACTTTTAGGCGATTGCCAGGACCATCCAACCAGAGATTTGGTCAAAAGGTCAGAAGTCAAAGGGGTCGATGGGTCCAGCCCTATACTTACTACCATACCTATAAACAAATAGTAGACTCAATGCTTAGAAGTTGCAGCCCAACTGTCCCCAAAAATCCTGGGCCGATGGGTTATCAATGTTACTCATACTTCAATGGGTCTTGATCGATGACTCATCAGATTTTTAAGACTGCGGCGGGTGCACTCTAAAAGGTCATGCCATTTTACGTTCACGTTTGCTCAGTGGCGGCTCCACTGGGAGAGCCAGAGGGCCCGAGCCCCCCTATTGAGAGCCTGGCCCCAGTGCCCCAGTTGGGACCCTATACTTAATGCTACATACATTAAACAACAAATGGTTGGCCCCCATGATTAAAGTTGCCCCTCAACGCCCCCACTTGCCAAATCCTAGAGCCGCCACTGCGTTTGCTGGTAAAGAAAACATCTGCAAGGCAAGTTTTGCCTCTGTGGCAACAAGGTCATTCCTGATAATTACTTGTCATGTTGGTCAAATTTCCGTGATATTTTACTGTAGGGTAGTCATGTGCATTTATGTCCGATCGACGCTCAACATTAAGTCTTGACACGGATTAACGACTTTAAATTACAAGTCATTTGATTTCCAAGGGTCCGTACGTGGGTCAAATGGAGTTATGGGTCAATAGTTCAATGAATGTCAATGGTCATGGGTCAAGAGTCCAATGAATCACATGGGTCATGGGTTCAATGGGTCACGTGGGTCATGGGTCAAGAGTTCAATGGATGTCATTAGTCATGGGTCACATTTTAGTGACCCGTTGCCATCTCGACATCCAACGGCTTCCGGATGATTGGGAGGTCGTGGAGAAAAGTGAGTCGCAGTCGCAGACGAATCTCCAAGCCCCACGTCAAGTCGTCCATGTTTAGTTTAGCAGCGCACATATCCATATTAAGAGTCCTTACAAGTCCTCTTAAACAGGGCGCTCTGGCTGGAGGAGGAGGAGATCAAGGAAGGAGAGACTTTGAAATCACGGACAAAAGCTGCCGTTAACCAAAGTAACACGTCCGCTGTTACGGAAATGGAGAAGCAGAGGGAGGAGAAGAAGAAAAAGAAGGAGGAGGAGGAGGAGGAAGAGGAGGAGGAGAGATCATGTAGAACGGAAGTTTCTTTGATGGCCTCCACTTAAAATATCATAGAATTTGACCGATCCTCCGCAATAGACGGAGATTTTCCATTAAGCGACTCCCGACGCTTTGCTGCGATTTAGCGTGATTAGAAATTCTTTTTTCCGGAATCCCAAAAGGACAACTGCACGGCGTACGATAACTTCTCAGACCATTCGAATCGGTTCTTCTGCAGCGATCTCTAACTTACCCCCACCCTCCCCGTCTCGATCGGACCGCATGCTGTCTTCCAGGTCCCCGACGCTGCCCGCAGCCTCGGCCGCAGGCTCAGCGCCGCTGCAGCCTCTCAGCAGACGGGCGGGCGATGCAGGGGAGAGGAGGGGGAGGGAAACGAAGGATCAAGACACGACAGCACGGACGAAGGCGCTATATAATGATGCACTGGCTGGCGTCAAAGACATCAGCGCCCGGTGCAACAACAGCAACGGTAGCAACTGACGAGTGACGAGGCAACAACAACAACAACAACAACAACAACGACAAAAACACCTGCCGAAGAGAAAGAAAACGCGGTGACAACTGTTCGAAAGTTTGCGATTAACTTTTGCGAGATAGCTCTGGTTCAACGCCGGTCGAAATGTGAAATTATCGCTGAAAAAGTATACAGCCTGTATAAACTAGAGCGCTACATAAATATAGTATGACGTCAAGTCTTCGAACTCTGCAAGAAGTAATCCGTAATTAAACCGCAAACTCTCGACAAATGAGTATTAAAGAGGAACTCGAATAATACGATACCATATCTTTGCTGATTATCTTCTCGACATTAACAAATACCGAATCGATAAACGATATTCAACAACATCGATCCAGTCGCCGCCATGAACCTCTCCGCAGACGACGACGACAACCTCACTTCCGGTGGTCACGTGACAGAGTCCACCGCCACGATCGCCATCCACCAGACGCCCTCCTCCTCCTCCTCGTCGGGTGCGGTCCTCCGTCGAGCAACGACACCTGTCCGTCGACGGGGGCGGCGGGGGCGGCGGCGGCGGACCCGGCGGGCGGCGTCGAATGGGGGTTGGGTCCCGAGAGGAACCCGTTCATACTCGCCTGGTACTTCCAGGTCGTCTACTCGGTGGCGTTCGTGGCCATGGTGGTCGTGGCCGCCGGGGGGAACCTCGTCGTCGTCTGGATCGTCGTCGCCCACAAGAGGATGCGGACGGTGACCAACTACTTCCTCGTCAATCTGGCCGTTGCAGATGCGATGATCTCCCTTCTGAACACGCTCTTCAACTTCGTCTACATGCTCGTCAGCGACTGGCCGTTCGGACGCAGCTACTGCAAGTTCACGCAGTTCATCGCCCCCTGCAACATCTCCGCCAGCGTCTTCACCTTCATGGCCATCGCCATCGACAGGTCAGTGGGTTCAGCATCTTCGTCGTCGTCATCATCATCACCATCATCATCATCATCCATCAACAACAACAACAACCTCAACGTACAACAACAATAAAATAGTATAGGGATTTCTATGGAACCATATAAGTAACGCACTTTTCATCATCAAAGTAGATATAGTAGTAGTAGTAGTAGTAGTATTAATAATAATAATAATAATAATAATAATAATAATAATAATAGTGCTGGTGGTGGTGTAGTACTACTACTACTACTACTACTACTACTACTACCTGCTACTACTACTACTACTAGTAGTAGTACTACTAGTAGTAGTAGTAGTAGTAGTAGTAGTAGTAGTAGCTAACTAATAATAATAATAATAATAATAATAATAATAATAATAACAATGATAATAATATTATTATTATTATTATTATTATTATTATTATTATTATTATTATTATTATTATTAAGGAGCTGATTATGATGGAATTTATCTTAACCAAGTACTGTTAAGAGACCTCACAAGTGAGAGTTAAGATTCGAGATTAATCATCAGTAGGCCTATCATCATCATCATCATCATCATCATCATCATCATCATCATCATCATCATCATCGCCGTCGTCGTCGTCGTCGTGAAGTAAATTAAAACTGTGAGTCAATTCTAAGAGATCAACAGTTCCATTCATCAGGACGTCAAATTGAATTGATTTTTGAAGAGAAATGTGAAATTTTTCAAATAAATCCTGGCTTATTGTTTCTAAAAATTGTGTTGACTGAGTTTTAATATTAGAATTGCTCCGTCATCAGAGTTCTTTTGCTTTTGACTCATAATCTTCTCGTCTCTTTATCTCTGTCCATGTTTTTGTCCGTCCGTCCCTATGTCTCTCTGTCTTACTCTATCTCTGTCTGTCTGTCTGTCTCATTCTACATATTCCTACACGGGCACACACGCGCTCTCATATATTCACACTGGTCTCTGTTTTAGGAATATCTCACACTATATAAATAAAGATCTGATCTGCAGTGGCGTAGCGACGGGGGGTATATCGGTATATACACCCCCGAAAAAATCAGGCCACCCTAAAAATTTTAATGCATTTTAAAGATTTTCAATATTTAAAAAATGTTTACCCCTCCCCCATTCACATTATACCCCTCCAATCAGATTCCTGGCAACGCCCCTGCTGATCTGGAATTTTTTCAAATGTTATTGCACGCTTCGTAGCTGCAACCCGTCCCCTCTGCCAGGACCCAGAATGAGTGACCGTGGCTAAATGACTGACTGAAAAAGTGCCACTGGATTTTAGATTAATTTGCCCGAAAGAACGCCTCCTATAGTGCTCAGTACAAATTCTCTTCTTCGCATTGTGAATTTATTCAGAAATATTTACCGATATATGAACAAACATTGTTCTCGGCGCTGCAGCCTTAGTACATATACAGTAGCAACAGACGATGAATTTTCAGGTCTTCAGTTGGTAGACTTCTACAACATGCAGAACATAATGATTTCTGCTGGAAATATAAGTAACGAGCTCTTAGTCTGGAACTAGGAAAGTTCATACTTAGTTGGAAACTATTTCCCAAATTTCTATCACAGAGCTTCGGGAGTTTCGTGATGCCTTCATTCAACCAAGATTCGACCGTATGGTATTATATACGGACTTTCTAGTTTCTACCGTTCACACATCAGCAGGCATTAACAATTTAAAAGGCGCTCTCTGAGGACTCATTGCTCATATGCCAAAACGTGATCATGGCCCAAACACTGCAGTTCTGCAGACCTGCTGCACCACGAGGATTGGCGCCTTCCTCATGCATGCTGCCCAATTCAGGTGGACCCTGTCGTGTCATTCGTATGGACGACACCAGATCCCAAAACATGGCCTTTCACTGCCTGATGAAAGATGGACCGGAAGACCCTAGAAACAATTCAAAGACACCCTGAAATACAACCTCAAAGCCCGTTCAATTCCTTCGGAGCAACTCGAGTTGCTCGTACAAGATATAGGACAAACTGGGGCGCTCCATGCGCGGATGGCCTTTCCAACGTTGAAACCAGCCGCATCAACCAAATAGAAGAGAAACGTCGGCTCCGCAGAGAAAGACAGCTGACTGCAACTGGGTGCTTCCGTTGCGACATCTTCCAGCGTCCACGCGCCTCTCGAATCGCAATTTTTGCTCACCAGAGAGCTCACCAAGCCACATAGATCCAGGCAGTGTTTGGTCTAGAACTTATCATAGCGAAAAAAGTAATATAAAAATAAAATTGAACAGGATAGGAGGATTTCTTCCATAGTATTTAGTCGTGTTTTACTGAAATATTTTGCTGCAGCATTTATGCTAACTCGAGGCTTCAATGATTTTTCAAGACGATTAATATAATTAATTCGTTTTTATTCGAGCATCATGACGTGCCACGCACAATCTTCTCTCGTGCCACTTTGGACAATGGACACGCCTGTGTCGTGAGTTCGTCAGCGCTGTGCTACTGTAGACATAGGGGACTACTTACTTGCTTTGACGGAGTGATTCTCTTATCGAAACCGAAGCACACGTTCTGCTAATTGTGATTTTATCATTTGGCGCAGCAATACCAACGACAGGCGGAGTAATGCGGTCGTCCGTCAAGTGACCATGTGTTTCATCCAGACCCGAGAGGCCTTTGAGGTGGAGGGGGGGGCGTTGACTTGGCTTAAGAGGAAGAGACACAGTTCAGTGCAAAAATCAGGACCACTCTGTCGTCTCATTTCGAACTTCCGCGCGCCATTTACCAACACGGTCCAAAAGACCAGTTTTATAAATGGTGGAGGTGCGTATACAATAAGACTTAGCGGAAGAAAATATAATATAATATAACAAGGTTTAAAGTGGTTCAGTAGGAACTGCCCTGTGTGAGAACAGGGCAGTCTCTACTGAACCACAGCAGTGGAAGAACTTCGCTATTACGAACCCCGTTATAAAAATGAATCATCGGTTATTACGTACCGCAATGTACGGTCCGGTGTGATGCGTTACCGTATTGGATGGTGTTGGGATATAACGTATCCCGGCTATAACGTACTAAAATTCACAGACCGGCTAAGTACGTTATAAAGAAGTTTTGCCGAAATGTGTGTCTTGTTCCCGGCAATATTCGACCTTTTCGTTATACGTCTCCTGGAAATAAACGAATTATGCGTTTATTATGTACAAACATAATATACGCATATCATACGTAAAAAATAAGCCGGCAGCGGCGTCGAGCTCTGACGTACTTTCATGGCTACGTCGAGTCTGTAGAAGTGTAGATATTAGCGATGTCACGGAAGCAGCGAAAATCCGTGATTTTCGTCAATTTTGCGAACTGAACGCAACAGGTCATCCAGGTCTTGTAAATAATTTGTTATAAATCGATGTCCCACAAACGTAACAACTGTAGATCGCTGATTCGAACGTTGACTTAGCACTCGGCCCGCCACAGTTAATTCCATTTGGAACCCCGCTATTCACTTCAAGTTCTGAATTGCCTCTAATCGTTACTCGCAGACTACAGTTTACAGTCCATAGAACAGCCCCTTATCCACAGCAATCAAGGATAAACTCGAAAGATCTTGGATGTCACTCCAGCTACCTTCCACAGAATACAGGTTGTCGCAGACCACGGTATACAGGTGCCCTCGCGATCATTAAAAATTTGAGATCTGGCGCAAAGTAGACTGAAACTGCTTTCTGTTTAACTGCTTTTCTGAGATTATACCAGAATGGCAAGTTCTGAGATTAGCAATGTTTTTGAACGTCCGAACTTTAACGGCGCTATAGAATGACAATAAGACATACGTACAGTCGAATAGTAGAATGAAAGCATCTCTGTAAAATATGCAGCCAAATTTTAACATTAGCAATGTATTTGAACGTCCGGAACTTTAACGGTACGCGAATCATACGCGATACGTATAAGACTTGATACGTACAGTCGAATAGTAGAATGAAAGCATCTCTGAAAAACCTTCACATTAGCTTTAGTTGTGGACGGCTCCAGGGATAGAGCTAAGGGGATGGACAAAGGTATCAATGTAAGAGGACAACCCTCTCAACATACGAAACCAAAGGATAAGGCCGCCAACACTGAAATGTCTTGTGACACCAGCAATCACCCTGGCTGCTGAACGAAGAACCATCTGGAGTTTATCAAGTCACCACAAAAAGTGAACTATCAATTGCATGAATTGTGGCATGTCTAGTTACGTCGAATCACTCTAAACGATATCACAAAGGCCGACTGGATCGATCACGGACAGAGGAGGAGAAAGAGAGGCCGGGGAAGGCAGCCTGGACATATGATCAATTTTTAAACATTTACAGGCCGACTGGATTTTATTGGCTCGTATTTCTTATAGTTTATTGGCTCGCATTTCTTATAGTTTATTGGCTCGTAATTCTTATAGTTTATTGGCTTTTCTTATAGTTATACGCTTATCGGCCACATACAGTATACGATGACGTCATCGTCAAATGATTAGAATTATAATTCTTTTTCATATAACAATAATAATAATAATAATAGCAATAACAGCGTAAGCTATTATTATTGTTGTTGTATTGGACTAGGCACGACGGATCCTGGATCCAGGGTTTAATCTAGGCCGTTTCCAGGGTGAAAATTGCCCTTTCTTCCCGGAAATTTCAAATTCCCCCCGGAAATGTTGGCATACTGCATCAACTGACAGCAGCCCCCTAGCAGAATTCCCACCGGCTTTGTCAGTTTCCTCCGGCTTTGTCAGTCTCCCCACCCCACCCCGGAGTCCAAGAGTCTAGAATTGAGAACAGGATGCACAAAAATTTTTTAACACGATATGCTCGTATTTTAAAAAGATTTCGCTATAGTTTCTGCCATGCAGCTGATATTGAAACACTAACAGTTAATAGGTTTTATTTTTAGGAGAAGTGGATACCTCGATAACATTTATCTCAGCCCATCCTTTTAAAATTTAAATGATTATATACCGTTGGATTATGATTTCAAAGTTCTACTAAACTTGTATTTCATGCTGATTTGTTTCACATAGTACAAGTTATTAGCAATTAGCCATAAACATCCTGTAGATATTTTACGATTTTCAGATTCTCGCGTTTTAGGCTAACTGAACGGTAAGATTACGCTGATTACAGAAAATGATAAAACGGTTTTTATTAGTATTTTAGTCTAAAAATAGCATCGTTCTTGAAACTAAAGGAGACAAGGCTTTCCGAAGAAGGAAGTGGCAGAGAGTTCCAAGAATGGTAGAGTCGACGATACGGAGAATTACCAACGAACAGTATCTTGTGTTCTATAAAAGTGCTGTTTGCCGAACGTCTTCCGTTAAGCGCCATTATGAATGTGATTGATCACAGCTGGCTTCTTGGCAAAAGCGAGGATGAACAAAAAGCACATTAATTTGTCGCGCAAGATAAGAAACCTCGATTTATAATCCGGTTTTTTGTGAAGGTTCTTAACAGTACATCTAATTTAGTGGCTGCAAGTTTTGAAATTTCACAAATCATAGCCATGCAAGGCAGGCCTTTCAGTGATGGTGATTATATCACAAAATCATCGTTAGATTGTAAATCTTATTTGTTTGAAGACTTTCCAAATAATGACAAAATTATTCAGAGAATAAAGGATTTGCCAATTGGTCGAAATACGTAAGAGAGAGAGAGAGAGAGATAGTTAAAATTAATGCTAATATTTTTTTATATAATTAGTATTAGGCCTATAAGCTTTATTTTGCTATAGTAAGAAATCCAAACAGCTACTGGCATATGCAGTAATGCATGACTGCAGAAAACATAACATTATTTATTACCTTTTATTGTGGCATAACATATGTAATACAATTCAAAAATCACACTACATTTCACGTTTAACGTCAACACATTAATTTTGGTGTTAGCTGGGGCGTCGCATAACTGCGTCTGTGGCTGGCCTACTTGGCACGCAGCAATATATTTCCTTTCGCAACTGAAAATATTGGCATTCAATCTGAAAAACTGAAAAAGGTTCGCCCCACCCCCTCCCGCTCTAAGACGTCGAGCTGTGAAATTGAAAACGAACGCAATGATTTGATATCCGTTTCCAAAACGAGTGAAAGGTATAATAGTCTCAGAGAAAACCCTTATTATTTTCTCCAGCAAAATATACGTCTTTCCGATATGCTATTGACATTGCCAATGGCCGAACAAGAGTCTCAAAGAGCACGCCTTTTTATAATTACGCGGAATCACAAGAATTACAGAATGTCCAAATTACGACTTACGATAACAGGAGTGACTGCAGTGAATACTAGCTCTGGTGCTCTAAACGTAAAAATAGTACGGTATTGTAGTGTCGTAGTGACATATGTATTGTAGGCTATACTATTTTTTCTAATCATCATTTACTACTACTACTACTGCTACTACTACTACTACTACTACTACTACTACTACTACTACTACTACTACTACTACTGGTAGTAGTAGTAGTAGTAGTAGTATACTACGACGACTGCAACTGCTACTACTACTAAGCTTACTGCAATTCACTGGGCTTCAGCCTTACGTAGGGTTGCCAACTTTGACAAATTGCAATAAAGGACACCCGGTGCGGAAAAACCTTGGTGTCACCCGGTGCAGGGAAAAAGGGTTAACTTCTTTCTGAAGTGCGGGGACAAGCAAAAAAGGTCATATCCCTTCTGAAATGGGGTGACAAGCAAAAAAAGGAAAATTCAATTGAAATGTGTGGTTTCATGACTTGATTTTTGAAATAAAGGACAAACCATGGTCCTTTATAAAAGCGATAAAGGACAAGGACTCAGAGGTGCATTAAAGGACTGTCCTTTGAAATAAAGGACGGTTGGCAACCCTAACCTTACGACATATTCTTGTAATTATTATAATTTTTCTTTAAGTTAAGGATTTTACCACTCTCTGTCTCTGTCTGTCTCTATCTCTGTCTCTGTCGATATCGCGGTGTCTGTCTGTCTGTCTGGCTGTCCTTCTTTCTCACTCTGAAGTCTGAACTCTTTCTGTCCCCAAATTAATTTAATCAGATTCCATTTGGGCAAATGTTTCTATTTTAATTTAATTCTTCTTGATTGATTCGATACGGTTTCTAATTTATTGACACGAAATCTTCTCTGAAGTCCCATCTCTTTTTGCTGCGCGATGTTTTAATCTCCGTCGACGCGTAGGATGGCTTCCGTTCGACTGAGTACAAAGCCATTCGCACAGTTCGTCCATTTTGACGTTCGATTAATCAGGGTCCTTTTCCTTCCGAGCGTATGCAGAGACTGCTGTGTTTCAGGCGAAGGGGGAAAACGAAAAACAAACGGATTTGACACAACACGACGAGGGCGGAGGTGGCGACAATCTTGTCTACTCAGAGTCCAGAATCATCTCAAGAGACTCATAATTAGTATTATTATTATTGACTCGAAAATCAGCAACACAAGAAAAAAACGCCGGACTTAATTTTTATAGCATTGGTTTAGTACAAAGGCGTAGCCACGGGGTGCCTGCTTCCCTTCCTTCCATTCGGGCCGAGACCGGATGTGAGATTCGTGCAAAACCGGTGAGTAGTTGGGGGAGGGTGAGGGATATTATCAGGCCGAGCCGAACGCCCCATACTCTTCAAAGCGCTGGAGACGACGACATTATATTGTGCTTGTCAAAATTTATGGGGCGAAAATGTCAAAGTGCCTCCCCTAGTCTGGAATCCTGGCTACGCCACTGACTGGTTTAGTAGGATTTATCTAGTGCTGAAAAACCACTGCCACTCAAACATCCTTCTATTCAAACTTCCGTTTGTCCGCTAGAGCGGTAATCTCCGATTCTGTACAATTGACCAAACGCAATTAGCAGTCTGCAGTGCCAAAAAACGGACATGTTAGAAAAATCGCTGGTCAGCCAAGAGCAGTTTAATCGAAAGAGCGTGAAAAAGTTCTTTATCTTTCAATTTACTACCAGTCTGAAACAGTGTAAACTCTGTAGATTTATTTACTCGTTGGATTTAATCTACCTCAAGACATCGTTGTCTGTTCGGTTTTCAACATAATAATTTATCAAGCTCCTTGTTTTTTATAGCTACGGGAAACTTTTGAAATTTAAAGTACTACTCTCGTGGCTTCAGTTATTGGCGCATCTTAGCGTTGAGCCCAAGTCCTTCTCTTTCCATCGCCATATGCATTCTTATAAACTAAAACTATCAGTTGCTCCGCATTCTTTGAAAAATTGACCTCTAAAATATATTCGGTGCAGGACTGAGGAGAGGGGGTGCAGCCGGAACATTGCTCCGGGGCCCATGGAGCTCAAAGAGGCCCGGGTCCGGTGATGATTAATGCCATAAAAAGACTGATAAGCAAAAAATAAAGGTCATCAACACTTTTTCACACTTGTACTAGTATGTACTTGTAACGAAGTATGTACTTGTAACGAGGATCCCGAAATTCTGCTTTGAAAAAAAACAACAAGCAAAAAAAGGTCATCAACTTTTCACACACTTGTCAGGTCAGGGGCCCGTGACAATTTTTTGCACCGGGGCCCGGAAATTCTCTCGGCGGTCCTGAATCGTTTCCTCTGAAGATTTCAATTTCTGATAAATTATATATTGAGTTCTGTCATTTGAATTCGGATTTTCTTTCCAAGGCCAGAAGAATAACCGCTGAATCCGTTGGTATACGAACCTGCATAACTGCTACGAGTTTTTGGTCATGATGATCATTATTATTAGAGCTCGACTCTTTATTAGTCGCCGAACAGTGAATAAAACTCAATCGAATTAGCCTCATCCGTTCTCGCGTAATTGCTGCTGTATTAATTGATCGATGGAATGTCCCTGGAATGCGGAGCGACTGATCGCGCGCCGACTGCGTGCACTCCGAGGATATCGAGTTGAACTGTCGGAGTGCCAGGTTGACATTGAAAACGGAAATCTGATCTGAAACGAAATTGATTCCGCCCGAATAAATCGAAATAGATTGCGCAAACCATGAGGAGTTAGTTATCTTGCATCTTTATCGCGCTATCTTCTTCTGTTTCTTCTTCTTCTTCTTCTTCTTCTTCTTCTTCTTCTTCTTCTTCTTCTGCTGCTGCTGCTGCTACTACTGCTACTACTACTACTACTACTACTACTACTACTACTACTACTACTACTACTACTACTACTACTACTACTACTACTACTACTACTACCACCATCACCACTACTACTTATTTTTCTTTTTGTTCTTGTTCTTTCTTTGTTCTTGTTCTTCTTTCTTTTCTGTGAACCGCGCGTTGCAGTTTCTATATTTCACAAATATTTGGGTGAAATTTGCTGATGATTACTATTCAATACATAAGCATCGATAAATAATTAAATAATCAATAGCATTGCCAGAAATCAGTAGACCCTAAACTGTTCTCTATCTTTCCTTCTTCTCTCCATCTATACTCTTGTTGCGTCTTCTTTCCTATCTTCGATGTTCCACTTGTCTCCCCTCTTCACCTCCACCACCCCCTCCCTTTCCTCTT
Source organism: Metaphire vulgaris (assembly GCA_018105865.1). Taxonomy (NCBI): domain Eukaryota; kingdom Metazoa; phylum Annelida; class Clitellata; order Crassiclitellata; family Megascolecidae; genus Metaphire; species Metaphire vulgaris. Next base: position 2,687,233 of record CM030838.1, read on the forward strand.
CAATCGTCTCAGTCATTTCAGTATTCTCTCTCTCTCTCTCTCTCTCTCTCTCTCTCTCTCTCTCTCTCTCTCTCTCTCTCGCCCAATACTCACCTCCCGTCTTCACTCCTTCAATTATCCTCTTTTCCTCTTTGTTGTCCTCTCTTCTCTCTTCGTTAACATCGTATTTTCTCCTCATTTTTATTTCTCTTGTTCCTCATCCATCGTATCCTCGTTTGCCACCGCAGTTCTTTGTTCCCTGTCTTTAAGACTTCTTTCTTTGGCTTCACAAAGGCAGAGTCGGTGTATTTCGATGATAGATTTTAAAAAGAGAAATCAGTGGACTATTTCTATATCAAATTTTCCTCCTTCATTGAATGGCGGACGGCGATATAGTCAAATCCTCTACTCCCACTTGGGGTTGGTCTCGACCAGCGAAGGCGTAAGCCCCTTGATTCCAGACGAATAGAGCCCTAATCTACCTATTAATAATGGCTGAGAAGATTTACTACGACGCACAGCACAAGACAGATCGCGATGGAGAACACTGGCCCATTCTTGTAGCCAACCGTCGCCGAGCGACGAAGGCGCAATGACTTGACTTGACTAGAAATACAAGTGGAGTCAATATTTTACATTTTGTTGTAGCGCTATGTAAAGCGATCGACCACTTGCAAATAATAATAATAATAATAATAATAATAATAATAATAATAATAACGCGTTATTAAGTGATTTAGTAATATATCTTCTATGTTGAAAAACGCTGTAGCTCATACATCCCTCTATTTCGTCATCCGTTTGTCATCTTTGATTCTATTCAGTGGCGGCTCCACATGGGGCCAGGGGGTTCATGCCTCCTCTTGGCCCCCAGTTGGGACCCTATACTTACTACTACTACATAGGCTACCTATCAACAAATAGCTGACGCCCTATGCTTAGAAGTTGCCACCCCAACGGCCCCCACTTGCCAAATCCTGGAGCCGCCACTGATTCTACCAATAAAAAACAAGCACAATTCGCAGAAATACAAAACCAAAACAACGCACATATCAAATTCCAGTACTTTATAACTTGTTATTTTAGAAATACGCATTGCAATATATGCGAGCGTTTTCCAGCGAAACAGTGATGCCTTGTTCTACTCAAGGCCAGTTATTGTCCATTAGAAACAGACACTGAATAGACAATGTTTCCACTGTCTCGTCAATGTACAAATGATTCGCAGCATTGCGAAAAAGCGCGACAGTTGCAATGTAATACTTACAATAGTTAGTTAGTTAGTTAGTTAGTTAATAAGCCAATTTATATAGCGCTATAGTAACAGCAGGCCAAGATCAAGAGCGCCTTACAGATTGCACTTAAATGAGATGCTAAACAAGTGCGTCTTTAGTATGGCAGCGAACATTTCTAGATTAGTCGCGTTGGTCACAAAGCTGGCTACAATAGTTTAGGCAACTAAAAAACCCTATCCAACGGTCTGCGAATACCATCGGATGATTACCACAGCTGGCGAATTTCGTTCAGTTCTCTCTCTCTCTCTCTCTCTCTCTCTCTCTCTCTCTCTCTCTCTCTCTCTCTCTCTCTCTCTCTCTCTCTCTCTCTCTCTGCCTGCCTGCTGCCTGCCTGTCTGTCTGTCTGTCTGTCTGTCTGTCTCTCTCTATCTATCTATCTATCTATCTATCTATCTATCTATCTATCTATCTATCTATCTATCTATCTATCTATCTATCTATCTATCTATCTATCTATCTATCTATCTATCTATCTATCTATCTATCTATCTATCTATCTATCTATCTATCTATCTATCTATCTATCTATCTATCTATCTATCTATCTATCTATCTAGCTATCTATCTGTCTATCTATCTATCTGTCTCTATCTATCTATCTATCTATCTATCTATCTATCTATCTATCTATCTATCTATCTATCTATCTATCTGTCTCTCTATCTATCTATCTATCTATCTATCTATCTATCTATCTATCTATCTATCTATCTATCTATCTATCTATCTATCTATCTATCTCTACGTTTACGACTCGTATGTGTGTGTTGGACACCATGAGTGTCGTCATCTTGTCCATGTTTTCCTGTTTAGAGAAACGTTCATTATCGTTGTTACGTAGGGGAGCGACTCTTACAGTAATAGATGTATTTTTTAAAAGACAGCATAACTCGCTCTGAGTGCAATAATATTGACCAGCTATACTATGGCGCAACAATGTATTGTGCAGGAACTGTGCACTGTGTGCAGTGTACATAGCCCCCCTCGGCGGTCAAAGGATCCCTGACAGCGAATCGAATTTTTACTCCCAGAACAGTGGCAAAGCGTGGGGGTCACGGGGTGGTCGCCGAGGGCGCAAAAGTTTCGAGGGAGCAAAATTTCAAGTGAATAAAGCCAATAAATGTATAATAAAAAATAAGATCGGGTGACAAATGTTATTCACAAAGAAGAACTTCTCGCGATCCGATGTAGAAGGGCATGACCGTCACTCGAATATTTTCCGTCGTTTCTCGAAGATCGGGTGACAAATGTTATTCATAAAGAAGAACTGTAGTTTCTTTCTCGGAATCCATTCTTTGGTATTATCGGAATGTCCAAATACGATACGAGGACTGTTTTTTATTTGTCAACAGATTTTAGGGAAGAAGTCGGAAGCGCAGTCCCTCTTTTGTCCCAGGCGTTGACAAACCACGCAACGCCACTGTCTCAAAATATTCAGAATGTATTGGGGGAATTAAGAAAGACTAAAAATAGAACCAGGTGTCGCGAACAGCGTACACGCTCAAAAATGACTCTACGGCTTAATATTTAGCAATATAAGTTAATATAATATTATTATAGTTAATATATAGGCTTAATATGATATGGGTACGAAACTATTGTGTTCTTTTGTAGATTTCGGTGTTTTTTCAACACGAACTAACAACGTTTTAAATCACCGACACAGGCTAACGTAGCCTCCTAAATCACTTAAAATCACGTCGTTATTATTATTATTATTATTATTATTATTATTATTATTATTAGTAGTAGTAGTAGTAGTAGTAGTAGTAGTAGTAGTAGTAGTAGTAGTAGTAGTGGTGGTGGTGTAGTAGCAGTAGTAGTAGTAGTCAGTAGTAGTAGTAGTAGTAGTAGTAGTAGTAGTAGTAGTAGTAGTAGTAGTAGTAGTAGTAGTAGTAGTAGTAGTCGAAGTAGTAGTAGTAGTAGTAGTAGTAGTAGTAGTAGTAGTAGTAGTAGTAGTAGTAGTAGTAGTAGCACTGCAAGCAGCTGTAGTGTAGTGGACAAACAGAAGTTGGAATAGAGGGATGTATGAAGAAGGAGTACAGAGGTTTTCAACACAAGGGAAATCCAACTAAGCACTTAAAATCCAACTATTGCTATTGTTATTATTATTATTATTATTATTATTATTATTATTATTATTATTATTATTATTATTATTATTATTATTATTATTATCATCATCATCATCATCATCATCTACGCCTCGAGGCCAAGATTCAACCCCAGAGGGTCCCAATCTTGCAACTCATTCAGAATTCGTGCACGTGCAGCGGGTAAATTCCATCTTTATGTGCTATTCAAAAACAGCGAGAAAGAGACGTTTCGATGAATTCGCTTTACATTCGAGAAAGGTGATCTGGCGATTGGCTTCGATTTTCGGCGTCTTCAACATCTCACTTGAATTTCTAAATTCATTATGACAACAATATACCTTACTCTCCAACAATGAGTCCGCGGAGTGGCCTGTCGTAATGTGAACCAAGGCAGACAGGGCGTATATGCGTCTTCAATTCTGGTTAAAACAACGTTTTGGTTCGTTCGGAATCTTGCAACAGACTGCATTCTCTTAAGACAGCACGCGCCTGGTTAAGCTGTTGGCACCCGGTTTGGCCCCAGATCGTGAAGCTTGTTTTATAAATTCAGCGCATCTGGCCAATGTATTAGGATGTGGTCTGGCACGCGCCTATATGTCCTGCTTGTTTTATCGCATCCTGTACAGTAGGTGCACAGCGTGCTTCTGTTATTAAAACAACAACGTAACGTCTGCAAGATGCCGTCAGCATTGGGAAGATATAAAACTTTTTTTAATAGTACAGTATACCCATTCAAAAAATGTTTAAGCTCTAGTGATGAGCTTTTTTGCTTGACAGACCTTTTTAGAACGTTATAAAATAGGCCTATACGTTTAACCCCTTAACTGATGGGGATACCGGATATATCCGTCCAGTTTACATTGAGTTACAGTTAAATACACGGTCAATGGGTTAAGTAGCAAAGAATCACAAAACATTGGGGGATAAATGATACTACAGTATATATATCCCCCTCGCTAATTATTGGGGGCACCGTCCCCCGCAGTCCCCTCTCCGTGTTCTACGCCCCTGGCAAGATGCCTTTTTCGATTGACTGGCATACCTGTACGAGGACCGAGCATCGGAAATTGCCGCCAGGAAACGTACATTTGGGTCTGCGTTCGACGATGTGTGCGGCTAAGAGAAACGGCTCTTGTCTAGCGTGTTGAATTCTCGGAAGTAGGCTAATATTAGACGTAAAGTGAACTAAGCATTCGATTTTGTGCGGCAAATGCAGCATAATCAGTGTCAACGAAAAAGTGTAAGTAAGTCAGACGAATTCAGATTTTTTGCGCGGTCAGGCACTTCCGGTGGCATAGCCGGAGTTCGGAAATGGAGGGCCAATAGGACTTCTACAGGGCGGCGCAAAAAACCGGACTATATTAAATGCATGCCTAAATGTGGCTAGTCCGGTTTTTTGCGCCACCCTGTATCGACCGACATTTCCAGTTTAGATTGGAGGGTTTGGGGGAAGGGGTGGGTGTCGTAGACTCCAGTGCCCCTCATGACTACGCCAATGGCTAAAGATCTACGACAGCTTTGAGATTGGGCCACTAAAAACATACATTATATACATATATATGCTTTTTATATATACATATATAAATTATATATATACACTTATATATATATACACTTGTTTGTGTGTTCGTTAATGATAGCAGGAAGTCGTTTCTGTCATATTTAACACTTATTTTTCTGTTTTCTTCCTGTCTCGATTTCGTTAAATAATTCTAATTCGTCCTTTTCGTGGAAACACAGCCGCCGACAGTATTTCGAAATTCGTAGACGGCAACATTCATTAGCCCAGAATAAACAGATAACCGGTTTATGAACCGACTACTGTTGCAAGAGTGATGTCAGAGAAGACTGGGAACTGGAATAAACAGAAGACATTTGGTGCGCTGTATACCCTCGCGGCAATAAATGAGCTAAATAGAAGATATCGCTCTTGACTACAGTATATTCTTGGAAACCATAGAGAAACGATTTCACCTGAAATCAGCAACGAGAAAACCCGATCTGACATTCTGCGCAGAGATGTCCATGGGTCCATTTTCTAGAACCCACTCCTAACCGAACCCATCAAATCTTCAACCCAACCCAACCCAGCCGGCAATAGGGTTACTTGACCCAAACCAACCCAACCCACCGTATTGCATCACAATTTCTTAAACCATGATTTATTTTCTGACCCAACCCAACCTGACCCAACCCATCAAAAATATGGAAAAGTGACCCAACAAACCCAACCCAGCCCATGGGTTAGCCCAACCCATGGGTTCAGTGGCGTAGCCAGAATTTCCGGAAAGGGGGTTTTGAAAAAAAAAATTCGTCAATAGCCGCCAAGGGGGGGTTTCACCCAAAAAATTGCCAAAAATCGCCTCAAAAATAAAAATTGCATGGGAATACATTAAAAAAATTTTTTTTCGCCGTCCAAGGGGGGTTTAACCCCCAAACACCCCCCCCCGTGGCTACGCCACTGCATGGGTTAGCCCAACCCATGGCCATATCTGATTTCGCGTCAACAACGTCGAGAAAGACAACACACGCGCGGTGACTCTACGTGTTAGAATTAACGGGAGAAGGAAGAGAGAGGGGGGAGATGGGTCCGGCGCTGTCTCTGGGCGATGTATGGATGGTGTCGACGAATGGATGGAGAAACTAATTAATTATCAATTGCACCAGAACAGCAAGAGACAGGGACGCGTGAAAAACTCTGTCGCCGACCTGAATATAACCTCCGACCATGAGCAACAAGAATGAACGACCACACCATACCATACCATACCATACCGTACCATACCATATCATGCCATATACCCTACCATACCATATTCGAGAACCGTCTGTTACCATAACAACGAATCTCGCTGAATTCGTTGACAGTCTCTTCTTTTTATTTTAAGAAAAAACAAAAGTCAATGACTGCACTGGGTTAAAAATTTCTTCCAGCGATAGAGATAAAAACCTTCGCGAAAAGAAGACGAAGAAGAAGAAGAAGAAGAAGAAGAAGAAGAAGAACACGAAGAGAAATTGACACTTTCACTGCTATCCTAAGTGCCTAACGTAGCCTAATCGAGTTCCGATTGAGCGTCGGAGCAAACGAAGAATGTTTTTCTTCGGTTGGAAATTTCATTTTTACGCAAACAACAAATGCGCATTTACACACATCTATATAATCATTGATGCATTAAGGAGTTGCTGTTAATACCTGTGTTCGTCAACAAGGCTTCGACACGCTCGCTTCCTGCGTATTCTGAGCGCTCGAAGAAGCGTTTGTCTGTTTCGGAGATTTACTTTCGACGTTGTTTTCTCTACCTCTGACATTGACTGGTTTCCAGGCATTGCTTTGTCGCCTAGGATTTGCGTTAAGTATAAATGAAGATGGATGATGAAAACAGGTGCACAGCGTCACAAGACCTATGCAGAAATCAAAGAAGAAGCAAGACGCAGAGAGAGGAATGGAAACAATGGAGCCCTGAACCTGTCCCAGTACAGAGAACATGATGATGATGATGATGATGATAAATGAAGATAAGCAGTATAAATGAAGATAAGCAGTATAAATGAAGATAAGCAGTATATGTAAATGAAGATAAGCAGTATAAATGAAGATAAGCTTCTTAAAATAGTACTCGATGGGTGACGTGGGTCATGGGTCATGACCCTTTGAATCATGACCCATCTTAAGGGTCCGTATGCACATGAAATTTCTCTTGCATGGGCGACAATTTCCCAGTTGACTAACTTTTGGGCAATTTTGCTTCGTGCAATGGAACAAAATCACGTGTGCTAATATAATTAAGTCCGCGACCACAATAAACCACGTGACAGACCGGAAGACGTCTCTTAAATTGAGTTGCTGAGAATAGATATTTATATAGCGCAGCACTAGTCGTGACTTAAGTTGCATATTGAATATTTAAATATATAATAGTTTCTAATCAAACAATCTAAAGCTCCTGCAAATTTTTGTCAAGAAAAAATTTGGGGGCACAAGTCTCGCCGTTTTTGGACGCGCGCCCACGCTTCCACCTTATATAGGGAACATTGCCAGTGGCTGTCCCAGGAATGAAAAAAAAATTATAGGAAGTTGGTGGGGGATGAAAAGTGAAGAAGAAATAAAAGAAAAGAGAAACAAGTCGTTTTTAGTGTCCTGCCCACTAAATATTCTAATAAACCTTGCCAAAAAGACCGACAAGCAAAAAGAGAAAGTCATTCGCAGTATTTTTAACTAAATTGTTTTAAAAATCTAACCGGAAAATAGGTTGACAAGCGAAAAGGTCATCCGGAACCCCGGTGGGGGATGCATCCCCAGTCATCAACATGGTAGAACAGCCACTGAACATTGCCCACGATCCGTCGCATTTTGAAGACATTTTGACATTTACTTTTAGCCGTGGGCGACATTAAAGTCTTCTCTGTTCTAAAAAGTTTTTATTTACTTGTTCTATACAGTGTTCTTGTTGGGTATTTATAATCTTTTGTGTTCATTCTAAATACTCAGACTTAGTCTTCACACAGCTTAACACCTTCGAAAGGACATAATAGATATCAGTTGTCAATGATCCATAGGTCATGGGTCACACGGGGTCATGGGTTCAATGGGTCGAACGGTGCGTGACTTTTTTGGCGCCGTCGGTTTGGCGCCGGTCTTTTTGGCGATTGCCGTTTTGGCGCTGGAATGTTTTTGGCACCGACCGAAATATATCCAATAAATAATTCTTAATTTCCGTATATTGTCCTGTGAAAAATAATAAATTATTATACTCTTATTGGCATTAGAGAATCAACCATTCAGCTTCAAGCAAGACATAATAATAATAATAATAATAATAATAATAATAATAATAATGTGATTTAAGTGGTTTATGAGGCTAAGTAAGCCTGTGTGAAAACCACTGTAGCAACTCTCCGCATTTAATAACCTAGTTTTCCGAGATAGCCTTTGAATCCGTTTACTGTTTCAACTGTCACTCCCTCCTCATCCAAACTGTTCCATTTGTCCACAACCCTTGCACTATTTTTTTTCTTTCTTTCTTAGACCCACCTTCTGCTTAAACAATTTTTGGCATCAACACGATGAAACTTCCCCGGGTCACGTGGGTTGTTTGGGGTGACAACTTGCCTTCTCCGATTCCTCTTGTCTTCGATAATTAACCGCTGAAGAGAGGCAGAGATGTGCTGTCGGCTATCTGCTTAGTAATAAGATCTCGCTCCTTCGCATACCATAAACCGACTTCTTTTACAACTACGCCGACATATTTATTAATTCTAAACTCAGGGAATCGAAAATCCAACAAGTTGTTGTCGTGCTGCAAAGCGCTAAATTTTTTACTGCGTTTCTTTATTGCGACAAAGATAACAGTCGCGATTGGACAAACAGAAGATGGAGAGAGTAGCACAGAATCAGAGCACAGGAGAGTTTCCACTAAAATTTGACTAAATCAATCAAATCCAGTTATTGTATGTCAGAAAGAATACAACAACAACAACTACTACTACTACTACTACTACTACTACTACTACTACTACTGCTACTACTACTACTACTACTACTACTGCTACTACTACTACTGCTGTGCTACTACTACTACTACTACCACTACCATAATACTAATAATAATCTGCACCGGCTGCACTAACAACAACAGGTACTACTACTACTACTACTACTGCTGCTACTACTACTACTGCTGCTGACTACTAACCAATAATAATGCTGCAACTTCACAACAACTACACCTGCTACTGCCACCACTGCTACCACTGTAACACCACTACTACCAAGTGATCCTGCTACTACTGTCACTGAAATGCTCTACCACCACACCACCACTGATCCGATCCACCACCACCACTACCACTGGTCTACTACTGCCACTGCCACCACTACTA
>CM030838.1:2701482-2718982 GCA_018105865.1 Metaphire vulgaris
GTCTGATGATCTTTCTACTGCAATTAAAGCGACGTTTCGTACAGAGTGACCTCTGAATTATAAAGACATCGCGTCATCCGCTTTACCTTGCCAGTTTCCAGCAGCGTCGCCAGAGGAATTTTCCGCCAAAAGTCAGGCCACCATTATACCACCAGAAACCCAACTTTTAATAGACATCACCACCACTCGCAGACAGTCCACGCCATTTATACCTACATGTACTATATAAATGTGTGTATATATATATATATATATACAGTATATATATAATGCTCTGTTAATAAGCTGGTGAACTGCGGGTATATATACATATATATATATATATATGCACCAAGCTTTCCAGTACATCTATATACAGTATACAGTACAGTACATTTATATATACAGTATCTGTATATAGCACAGTCCCCATGGGTCCATTTTTTAGAACCGATTTCAACCCAACCCATCAAATCTCCAACCCAACCCAACTCATGCCGTTAATAGGGTTACTTGACCCGACCCAACCCACCGTAATACATTACAATTTCTTAAGCCATGACTTATTTTCTGACCCAACCCAACCCACAATTGATATGGAAATGTCTGACACAGCCTAACCCAATCCAACCCAACCCAACGCATGGGTTAACTCAACCCATGGACATCTCTGATAATAATTATAGCAGTCTATTTACGAATCAGTGTCATGCATTATAAGTCGCATATTAGCCTATACACCAGGGTGCACAACCCCGTGGCCCGGGGCCACTGGTGGCCCACCGACGATTTTTGTGGCCGCCACGTTTCCAGGATTTCAATAAAAGTGGCCCGAAGGCTTTCAAGTGGCCCTGAAGGTTTTCTTGTTTTCATATTAGCGCTACAAGTTTAAGCCTTGTTATTATCATTTATTATTGTTGTGCCCTTTTGCTGTTAAGAAATTCACGAATTTCTGCTATCAGTTCAAACAAAGCATTCTAAAATTCGTCCTCTGCTCTCTCACAGCTGTATAATATGGTATGTCATGGTAAGAGGCTAAAGTCTCTTCTATAAATAACTTGAATTGATGGCGACTTAGACCCTTAGAACGAATGACTTCTTCTGTAGCGCTAATATGAAAGCAAGAAAGCCGTTGGGCCACTTTAAAACCTTTCGCGACTATTTGGGCACATACTTGTGTGAACAAACATATTCTGTAATGAAATTGAACAAACATGTTCTTAGGTTCCGGTTGAGTGCTCGGTTTTTAAAGTTGCAACAAGTGAACTGCCATAAAATATGAATAAGATTGTTAAAGACGTTCAGTGTCAACAACTCCATTGGCTATAAAAAAAGGCGATTGACCTTTGGGTTTTAAATTTTATGAATTAATAATTGAACATGGTCATAGCATTTTTTGATTAACAAGGCCTTAATCTTAAATTCTACATTAAAATTACAGTACTAATCATTTCAATTTCATTTGTTCCTACTGGATTCATTGTATTCATCAGAAATTCTATTAATTCCATTAGTCCTGTCGAATTAAATTTTATCCATAACCATATAAAATATTGCTATTAACGGTTACTGTCAAACGTACCACTTCTGCATTAGAAAAAGTGCATGTGGCCCGCGGAGTCTTGGGACCGTAAAATGTGGCCCTTCGTCCTTAAAAGGTTGTGCACCCCTGCTATACACGATTAAAACACGTAAAAAATTCGCTGAAATCTGAACTTTCGACGCGTAAGTAAGTAAGTAAACCCCGTCGTTGTTTTTTTCCTAGATTGTAAAACGGACTCCAAGACACCCACCGTCGGCTGCGCCTGTTGTATCCAGATGCCGTTGTAACGAGGCGCGTTCTAATGAGGCTGCACTATCGTGGACATTATGCCTCGCCCCCCCACCTCGCCCCACCCCTATGCATCGGAACATCCTTTTAACAGGGTTAGTTATAACGAGATTCCGATGTAATTTAATATGTAGGAGTGAACCCGCTTAAAGTAATGTGTTCACGTAGCCCACCTGTGGACGAGTCACCACATTAATCTGAACGTTACTTACTTACTTACTTACTTACGTAAAGGCACTTGCAACGCTAAACCAAGGACGTCTCAAGTGAGGAGAGACGCTATTTCACAGAAACCAGAATAACGGAACCAGGTCTTGATAGTGGCGTAGCCAAGGGGGAGTTTGGGGATTGAACCCTCTCCTTGGCTGCCGACGACATTTTTTTCAGATGTGTTTCCATACTGTTTTTAATTTTCGGACGCGTTTTGGGGTCAAACTCCCCCCTTTGGCTGCCGACCCCAAAAAAACTGTAAGCGCTATAGAATGTAAAGATTTAAGGTGACGATCTTTTTTGCTTGTCAAGATTTTTCGAACGTGGTCATGATAAAAACCAACCCCTCCGGAAATCCTGGCTCCGCCACTGGTTCTTGGTTTAGAAGTACATCGCTTCTTGCACCCGAATAATGATCCACGATTTCCATGAAAATCCGGCCTTTTGGAAGCCCTTAATTATTAAGAAGGCGCTGATTTTTAAAAATACTTTTATTTGATTCATTTTCTAATTGACACGTACAAAATAATAGAAAAGAAACTTCTGTGGGTTCTTCAACAGGCAGGAATTATCCTATGGCGAATAGTATAAAGGAGGGCGAAGCACCTGCCATGGTGGTATTCGAGAGTGAGACCAATGGATGGGGTATGATTTTTATCTTAATCTGAAACAGTTAGTTAAATAAGTTAACGACAGAGCCTTGTTGACGGGCTAACCCCAACGGCCAGTGTTTTATCCAGGCCGGTTAGGGGGAGATTCCCCCCACCAAAAAACCCTCGAAATCCCCCCATCCCAGCAATTTTGCATTGAACTGTGTCTTTACCCCATCAACCAAGCCGATCCCCCCGAAAGTCTCAATTCCCCCCAAGGCCTGGAGTCTCGATAAAACACTGCTAACGGCGGACCCGCTTGGGCCCCTACAGATCGCCGGACCCCTGGGCGTTTCCCCACCCCACCCCACGTCCCTTTCTCAGTGGGCCTGGGCATGCACCCTAGTTTTATTTGGCTAGAGCGCCACTACAAGGTTCACTTGAACCAACATTATCTGATTCGAATTAACAGAACGCACCTTGAATCCTGGATCCTTTGTTTTTTCTTTCCTCATTGATTGTTAATAGAATTCTCCAGTGTTGGAGTTGCCGGGGGGGTTGGGAAGGGGGTTTGAACCTCCTCCCCCCCCAGATAACTTTGCAACCCTCCCAAAAATCGCATATCGGGTACATGCAGTTTCTGTCATTCATTGAATTTCAGTCCTCACCCCCTCCCTTCCAGCTCAAATTTCACAACTCCAACACTGGCATCGCCGCATTCTCCAATCGGATAGGCCTGCAAGTTGCAATTAAGCATAGCCTAAGTGCCTATGGAATTCGACATCGCTTCAACGTCCTTTGCTCAAATCACTCTGGAAACTAAGCATACTGTGCAGGAAATATAAAAAGAATCTTATTTCTTACTTTCTTTCTGTTTATTACCCCCACCCCACCCACACCCACACCCCACCTACAGTGGTCAGGTGATTCCTGAGAGGTCATGTGACCTAAGTCAAGACCTAATAATAGCATGCTTTACGCCATCTGGCGGCGAACGTTAATTGAAAAGAATCTTCTGAGTTTTGAATAAATGGCAAAATAACAGTTCTGTTTCAATTCGAATGAAAATGTGGCAAATATATTAGGAAGAATAATTCATATTTTTGCCAAATAAGACAAAATGAGAAAAATAGATATAGAAATTTCTTGAAATTATCACTTTTAAAATGTGCTAGGAACATACCTTTATTACGTATCTTGAAAATCCTATGAGTATGGAAAAATCGCTTAACCGCTAGGTTACTACAAACCATTAACACAGATTCCCTATTGTTAGTGGAGTTTCACAGCAAAATGGTCGGAATACGCATTCCCTGCGTTATTGTGAAATAATATTAAATAATTATTTTAAACGTACTATAGGCCATAGTTTCCCAAACTGTTTGGAACTGTGCGACTCACTCAAGCGGCTTCGTAACATGTCGCGACCCTGCAAACTTATTTCCAACAAAAATTGGATAGAACACTATTAATTGTTTCAATATAAACCGTAGGGCCTATATAGAGGATGGCAGGCTTATAAATATCTTAAAACCTACTGTAGGCTTATTTGCAACTTTCGAGGCTTATGGCATTGTGGTATTGGTTAGAACATTACACTTTCGAATCTAATTTCGCGTTACACCGCGACTCATTAGACTGAGCCTAATCTGGACAAGAGAGAATATTCTGTTGAAGGCGAGATTTGAAGTACTATGCACTTGTATAACTCGTGCTATAAAGGTATATTATTATTATTATTATTATTATTATTATTTATATTATTATTATTATTATTATTATTTATATTATTATTATTTATATTATTATTATTATTTATATTATTATTATTATTATTATTATATTCATAATTATCATCATCATCATCCTCATCATCATCAGTAGTACCAGTAGTAGTAGTAGTAGTAGTAGTAGTAGTGGTAGTAGTAGTAGAGTGGCAGCAGCAGCAGTGGCAGTGGCAGTGGCAGTGCAGCAGCAGCAGCAGCAGTGGCAGCAGCAGTAGCAGCAGCAGCAGCAGCAGCAGCAGCAGCAGTAGCAGCAGTGGTAGCAGCAGCAGCAGCAGTGGCAGTAGCAGCAGCAGTGGTGGTAGCAGCAGCAGTAGTAGTAGCAGTAGTAGCAGTAGCAGTAGCAGTAGTAGTAGCAGCAGCAGTAGCAGCAGTAGTAGTAGTGGCAGTAGTAGTAGTGGCAGTAGTAGTGGGAGCAGTACAGTATGTATGTATTATTATTAACGTCGCCATAAGTTTGTGATAGAGTACCATAGGACTCGAATCAAACAGCATTCTGGCCGCGTCTTTGCCGTTGAGATGCCTTTCGTGCGGTCGAGAGACGAATGGTCTGTTAGGACGATGTCTGCCAAGAGCTTATCCAGACGAACGGCGCATCTCTTTGTACCTGACACTTCTCAATCCGCGCGCCGCGATGTGGGCGGGGGTTTGATTGAGTTTATCTTCTTCTCTACGGCGGCGTTCTCTTTCATCTCTTTCTCTTGCATCGCAGGTACATGGCGATCCTTCACCCGATGAAGCCGCGCATGAAGGCCGGCCTGGTGGTCGGAGTCATCTGCGTCATCTGGACCGTCTCCGTCGTCCTCTCCATCCCTAATCTGCTCTACGCCGAGACGTTTACCTGGCACTTCTCGTCTGGCTACAGTCGAACCGTCTGCTACCTGGAATGGCCCGACGGCGTCTACAACACGACGGACTTTGCGTAAGCTGCAGACCCCGTCGGGCTTAAAACTGATCTCCGGCGGCAGCGTTTAATCTAGGCCGTTTCCGGGGCGGAAATTGCCCTTCCCCTCGGAAATTTCAAATCCCCCCCGGAAATTTTGGAATACTACATGGACTAACAGCGGCCCCTAGCAGAATTGCCCCCCGGCTTTGTCAGTTCCCCCTCCCCGGTTTTTTCAGTACCCCGGGTCCAGCAGTCTAGATTAAACACTGTCCGGCGGTCGCCGCGAAATACAAAGGGCGGCTTCAGTCGACAGATTCTCGTTCACTTGATCACCATTTGGGTGTTTTCAGCGATGAAAGATAGCGCGGATCAGGTCTATTATAGAAAGCGCTGTTGACAGTCTTTCAGAAACTGACCCAGTTGGCGTTAAGCTTACGACTTAGATCTCACTTCTTCGGTGAGTTTTATCACACGAATATCTCGTGGAAACGCAAACAGATGCGTCCAGACCAGGGCTTTTTCAGTGGGAACGCACGGGAACGGCGTTCCCACGCCTGTTTTGTCAGATTATATATATATATATATATATATATATATATATATTAATTATATATATATATAATTATGGATAGGTAATAATGCGTTTGAAAACGTACAGGTACGGCGTTCCCACACCCGTTTTTGTTGAAGAGTAAAAAAAGGAGAAGTTCCCAAAACTTTTTTCCTAGAAAAAAGCACTGGCCCAGACCGATTAAGAGGGTTCCCTGTCACTTCCTGGACCGTCACTTCCTGGACCGTCACTTCCTGGACCGTCACTTCCTGGACCGTCATTGTAAATGGAAGTAAATAGGTATATAGGTAGGTAGGTAGGTAGGTTGGGGGCTGTCCATTGTGTCAACAATTTTTGGGCAGTTTTTGACCCCTCCGCCCAGTGTAGGTGGTAAAAAAATAACTGTAACCGTAATCCAACGATTCAAAATTTGAATAGTTCTAGTCTGCGTCACTGCTTACTCAAACCATTGTAAGGAAGTAAGTAAAATATCTCGAATTTCTATATTATATATTCTAAGTAAGTAATTCTAAGTATTATTGCAGATCACAACGATTTGTATATCATAGTGTATACACTTGTTTACATACACATAACAGATAGAACATTATGAACGGTCCAGGAAGTGACGGTCCAGGAAGTGACGGTCCAGGAAGTGACGGTCCAGGAAGTGACGGGACACCGATTAAGAGAATGGGACCAGGAAGGCAAGGTAGAGCCTAACACATGTGCGTCGCCCCTGAAAATTTGTATAAATCTATAAGAAATACATTTTTTTTTAAAATTTCTATTTAATCTTAATAACAATTTAATACTTAGAAGAGTAGCGTTTTATTTCGGGAACAAATTGAACATGATTAACACGGTCTCTTGACTAAAAAAATAGGCCTACATCACATTTAGTCTTTCTTTTAAAAAATTCGAATTTCAGATCAGTTGGTGGTGCTTTCAGGTGAATAAAAACCTGCACCTCCTGGAAAAATTTATGATGCCGTCCACGCACTAGATCGCCTCAGAACCGTAGCTAGGGAGGGGCTAGCCGCCCCAGGCGCCGACCGGTAGGAGGGGGCGCATTTTGGATGTGAAATACATAAATAAAAAATAGCTGTTCGGAATAAATATGCGCAATAAATAAAAAAGGAAAAAAGGTCACATCAGCCAGAAAAATGGATAAGAAAACTGTGTGACGACTAAAAAAAGGTCGTCACCGCAATTTAGGGGTGCAAAATATGAATCTTTCCCCGGGCCCCGAAAACCCTAGCTACGGCCCTGGATCGCCTTGTTAAGGATGAGTTTCTAGACAAACGCATATCGCCGTCTAGCTGCCTTAGGCTACAAACCATGTTTGACCTACTCTAACAGGAGAAGCGTTTGTCCTTTATTTTTTAAAAAACAATGTCAAAGAGAACTGTGCGAGCAAAGAAGATCGCGAAAGTCTTGGAAGTGGAGACCATTTTTCTGGAAATCGCATTTAAGACTACTTACTGAATAAGATATGACTATTTTAGCGAATTTTATAACTAATGAAATTGATAAATTCGGCCATTTTCTCCGTCTAGAAACCCTTGGTGAAATATTTTTAAATCACGCTTTAATTTATACTATGGAATAATGTTTACGAATTCGTCCTTCGTACAGTATTTTACAAATTAATATTCGATTGACTAAAGTTTCCTATATTTAGAGAATCTACTGGATTTAAATCATTTAATTTTCACAATTTCTACACCAGCATAGAGATTGAATTTAGCCTAGACTAAAATAAATTTCGACCGCCTGACAGTGGCGGCTCTAGGATTTGGCAAGTGGGGGGGCGTTGGGGTGGCAACTTCTAATCATGGGGGCCAACCATTTGTTGTTTAATGTATGTAGCAGAGAGAGGGTCCCAACTGGGGGGCCAATGCGGGGGCCAGGCACTCAATAGGGGAACGGGCCCCCTAGTCCTCCCGGTGGAGCCGCCACTGCCGCCTGACTGCCATTGCTTCTGAAACGACGTTGATACATATATAAATTTGCCAGGATGCTTTAAATGGATGTTGTATAAAATCAAAAGAATTTCAATTATTTTCCTTCTAATGACAAACTTTTAAATGAGACTGTATTGGATGAACTTTAACTTTGTGGTTTATTTGGTCTACAAATGACTGCTTTGCTTGTCAAATCAAACGCCTTTGTCGCCGATCGCAAAAATCTCAAGACGAAGACATCAATCCTAAACGTCAAACTTAAATCCACGAAGACAAAAGACGAAATAGTCATTACAGCAGCAGCAGCAGCAGCAACAGCAGCAGCAGCCTAATTCTGTTTTCAAACAAGAGACAGAAAATGACTAAATCTAAAACACGTTGTTTTGCGATCATGTAGCGCCTTCAGCGCTCAACGGCTTGTAATAACAAACAGATCGCAGAGAGAACAATCGCGAGAGAGAAAGAGAGAGAGAGAGAGAGAAGGGAAGGAAGAGACAGACAGACAGGCAGACAGGGACAAAGAAAGAGACAGAGAGGGACAGAGAGAGAGAATCGTGTTTCTGCGATTGACAGTAACGAACGAACGCTTTCGGGTGCGTTTTTGTCTTTTTCTCCATTTTCTGTCGTCCTCTCTTTCCGATCCCCATTTATCGACCAGAGCAGTGACATGTTTTGCCCTAGTTTCTTACTTTCCATTTCCTGTTTTCGTAATGCGATAAGCCTGCGAAGGAGGGCAGGTCGCTGGAAGTCTCTGGCGAGTGAGATCTTTCCATTTAAAACTTCGTCAAGAAACTGATCAAGTTAGGCCTACTACATTCAGAAACAACGTCATGCCACAGTGTTTATTCTAGGCCTTCTCTGGCGGGGGGAATCTCCCCCACCAAAGTTTTAAAATCCCCCCAAATTTCTATGTTGGCTGGGGAATGGAAATTCCCCCCTCCAAAAAAAAATAAAGTGTGGAAACTCAGACCTTGTTCCCCCAAACATTTCAAAATCCCCCCAATGTCAAGGTGGCTAGAATAAACACTGGTCATGCCATTAGCATCTTCGACGCAAGCCCTGTCCCATCTATCTATCTATCTATCTATCTATCTATCTATCTATCTATCTATCTATCTATCTATCTATCTATCTATCTATCTATCTATCATCTATCTATCTATCTATCTATCTATCTATCTATCTATCTATCTATCTATCTATCTATCTGTCTGTCTATCTGTCTATCTACTATCTATTGATCTATCTATCTATCTATCTATCGATCGATCTATCGATCTATCCACCCATATATCTACCCACATGTCTATCCGTCTATCTATCCATCCATCTATCTATCTATCATAGCGCTACACATTTTCTCTCTAAGTAATCATAGTTTCCTAATTGTCGACGTAAATAGTCACTCGAGACCGAGGAAACCCCCGAGTTAAAGCGTTTCACATCAGCCCTGCTTAACCATAGGCCTACATGTCTCAGAACACTGAATGATCTTGCAATGCACAATTCATTGAATTTTTAGTACCATTCTAAGAAGACCTGGATTGGTCTTATTTTCCGTTTGTCTTTCGGTCGTTGTACAGATACAACATGTTCTTCCTGGTCGTCACCTATTTTCTTCCGTTGTTGGCGCTGGCGATAACCTACACCCGAGTGAGGAAAAAGCTGTGGGGGAGTCAAGCGATCGGCGAACGAACTCCCGGTCAAGAGGAGACCATCCGGTCGAAGAGACGGGTAGGGAATCGCTTTATTTAAGGCCCAGCGCTTCGGCGGGGCTCTTAGTAGTTCGTTCGTCCGTCCGATCGGCGATCGAAACACTTTCGAAATGTTGGTCGCTGTTTTGAAGAAGTGTCGCGTGACTTAATACATGTAGTACACTGTGTATGGCGCTGTATACTGTATATGTGAGACGGTTCACTGCACGAGTCCCATCTGTTACTGGTATCCGGTTAATACATCATCTCTCTCTCTCGCTCGCTCGCTCGCTCGCTCGCTCTCTCAAATTGGCTTATTAGGTTTTTTGGCGCAGTGAAAGGCTTAAACTGGATGAAATAGAAGTAACTGCAAATAATCAAAAAGAAGAAGAAGAGGAGGAGGAGGAGGAGAGGAGAGGAGGAGGAAGACCGATGCCGATCCAACTCGGAGGAAAGTATACGGAAATTGAGGGTATTGATGCAATTCCAAACCGACGCAAATGTAATAATTCAGTGCAAACGACAGCATAGCGATGCCGTCCTGTCCATCGGAAAGCAATCGCATTCATTAAATATAATAGATAAGTTACATTGGGGTTTTACACGCGTCTTATAAAGACCGAAAGAATTATTGCTATTAGTCCAATTCCGGCGATGTTCAGCCTATTAGGAGTCGTTAGGGTACACGGCTACCTCGTTATATTGTGCCTGGTTAGCAGATGCTATCTCTTCAGAGACTATTGCCGGAGCGGTTAACAACTGCGGATGATCGAGCTATATATATATATTAGGGATGTGCGGGTATACCCGTACCCGCGGGTATACCCTACCCGTACCCGTACCCGCGGGTACGGGTAGGTAGGGTACACATTTTACGGGTACGGGTCGGGTACGGGTACAGCGCTACGGGTACGGGTATAGCGGCTACGGGTACGGGTATACCCGTTTTACCCGAAAAGTTATATTTTCATTTCTCACTACTATAGCAAATTAGCAATGCAGTAATAGAAAAATAATATTGAGTAAAGCGTATTAGTATAACTTGTACATCGCGTTCAGTTTGTCAGACAGCATGCATTTTACTTACTGAAAACATAAAGGAAATACAGATGACGTAATCTGACATCATCAGTAATAAATCTATAATGGCGTCCTCTGACTCCTCCAAGGACTCTTTGACCGAGAAAGTTCTTCTGGTAAAGTTTTGTGGTTTAACTTGAACTCTAATGCCTGCTCATAGATAAATGATATCTACGAAATATTTTAAACAAGCCCATTCATGTCGGCTTAGGCTAGCTGACTGATTATCCTGATTCCTAAGTACTAGATCTGTCCTAATCTAAAACATGCGTGCTATTTTACAATGAATAGTTATCCCAATTTCGTAGCCCCTATTTCACTGTTGCCTCTCTATAATCTCTAGGAACGGATACGGGTTCACGGGTCCATGTACAGGTCCTTGTAGTACTTGTATCCGTAAACGCACCCTTACGGGTCCAAAATTCCAAATCCAAAACTCCAAATTCCAACCAAAGTCGGTTACGGGTACGGGTACCCACGGGTACACAGCTTACGGGTACGGGTCGGGTAGGGTATAGCGCTAGCGGGTACGGGTAGGGTAGGGTAAAAAGTTTTTCCACGGGTACGGGTAGGGTATGCATTTTGCTGTACCCGCACATCTCTAATATATATATATATATATATATATATATATATATATATATATATATATATATATATATATATATCGTCAGTTTCAATAGCTATCCTGTCGTTACCGCAGACCAGTGGCGTAGCCAGGATTTCCGAAAGGGGGGTTTGGATTTTGGTTGTGACCAACAACAACCTTTGAAACAGTTTGACAAGCAAAAAACCAAGATCAACTCCAGCTTTTTTTCCTGACAGCAAAAAACGTCAGCATCTCCAATTTTCATGACAAGCAAAAAAACCTCTTCGCCTCTTAAGCACCGTTACATTCTCTGCCCAAGGGGGGTTGACTCCAAAATCGCCTCAAAAAATAAAAATGCATGGAAACTCATTAAAATATTTCGTTTTCGGCAATCAAGGATGGTTTTAACCCCCAACCCTCCTTGGCTACGCCACTGCCGCAGAGTCGCAGACTGACTTGTACATGGGTTGGGAACTTGGGTCCGCTCATGGGTTGGGTAGGATTGGGTCAGACATTTCCATGTTTATGGTGGATTGGGCCCGAAAATAAGTCATGGTTTAAGAAACTGTAATGCATTACGATGGGTTGGGTTCGGTTGAGTCAGGTAGCCGTATTGCTCTCGTGGTTTGGGCTGGATCTGAATCACGATGGGCTGGGTTGGGTTGGGTTGGGTATTAAACAAATGGATACATGTCCATGTATGGATACCAGATCAGTTGGAAAGAATTTATGTTAAGAACTTTTGAGCAAAAGTCTCATGAGTCTCGTTTTTAACTTAGTGTGTTTCAAGTGGCTTAGGGGGCATTAATGCATGTGTGAAAGCCACTAGGGGTGCTAACGGGGTTTGAACCCGCTCCGCCATCGGTACATCTTGCCCCGGGCGCCGGATACCCTCGCTGTGTAGTCAAATCTGCATCTCTCTCTCCCTCTCTCTCTTTCTCTCTTTCTCTGTATCGTTGCTGGTTTGTTGCTCGTTCAAAGGTGGTGAAGATGATGATCGTAATCGTCGTCATCTTCGGCGTGTGTTGGTTGCCACAGCACGTCTACTTTCTCGTAACCAATCACCATCCGGACATCCGCAACTACGTCTTCAGCCAACACGTCTACATGGTCATCTACTGGCTGGCGATGAGCAACTCCATGTACAACCCCATCATCTACTGCTGGATGAACGCCAGGTAGACAGAGTCGAGTTCACCGGAGTCTACTGAATTTGACAACAACAACGACAACAATAACAACAGCAACGATAACAACAACAATGATAACAACTTCAATGATAACAACAACAATGATAACAACATCAATGATAACAACAACAACAATGATAACAACATCAATGATAACAACAACAACAATGATAACAACATCAATGATAACAACAACAATGATAACAACATCAATGATAACAACAACAATGATAACAACATCAATGATAACAACAATAACAGTAATAATAATAATAGAAGCAATAATAATAATAATAATAATAATAATAATAATAATAATAATAATAATAATAACCTATTAAATCAATTTATCCAACGGGGATAATGATTAAAATTAAAAAGTCACCATTGACTGATGTCAGTAACATTACCAAAATGGCGCCTCTTATACTTCTATACTCAGAGGCTCTTAATTAATCCGTTATAGTATTACGACGTTACTTTGTTTCCAAGGCATACGCAGCATTCGGAGAATCGCTAATTCCCTGTTGACATAATAATACTCGTTATCGTCGCATCCGCTGTGCTTTATCTTTAGATTCAGAAACGGATTCAAGTACGTATTTCGCTGGCTGCCGTGCATCGAATGGAGTTCGTGCGACGTTCTCGGAATACGGGGAACGACCAAAGAGAGGGGCAGCGTCTCGGAGGGAACCAAGTACACCTTTACCTTCAACGACGCCAGAGGAGGAGGAGGAGGAGGAGCAGGAGCAGGAGGGGTGACGCGTGTTATGGGGCTTCAGATGCATTCCGTTGCCGCCGCCGCCGCCGTCGGCAACTCGGCCGTTGCTCCTGCGCCCCCCAACGATGTCCCTCTCAGCCCGTCCGGGAACGCCTCGGACAGCCCCGCTTCGACGGCAACCCGAAGGACTCGCGTGTCGACGATTCTGCTGGCCCCGCTGCAGGGCACGACCGCCCACGCCGCGAGGTACAAACACCGGTATCAGCAGCAGAACAACCATCATCATCATCAGCGAAAAAGTCTAGAGAGTTCGGACGGCGGCGGCGGGCGGTCGGTCGATGATGATGACGATGACTACACGAAGCTGTAATCGTCGTTGTAGTCGTTATCGTCGTCGTCATCGCTTGTTATCAGGTCGATGTTCGGAGACTGCTGCGCTGGTAACGGATCACCGTTTGCGCTGACGACGAGGAGAGAAGCAGGGGCGTAGCTAGGAATTTGATTGGTGGGAGGGGGTATAATGTGATTTGGAGGTAAAAATCTTTACAACGTTGACAATCTTAAAAAACGCATTAAAACTTTAAAGTATAGCCTCTTGTGTGCGTACATGTGTGTGTGTGTGTGTGTGTGTGTGTGTGTGTGTGTGTGTGTGTGTGTGTGTGTGTGTGTGTGTGTGTGTGTGGGAAGGGGGTGGTATATACCGACATACCACCCGTCGCTACGCCCCCGGAGAGGAGATTCTGTAAAGCGTTCTAGATACGACTGCATATCGTGTCACTGACCTGTAAAATGTCATGACATCGGAACATAGCTTCCGCTGTTCGCTAATCGGTTGATTTTGCCGGCATTTTTACTGAAAAGTTAGAGGAACACAGAAACAGCGACAGACAAACGAATTCGGTCATTGGAGATATTCATTTTCGGACAGTATGCACTTCTATAGCACCATTTCTAATACTCAAGGGTATCAATCGATGGTAATATCGCACATCCATTGGCGCCAAACGGAAACTAGGCCTATTATCGGTATTTTTCCGACACGAAACATTAAAGGGCTTTTGGCGAGAAAAGAGTTATTTAGGCTATTATCTGTGTAAAATTCGCCACGTTTGTGTTGATAAACGGTATTTTATTTCTTCAATTCGATTTCTCTCCCCAAATATGAGCACTGTTGTTGACGCGAATGCTTTGAGCACAAATTCCTGACCATGGTCGAGTTCGCAAATGTGACGTTCACTTCATCCACTCTTTCACTTTACTACGCATATCGTAACATCGCAACATCACCGCGTAAATTGTAAACAGCTATGCGGGTCGGTTTAGCCCAGTGTTTCTCAAACTGTGGGTCGCGACGAAAAAGTGGGTCGCATGGCTCAGTCTAGTGGGTCGCGGGTAGCGCGAAATTAGATTCCAAAATATCATTTTCTAGGCAATACCACAGTGTCATAAGTCTCGAAAGTTGCAAGTAGGCGTAGGTTCTAAGAAATATACATTGTATATGCCTACAATCCTTCATAGGGGCCTACATGTCTTATATTAAAATGATTAGTGTTTTATCAAACTTTAGTCGACGATAAGTTTGCATGTCTCGGCATATTATAGAGCCACTGAAGTGAGTCTCGCAGTTCCAAAACGTTTGGGAAACCCTGGTCTATAGTATTTTTAAAATTAAACTTATTTTACATTAACGCAAGAAAAGCGTATTCCGACCATTTTGCTCTGAAACTCCAATAGCTATAAAAAAGCTTCATTATCCTGTCGGTTAAGCGATTCTGCCATACTCATAAGATTTTTAAGACGCGTAACAAAGGTATGTTTCCGGCGAAATTTTAAAAGATAATTTTCAAAAAATTTCAATATCTGTTTCTGATTTTGTCCGATGAGGAAAAAATATGAATAATTTCTGTATAATATATTTGCCGCATTTTCATTCTAATAAAATAATAGCTTTTGTTTTGCCATTTATTCAAAACTCAGAAGATTATTTTCAACTAACGTTCGCCAGATGGCCAAATGCCTTTTAAAAATTACGTGCTTTGATTAGGGTCGTGGCACGTTAAAAAACCGTTGAAGTGGGCCGCGGTTCCGGAATGAAGGGGACCCTGAGTTAGTTCCGGCATGACTTAGGAGACCCTGAGTCAGAGGCGTCCACTTGAGCTGCCTGAAATTCGAAAGCCATTTAATGTATCTGAACTCATTTTCGAAACATAAAAAAATGTACTTCCAATATTAATTTATAATGTATTAATGTGCAAAATTGCAAATATATGCAAAAATATCAACATTGGTCCTAAAATTTGCCAAAATTGCTCAAAATTTATAAAATATTTGCAAATTTGTAAAAAAATGGAAAAATGCCTAAAATTTGCCAAAAATTTGCCAAAAATTTGTCAAAAAAAAGCAAAAAATTTTCTCACCCCAAGAACAGTGTGAAAAAAATGGTCATGCCAAAAGTTAGTCTATAGCATGACTGGTCGAGCTTCGTGGCTAAGAGGCGTCTCCTTGTTGACAGGGGGAGGGAGGTCAAGAAAGCGTCCACAATTTGAGCTTTCTGGAATAATCAAAAATCCAGAAAATGTATCTGATACTCATTTTTACAATTATAAATCAAAATTTACTTTTCCACCACATTTTGATATATATATATATATATATATATATATATATATATATATATATAACCTTATATTGGGATATATATGATCTAAGAAAAGGAAGACATAATAAACGGTAGATTGACCACACCAAGAAAAGCCTCGAACTCAGACAAGGCAACATCGCAGAATTTCCTAGCTATAGCCATTGCAGCAATTAGCTGGCTTAGAGCCGAGATGATGATTGACTTTT
The DNA here is from genome assembly GCA_018105865.1 of Metaphire vulgaris. Lineage (NCBI taxonomy): Eukaryota > Metazoa > Annelida > Clitellata > Crassiclitellata > Megascolecidae > Metaphire > Metaphire vulgaris. Next base: position 2,717,401 of record CM030838.1, read on the forward strand.
GAAAAAACTAAAATAGCAAGTTTTAAAAAAACATTTTCTCGTCCTCATTGACACCAAATGCCGCCAGTGGCGGCTCCTGGATTTGGCAAGTGGGGAGGCGGCCTTTGGGGTGGCAACTTCTAATCATGGGGTCCAACCATTTGTTGTTAGGTATGTAGTGTTAAGTATAGGGTCCCAACAGGGGGCCACTGGGGGCCAGGCACTCAATGGGGTGGGGCACGGGCCCCCGGGCCCCCTGTGGAGCCGCCACTGGGAGGGGATAGAATTTTTTTTAAAGTAGGGCCTATACCCACCCATAAATATGCTTAAAATCTAGTGATGACCCCTTTTTTGCTTGTCAGACATTTTTAGACTTCTAGAACACGGACGTTAAGGAAACACAGAAAAGCTAGTGATGACCTGTATTTCTTACTCGTCAGACCTTTAGAACATTAAAGAATCAAAGAAGCACGAAACATTGAGGGGGATAAATGACACTGTAACACCTCCTCACTAATTATTGGGTGGCAGTGTTTAATCTAGACTTCTGGACTCCGGGAGGGGAGAAAATGACAAAGCCGGGGGAGAACTGACAAAGCCAGGGGAATTCTGCTAGGGGGCTGCTGTCAGTTCATATTGTGTGCCAAAATTTCCGGGGAATTTGAAATTTCCGGGGGGGAAATGGCAATTCCCCCCGGAAACGGCCTAGATTAAACCCTGTTGGGTGGGATCGTCCCCGCAGTTCCCCTCCGTGATCTACAGTACAGTACGCCCTGCTCTCGTGAGGCAACGCATATGACATGACATTCTTAGTAACAAGTAAGAGCAATTTTTCTTATTTATTTTCGAGACCAATTAATTATAGGAGAAACGCCAACGATCGATGTTAGGCTACCTGTTATTTGCATGCATCGTTGGGATCAAATGTGGCTGTTATTCCGTAATATAACGTTGTATTGTTCTTGCTGGGAACAACGCCGTCAGCGCGTACGCCGTACGGCAATGTTATTACTGTCTTGGTCTTGCGAGTCAAGATCGAGACAATGAGTTTTTTCCACTGTTAGTACTAATGTTTTCTGTGGTTAATGTTTTCCGAATTATGGGGCTATACGAGATTGTCACTGTTGGAAGTTGAAGGCCAATAGGCTACATTGAAAATACTGTCTCTAGAGTCTAGACTGTCTCGAGACGAGACAGGGTCTCGAGACGTCACATCACTGCCTATAACTATAAGGAGCTACTGCAGTACTACTATAGAAAGCACTAGATAACCTAATTTCAGGAGATTTGCTTAATTAGTAATTGGGCGATAAAAATATTTGGCTTAATGGCTTTACGATTACCTGAGACTTTGGTTCAATTTACCTCCATGGCTTTATCATTTTTCTGTGTAAAGCATAGAATGTAGTATATAATGAATTCTATGGCGCGAAGCATAGATGTGACGTTGGTAACAACCGAAAGTAGCAGAAGTCGAAATGAAACCAACCGAACAATAAAAGAGGAGTATGGAATTAGTTTATATGTTAAATTTGTTTTTTGAGTAAAAGTTTCTTTTGCTCGAACTTGTAAAATTGTTGAAATTATTTATGCCTGTCCTATT